>CM062293.1:215019977-215455031 GCA_031216915.1 Pictodentalium vernedei
ATGGCTTTATTGGTGTCTTGGGGACATGAAACAATGGTATGCCACTTCAATTTCGCAGGTGGGCGCCCACATGGGGACCCAGAAGGGGCCGACCCCCAAATTTTTCTAATTTTACAACTTGTGTTCATCTGATAGTATATCATGTTCATTTTCAAAAAAAATCAACCATTAATATATATCTACTATATTTTTAGGTATATAAGCAAATTTAGACAAGAATTCGATTGGAAATATGAAGGATTTCGAATCTTTAAATCCGTTTTTCTCAAAAACTTATTTTTAGTTATACATATAACAGTAAAAGTTGTACTATGCTTATTTGATGGTGGGTAAAACTTCACCGAAGGGTCAGGACTAAAGTTTAGGAGGTTAGAAACATATCCCAAGACATTCAGAAAATTTGGTCAAGATCGGGTCAGTTTTGGTGATCATATTGCAGGGTCAGTTTTAACCAAGTTTTCCGTATTTTTCAGAAACTCACATTCTATACCAAAATACCTAAAATTATGAGTCCTACTCATTAGTACACACTTCCTTGCTACATCTACATGCACTTGTGCAAGGTAGTTCTGCCTTATAACACTTGCATCTACCAGATGCACAGCCTTTCGTACAACCGCAGGTTGTAAGTTCAACACACGCAGAGGGTAATGGCTCAATGTCCATAAACACTGGAATAAGGATTCCATCATTGTTCAGTGTCCAGCCCCCTGAATCCACAGGAGACATCAAGTGTTGTTGTGCCTTTAAAGCATTACTCCATGCGAAAGCTTGATGGCGTGCCCTTTTCAGGTGAAATGACAGAGCATTACGTGATGGAGGTAAATGTTCACCAGATTTGGACTGACAGAACAGAAGACATCTTGCCTGATTAACATCTTCAGTGTCTACACCATAAAGAAGACATACAAAATTCTCAGCATTGCGTAGCATGGTTTCCTCATCGCAGTCAAAATCAAGAAGCTCAGGATACTGTGTGAAAACATCCCATGTTTTCTTTTTTCCGAAACCCTTGAAACAAGCATTGGTATCACATCCAGTAAATGCATGATAAAACAGTATGTTCCTACGAATGTCCTCAGAGTCAAACAAAATATTATGCACTGGAATGTTTTTATTCAATGTCTTCATCCAGATTTCAAGTGACAGGTATTCTTGAAAATGTATTAAAAGTAGCATTACATCCGTGTCCGAGCATAAGACAGTCGTTCGTTCATATCCGAGGGTATGAGCATGGCGGGCGTGAAGAACTATGCGCGTATCGGCTTCTTCATGGTCTGCCTTCAAAGGAGTCACATGAGTATCAGTTGAACAATAAACACCATCTATATCTGCAAATCCACCAGACAATACCAGTTCGTAGTGGGGTTGTAGTGACTTCGACTTCTCTATCATTTCCGTACATAGGAATTGTGCAAGTTCAGCCTTATTTTGGGAATGTTCGATAAATTGTTTCCAAGCAGGAATTGGTACATTTCGATTTTCTATTAAGTGTCGGATACTTGGATTGGCTGTTTTCCCTTTTCTTTTGAGCCTGGTTGTATTCTTGGTTGAGTTTGTGAGATAACGGTCAAACAAGACATCAACTCGAACATTTGATCCACTGAAGTGTCGGAAAACTGACTGGGAAAATATATCTGCAAGTTGTCCAAAGTTTTCAGCTTCCTTTGGTTTCCCAATTGCTTGAATTAGGGCAGGTCCATCAATTAAACAACACGACCTAACAGTTGAGGTTGGGATAGTTTCTGAAAGCTGGACATTTTTTACCAGTACATCACACAAGTTTGATTTAGTAGTTGACCGCATTTGCCCGTCCACTGTGACCAACGACAGTGGGACACTAGATAATTCATAATTCATTATCTCTTCCAAGTCAACAGTTCTTCCCGAATTCGATACTACTAACAACCTCTGAAGTAATGTTTTATCAGCTTTCATAGTTTTCTGTTGATCATTGCCTTTTGAAACAGTAACCTCATATAATGAACTGAATGTTTTTGATTTCACTAGTGGTAAACGCAAATGAAATTTGGCTGAGTCCTGAATTCTATCTCTAACAAATTCAGTATATGCCTTGGACCCATTCTTTTCAACATTGAGGAGTGCGCTGGCAATCTCTTCGGTAGCTACATCTTTTGTTGAAATGCAAATTAGTTCACTGTTCTTCCCGAACAGATTAAACTTTTCAATTTGGGATGGTATCGCACACACATCCTTTTCATCCCTTACAACTCCTGATGGTAATGAATCATTCCTGTTAGCATACAGCTCCTTATCCCCGTCATCTTGATCATCGTCATCACTGTCATCGTGTTTAAGGGCATGAAAAAGTGCATATGTACTCGCTGCAACATTTGCCTTTTCATTGTATGTTAGACACCATCGATCTCTTGCAGGGTCATTTTTCGTGATGCCCACAATGCCACCTGCAACTTTGCAGGCCCGGTTTAGCCACTCAAGGGCTTGATCTGCTGATACCTGGTTGAACTGAGATGGTGACCGCTTGACAGGAAAGTTACCATTTACAAATTCATTGTATACCTCAGGTGCAGTATTCTGCAAATCAGCCATATCATGGAGATACACTGCACCCCACCGTGCATAGTTTGTGTGATCATAAATGAAGAAATATGGCATCATTGCTGCAAAGGATGCCATGTGAAGGACCCAATCACCATCTCGCTCTGCACGAATGAAATCAAGCATTATGTTTACCATTCGCATGTAGCCTGTCCAGAATAAAACTGTCGGGTTGTCCTTGATTTCATCTAGCTGATCAAGTATGTTGTTCAACCAGAGATTTAGTTCAGACATCAACCTTGCAGTGGTATTCTCTATCAGATAATCATCTTTCTCATTGAACGCTGTCTGGAGGAGTTTTGCAAGCTCTGTTAGGTCAGACTGTAAGCTTATCAAAGGGATTACAGCTCGCCACAATCCCTCATTGGTCAATTTATGTCCTCGAACTCCTTGGTTATATTTTCGTCCGTCAAGGATGCCCTTAGCTACTCCAGGACCATAAACTCCTGAGTCTACCCAGATATCTTCAAGACCTGATGATGCCATATGCTGTCCAATGCATTTCATGAAATTCATTAATGCATGTAAACCCCCTAGACGAACGACGACAGACTTGAACGTTTCAGGTATCAACCACGTGATTTCCTTCAGTTTACAATACAAGGCTTCATCAGCAGTTATCACTGTATGGTTGAGACCAAGCGCTTTTGAAATACCCATGCATTGAAATAGTACAGTGTACAGAGTGTCATGCTCATGAGCAGGATTTTGTAGGATAGGAAAAAATCCAACTGATGTCTCAGGTGGACTAGTTTTTGAGATCTTTGAATTGAAACCTGTCCAGCCAGGCACGCTTTGCGGCATACTTTTGACATTCCGAGACAACATCCAAGCCATGTCCTTACATCTGGATTCTTTGCAAACATTCCCCGAGTCATTAATGACCTTCTTACTATTCTCAATAGCAGTTTTTGATACAATAGGTGCTGGTTTTGCAGATGGCATAGACACATGCTTTATATCAGTTATCTTTTCAACCAATTTTCTGTCAAATTTAATATCTTTCCCTATTTGGCGAATTGAATCTGCTTTTTCAGGCTTTGGCCCTCTTTGCCATACTGCAACCTGGGTACCATGAAAAGTATTCTTTCCACTAAGAGTTTCTTCTAAAATGTCAATATTGTCACATGAAAAGTGTACAAAACGATTACTTTCTATAGTCTTTGGTATATACAGTCCATTTGCTTCACAATTTTTTACAACATCATTTCCCATTGATGTTTCAATTTTCCTCACTAGATTATAGTCAATGATATTACCTGTATCATGGAACAGATTTACTAATTTCTTGGATCTGGTTGCGTTGTGAAGTGTGAGGCCAAGTCCAACATGCTTAGGAGTCAATTTGCGACATTTTGATAAGCAGTATATCATATCTTGTGCTAAGCTTAGAGCGTGTGACTTTGACATATTATCAATGGTGTTATCATCTAATAGGTCTTCGCCGCTAAACAGAAACATGAGAAACATGAACAAGCTATCTGGGATAACTTTTTTAACACTCTCTTCATCTAGATTATCCCATCCAACATGACCAGGTTGCCGTTCCATATCAGCTCTTATTTTTATAACAACATGGACCAACGATCTAAGGTAATCAGAATCTTCAGCATTGATTTGACATTCATCGACAAAGAGATTCTCAGTCTCATTATCAATATTACTGCTGAGTTCTTGCACTGCTAATTTGGAATGTTCAGATGGGAATATTATCAATGGCTTTTTCAAGTCAAGGGGCCGCACAAATGATGCGATAGTTCCAAGTTCATTTTGTAAATCTTCACGAAATGATGCTTTACGGCTTAGATATCGTTGAGGTATATCATCGGAAAACAAATACACAATCTCCTTATACCATTGCCACACTGCATCCATCCCATAGACGTTACCTTTTGACAAGCCATACTTTAATTCAGTCAGAAGTTTGTTGAATGCACGGCTCTTAGATTTGATAATGTTCTCATCTTTTTTGGCATTCTTGTAAATGCAGAGTAACAAGTCAAATGATACTTTGCTTCTATAGCAATAAGGTCGGAAACACATGCAAGACGCTGTAACATTTTAAGATTGTTTTTTGAATATTCAATTATTGTTTGAGATATGTCCATTGTTTGTACATTTCTTAACATATGCCTTCTTGGTTTAGTCTCTTGACAAAAAATGCATTTGCTCCAATCAACAACAGAAACTGAACTTCGAGAAGAGGGCCGACTAGGAGTTTCTAATTCAACACTAACAGAACTACAAGCCTTTGTATATTTTTTGCGCAAACGGTCCAATTTTACCTCAGAGGTGAATGAACAATACCAACTTTTGTGCCAGAACATATTCTCACTCCAATCTGTAATAATATCTAATCGCTCAATCACATCTATATATTGCACATCATTTAGTTTCTGTCTCTGTGGATACACTAAACGTATGCGTTCGATCCCTGAATCTGAAGAACGAAGTAAGTCTTCTCTCTTGCCACACTGACAAAATAAACACCTTGTCATATCTGTTGTGAGATCACGTTTCTTTTTCAAGTTTAGTATTTCTTCCATGATGATTCAAATTATCTAAAAATAAAATGAATTGAAATTTATCAATGTGGTCAGAATTTAGTCACCATAATTCTAATTATGACCATATTATGCCACAGGAGTACAGAAATGTTACCAGATTTGATCATCTTAATGGTTTTCTACAGAAGAGGATAGAGTATAAGGGCAACTTACCATGAGTTTCACAGTAAAATCCAAGAAAATATCACTTTTTAATTCATTAACGACCTCCACAATGTCTCCACATGTTGATGACTTCAGTCATATAACAAAATCAAAAATCATGCTACAAACAGTATTACAGCCAGCCATGTGAGACAGGCCTATCCTCGTAGGGCACGGTATCATTGCATGATTATAGCTTTTCAAAATAGTCCAGAAATCACACTATAATTGAATAAACCCATTCAATAAATTTGATTAAATACATTTTACAGATGCATATCTGAATTCAGTTGAGTTACCATAGTTATGGAGAAAATGAGTTTTAAGATGAATTTAAATTAAGTTCATATATTCTTCACATTTTCCTTCAGTTGCTGTCTAGTTTCATGTTAGAATCACCTTAAACTTATGAAATATTTACCTATTAGTGATATCTGACATAATTCCAGGTATATTGCTGCAGAATGTGAGTTTCTGACAAATACGGGAAACTTGGTCAAAACTGACCCTTCAATATGACCAACAAAACTGACCCGATCTTGACCAAATTTTCTGAATGTCTTGGGATATATTCTTAACCCCCTTAACTTTAGTTCTAACCTGTTGGTGTAGTTTTACCCACCATACAATAGACATAGTTTAACTTTTATTGACATATGTATAACCAAAAATTAAGTTTTTGAGAAAAACGGATTTAAAGATTTGAAATCCTTCATGTTTCCAATAGAATTCTCGTCTAAATTTGTTTATATACCCCAAAATATAATAGATATGCATTATTGGTTGATTTTTCTGAAAAGTAGGCATGATACACTATCGAATGAACACAAGTTGTAAAATTGGAAAAATTTGGGGGTTGGCCCCTTTTTTGGCCCCCTTTGGGTCCCCACCAGCGAAATTGGAGTGGCATACCATTGTTTCATGTCCCCAAGACCCCAATAAAGCCATCTAGCATGTATGCCATATTGTACTAAAAAATGCCATCAAAAGTATTTTCCAGAGTCCTTTTTGGAATTGATTCCCCCACTAAAGTGACTTTTGTTCCTCGCTGTCGTACACTCGAAAATAGAAACATTTGTCAGAAATGGTTTCAACTAGTAAACAATGTGATTTTTATTAGCTCAACTTTGGCGAAGCCAAATTTGAGCTTTTGTCATGGCTCGTTGTCCGTCTGTCCGTACGTCAACAATTGGATACGGCTCGGGCTAGAGGCCGTATTTATGAACCGATCTTTACGAAACTTCTTGGGTACCTTTGATATGACCGTGGGACGAGAACTAGTGTTTTGGGGTGCGGTCCGAAATTCAAGATGGGTGCCAGCCGCCATTTTGTACCGACGATGCAGAAATCTGTTGTTTGTACAGAACTTCCATATGAAAGCTCTGATTTGAATAATTTTTTGTATGAATGTTTAGTACAATGGGATACATCACATATAATACGGGTTTTTTTCTCGTACGTAAATTGTGCAAATTAGACTAATTTTGATGTTTTTTGGTGTTACTTTCAGCACTGTAAGTGCAAATGCCAATATGGCTCGGGCTAGAGGCCGTATTTATGAACCGATCTTTACGAAACTTCTTGGGTACCTTTGGTATCACCGTGGGACAAGAACGAGTGTTTTTGGGTCCGGTCTGAAATTCTAGATGGCCGATGGCAGCCATTTTGTACAAAATTAGGTGCAATCAGATTTTGGCACAGAACTTCCATATGAAAGCGCTCATTTGAATAATTTTTTGTGTGAATGTTTAGTACCATGGCATACATCACATATAATACAGGTTTTTTTCTCGTGCCGAAATTATGCAAATTAGATGAACTTTGATTTTTTCAGTGCGACTTACACACAGTAAGTAGACATGTCAATACGGCTCAGACTAGAGTCTGTATTTATGAACTGATCTTCACGAAATGTCTTGGGTACCTTTATTATCACCTTGGGACAAGAACGAGTGTTTCTGGGTGCGGTCTAAAATTAAGATGGCTGCCAGTGGCCATTTTGTACCGAAATTAGGTCTAATCAGTTTTTTGTACACAACTTCTATACGGCTCAGACTAGACGCCATATTTATTAACCAATCTTTACAAAACTTCTTGGGTACCTTTGTTATCACCGTGGGATGAGAGCGAGTGTTTTTGGGTGTGGTCCGAAATTCAAGATGGCCACCAGCAGCCATTTTGTACCAAAATTAGTGCAATCAGTCTTTTGTACAGAACTTCTGTATGAAATTCTGATTTGAATAAATTTTTGAATGAATGTTTAGTAACATGGAATACATCACACATTGTAAGGGGTTTTTTTCATGCAGAAATTATGCAAATTAGATGAACTTTGATTTATTCAGTGCTACTTACACAATGTAAGCACACATGTCAATACGTCTCAGGGTAGACACTGTATTTATGAACTGATCTTCACAAAACTTCTTGGGTACCTTTGTTATCACCTTGGAACGAGAATGAGTGTTTCTGGGTATTGTCCAAAATTCAAGATGGCTGCCAGTGGCCATTTTGTACCGAAATTAGGTCCATTCAGTTTTTTGTCACAAGTTCTATACAGCTCGTATTTATGAACTGATCTTCACAAAACTTCTTGGGTACCTTTGTTTTCACCTTGGGACAGGAACGAGTGTGTTTTGGGGTGCCTTTGTTATCACTGTGCTATGAGAACAAATATTTTGGGGTTCAGTCAGACCCACTCTGGGACTCGAAGATTTTTTTCTAGTTTAGCATCTGACTGTCACCCACCTTTACAATACTTTACCTATACATTTGTTACAGGCAATGGTCAGTATTTATGTACAGACCGTTACAATACTTTATATGCACCTTTGTTATCAGGTCATTACCTAGATGTTTGTCATTGCTGTGTCACATACTACATGTACATGTCTTTGTCTTGACAAGAAGTTGAGCTACAGTGTCATTGACACTTTCATTTAAATTATTAAATATGTAAAATGTCCAGCAAAGTTAGTCCCATGAGAACATGCAGGTGTGCATAGTAAGTAAGTTTGCAGACATTTTAAGCCTTTATGCCTGACTTAAAAGTGGTAAATATCGGGGCTGTTTTTAAGTTTTTTTTTGCGTCATTGCAATTCAAAGAGTACCGGTGCTGATCACGTGATAATCATGTGACACCATTTTGTTTGAGAACAGACGATAATATCATCTGCAAAAGTTTAAAATGTTAAAAATGTCTCAGCCAAGCGAATTGAATGAAGACCAATTGTCTGTTTGTAGCTGCCATGTAAGGTACAGGGTCAAAACTTTATCAGAATCCCAGTGGTAATAATAGTAATAACATGACTTTGTCGGGCCTTGTGGTTTATTAACGGCCCAACAGGTGTGAATAACAGGCCTTTAGCTTATTAACTGCCCGAGACGAAGTCGAGCGCCTTTTATAAGCTATCAGGCTGTTATTCACACCTGCCTAATAAACCACACTGCCCTCCAAAGTCATGTTATTGTTATATTGCAAAATCAAGAATGAATCAAGAAAAAGAAAGGAAAGAAAATAGCATCTGATATTCAGTTTCCTCACATTCTCTTTTTTGATAAGTGAGATTCAACAGTATTGTGGGGACAAACCAGGAAGAAAGTTTTGACTGTGTGTTCATTGATATATCCATCTGTCCATCCATCGATCCATCTGATCTTTCATTTTCAAATGCGAACTTGACTTTCCCTTGCCCAGTTATTATGCATGTAGCCTGTGTGTATTAGATGTGTTGTTTACTTTACATTTCAGAAAGTCAAATCTTGCTGATTGTAGTTACTAAAAATAGATTTTGCACTTTAACCCTTTTCCTAACATGAAAAGCAGATGACACTTGCAAAAAAAATTCTTGAATAACTAATTTTTAGCTCAACTTTGACGAAGTCAAATTTGAGCTATTGTCATGGCCCGTCGTCCGTCGTCCATCTGTCCGTCCGTCCATCCGTCCGTCCGTCCGTCTGTCCGTCTGTCCATCTGGCCATCTGTCCGTCTGTCCGTACGTCAACAATTGGCTATGGCTCGGGTTAGAGGTCGTATTTATGAACCGATCTTTACAAAACTTCTTGTGTACCTTTGTTATGACCCTGGGACAGGAACGAGTGTTTTTAGGTGTGGTCCGAAATTCAAGATGGCTGCCAGTGGCCATTTTGTACCGATGATGCAAAAATCAGTTTTTTGTACAGAACTTCTGTATGAAAGTTCTGATTTGAATAAAGTTTTGTATAAATGTTTAGTACCATGGGATACATCACATATAATACGGGTTTTTTTCTCGTGCGTAAATTATGCAAATTAGACTGACTTTGATTTATTTAGTGTTACTTTCAGAGCTGTAAGTGCCAAGCTGCTATGGCTCGGGCTAGAGGCCGTATTTATGAACCGATCTTTACGAAACTTCTTGGGTACCTTTGTTATGACCGTGGGACGAGAACGAGTGTTTTTGGGTGCGGTCCGAAATTCAAGATGGCTGCCAGCTGCCATTTTGTACCGACGATGCAGAAATCTGTTTTTTGTACAGAACTTCCATATGAAAGCTCTGATTTGAATAATTTTTTGTATGAATGTTTAGTACCATGGGATACATCACATATAGTACGGGTTTTTTTCTCGTGCAGAAATTATGCAAATTAGATGAACTTTGATGTTTTTTGGGGTTACTTTCAGCACTGTAAGTGCAAATGCCAATACGGCTCGGGCTAGAGGCCGTATTTATGAACCGATCTTTACGAAACTTCTTGGGTACCTTTGGTATCACCGTGGGACGAGAACGAGTGTTTTTGGGTCTGGTCCGAAATTCAAGATGGCCGATGGCAGCCATTTTGTACAAAATTAGGTGCAATCAGATTTTTGCACAGAACTTCCATATGAAAGCTCTGATTTGAATAATTTTTTGTATGAATGTTTAGTACCATGGGATACATCACATATAATACGGGTTTTTTTCTCGTACGTAAATTGTGCAAATTAGACTAATTTTGATGTTTTTTGGGGTTACTTTCAGCACTGTAAGTGCAAATGCCAATACGGCTCGGGCTAGAGGCCGTATTTATGAACCGATCTTTACGAAACTTCTTGGGTACCTTTGGTATCACCGTGGGACGAGAACGAGTGTTTTTGGGTCCGGTCCGAAATTCAAGATGGCCGATGGCAGCCATTTTGTACAAAATTAGGTGCAATCAGATTTTTGCACGGAACTTCCATATGAAAGCTCTGATTTGAATAATTTTTTGTATGAATGTTTAGTACCATGGGATACATCACATATAATACGGGTTTTTTTCTCGTACGTAAATTGTGCAAATTAGACTAATTTTGATGTTTTTTGGGGTTACTTTCAGCACTGTAAGTGCAAATGCCAATACGGCTCGGGCTAGAGGCCGTATTTATGAACCGATCTTTACGAAACTTCTTGGGTACCTTTGGTATCACCGTGGGACGAGAACGAGTGTTTTGGGGTCCGGTCCGAAATTCAAGATGGCCGATGGCAGCCATTTTGTACAAAATTAGGTGCAATCAGATTTTTGCACAGAACTTCCATATGAAAGCTCTGATTTGAATAATTTTTTGTATGAATGTTTAGTACCATGGGATACATCACATATAATACGGGGTTTTTTCTCGTGCAGAAATTATGCAAATTAGATGAACTTTGATTTTTTCAGTGCGACTTACACACAGTAAGTACACATGTCAATACGGCTCAGACTAGAGTCTGTATTTATGAACTGATCTTCACGAAATGTCTTGGGTACCTTTGTTATCACCTTGGGACGAGAACGAGTATTTCTGGGTGCGGTCTAAAATTCAAGATGGCTGCCAGTGGCCATTTTGTACCGAAATTAGGTCTAATCAGTTTTTTGTACACAACTTCTATACAGCTGAGACGAGAGGCCATATTTATGAACCAATCTTTACGAAACTTCTTGGGTACCTTTGTTATCACCGTGGGATGAGAGCGAGTGTTTTTGGGTGTGGTCCGAAATTCAAGATGGCCACCAGCAGCCATTTTGTACCAAAATTAGTGCAATCAGTCTTTTGTATAGAACTTCTGTATGAAAGTTCTGATTTTAATAAATTTTTGTATGAATGTTTAGTAACATGGAGTACATCACATATTGTAAGGGGTTTTTTTTCGTGCAGAAATTATGCAAATTAGATGAACTTTGATTTATTCAGTGCAACTTACACAATGTAAGCATACATGTCAATACGGCTCAGGGTAGAGGCTGTATTTATGAACCGATCTTCACAAAACTTCTTGGGTACCTTTGTTATCTCCTTGGGATGAGAATGAGTGTTTCTGAGTACGGTCCAAAATTCAAGATGGCTGCCAGTGGCCATTTTGTACCGAAATTAGGTCCAATCAGTTTTTTGTCACAAGTTCTATACAGCTCGTATTTATGAACTGATCTTCACAAAACTTCTTGAGTACTTTTGTTTTCACCTTGGGACAGGAACGAGTGTGTTTTGGGGTGCCTTTGTTATCACTGTGCTATGAGAACAAATATTTTGGGGTTCAGTCAGACCCACTCTGGGACTCAAAGATTTTTTCTAGTTCAGCATCTGACTGTCACCCACCTTTACAATACTTAACCTATACATTTGTTACAGGCAACGGTCAGTATTTATGTGCAGACCGTTACAATACTTTATATGTACCTTTGTTATCAGGTCATTACCTAGATGTTTGTCATTGCTGTGTCACATACTATACATGTACATGTCTTTGTCTTGACAAGTTGAGCTACAGTGTCATTGACACTTTCATTTTCATTTTTTGTCTCAAAAACATAGGTTATGACCCCTCATTGGAACGAGCTTGATGAGCTCGTTCCAATGAGGGGTCATAACCTTTGTTTTTGAGACAAAAAATGAAAAAAAACAATGAAAATTAATTGGCGATTGTTGAGAATAGCACTGGACGGTTTTGGCCGTTATGTTGGGTAAAGGGTTAATTAATTTTGAGATGAGAACTTGTTTCCTTGTGCCTATTGATATAAAAAATTCACACACATTGGCTTTAGGTTTTACATGTGCTGTATTCTTTTTCAAGTCATAAGGTCAAATATTGGGTCACTGTTACTGAAGATAGATTTCTGTGCATAAATTTGCTTCCGAATGAGAACTTAAGTTTCCGGCAGCCCATTGTTATGAAACTTCACACACATGGTAACTACAGGTGTTAGATGGATACTTTTTTCATGTGAGATGGCCAGATATTGGGACTGCTGTTACTAAAGTAAATTTTTCATTTCCAGATGAGGTCCTGAGCTTCCCGACACCAGTAGGGCAAAAGATGTTGTTAGGTGTGCTCTGTACTTTTCAGGTTGAGATCAAATTTCATCCATCCATCCATCTGAGAACTTGAACATCACGTATATGTAACCTATGTTTGTTAGATGTGCTGTATACTCTTTACAAATATTGGGGTCGCTGTTAGGCCTAAAAACATTAAAAATCTGTTTCTCAAGCCTTCCTGCATGATCCTTTTGGCTTTTTGCAAACTTAAAAAATAAAAATGAAATGGTTTATGTCTGATATTTTACTCAAGTTAATAAAATTAATAAACTTGTCCCTTGAGTGCAAGAAGGCTTTGCAATGCTTTATTCTGTAGATTATTAGGCCTAAAACATAAAACAAACCAAGAACATGAAGTTTTAATGGCAAAGAAATAATTACAAAAATAAAAAAATGCCTGCCCACATGCAATTTTACAACAAAATGGCCTGAGAAACAAGTTCTCCTTTGTGGGGTCTTACTGAAAATAGATTGTTGCACTTAAATTTGTGTCTGGACGAGAACTTGAGTTTTCATGGGACAATTGTTCCGAAAATTCACACCCATATTAGCTATAGGTGTTAGTTATGCTGTGTAGTTTTTCAGGTCATAAGGTCAAATACTGGGGTCACTGTTACTAAAAATACATTTCTATGCAGAATTTTGTTTCCAAGTGAGAACTTGAGTTTCTCTGGATCGATTGTTATGAAACTGTACATACATGTTAGATGTAGTTGTTAAATGTGCTGCATACTTTTTCAAGTCAGAAGGCCATATTTTGCATGTGTTGTTAATTATTAAGAAACTTCATACACATGAAGTCCTTTTCATGTTAGATATATACATATTATCACAACGGTGAAGTGATCTGGATCGTAGTATCGCGTTGAGTTGAAACCAGATTTTTGGATCAAATGAGCTACCGCAGGCAACACCATGAAGTGGTTGTAATTCGGAGGATCTGACCTCAATGAGACGTGATGCGATGACCCAAATCACTTCACTGTAGTGACAAAAGGTTTATTATATGACTTATAATTCAACAACGCATGCCAATGCTAGCATTAACAATTCCCCCAACCTTTTTTTTTGGTAAATTGGATTGAAGTAAAAAAGAACTATTTTTGTTTACACTTATTTTTTTAACAGGTGTATGCTTCCAAGGAATCCTACGATGCGCATGAATACAATAAAAAATATCCTGAATACGATAAAAAACACAGACCGCCGTTTGAGCGCACCCATTCCAGCTCAGATTAAAGTACTCTCTGCAACCGGAACAGCTAATTATGCAAATTTGAATGCACCAGTAAATAGTCTGTCATACTATAGTGATACGGAATTGGATTCCACACTGTGGATTTTCTGAGGATCAGGAAAAGATCTTCAAACAGTAGTGATATTTATCAGTTAAATTACATAGTCATATAATGAAAAGTATTCCTATTCAGATCAAATGAATGGGTTGCTGTTATCAAAAATAGCTTTTACTCAGAATTTCCTTTCCAGATGTTGATGACAACTTGACTTCTGCAGTACAGTCACAGTGGAGTTGTCATAATCCACACGTGGACAGTGATGTCCACTTATGCATTTACCGAGTAATAAAATTTAACATAAGCAAAATTTTAATTAATGAAGCACCGGGATGTACCCAGTGCTTCATTAATTAAATTTTTGATGATTATTCTTGTAATTAGTGTTCAGAATCTAATATTATTATGTCCGTGGAATTATTGCCCACCTGTGGAAAGTGACCAGTCCATTTGGCTGTACAATAGGCGATGGGTTCCCCTGGGGGATGGAAGACCCATCTGAGGGGCCCTCTTGTAGAGTATTCTAGTTCCAGTTATGCCATTTCTATCAAAGTATAGAGAAGTGCTTTCACAATAAAAATGTTTTAATAATTTTTGGTTGTATTTCATTTTCATTTTTGAGAAAATGATATTCTATTTTACAGAGTGCCATTGACTCTCTCAAATAAATTGTACCAAAACATTTACTGATTAACCATTTTAACCAGCCACAATTAAAGCTGGCCTTCTTCTAATTGAGGATTGAATGATCAAAATACAGTTAAATGGTAAAACTGGCCTTAACCATTACCCCAATACACAGTGTATCAAAATTTATTAGTTTAACTATTTATTGTTTTTAAAATTAAAAAAAAAATTTCAACAAAACTATATCATGTCACCCCTCATTGGAACGAGCACAATGATCTTGTTCCAATGAGGGGTCAAATGATATGGTTTTGATGAAGTTTTTTTAAAAAATATCGGTACAGTGGAGTCCACTTAATTCGATATCTCTTAATTGTATATCCCTGTTAATTGAATATAATTTTCCAACACAAAACCATTTACCATACGTCCAGTACACATTTGACCTGTTAATTGAATATAGGTTATAGAGTAAACTCCTGTTAATTGTATAAAAAATCTTGTAACCTGTCGAGAAATTACCTGACACTCCCTAGTTTTCATTTGGCCTCAGTACATCCAATACAGGCATTTAATCTATTATATCTTGTTTGTCAGAGCTCATAGAGCTCTGTCAAACAAGGTATAATAGAATAAATGCTACGTTTATCTCTAGAATACAGGAAAGTGACACAATCCCTGTTAATTGAATACTCTTGTTAATTGAATAATTTTCATTGGCAAAGTGGCTATTCAATTAACAGGGTTCCACTGTATTAACAAAAAAGTGTGTAGCCAATTATAATATGGCATGTGCTCCTCTATGTCAGTGTCACAGCCTCTGTTGTAAGGTTACAGTTAGAAAAACTTTGACATTTCACTGTTCTTTTAGTCCTGTCTATGTAACTTGGTATGATTTACAGATCTTATTCATATTTGGTTCGGTTTCCGTCAGATCACCGAAGTTAAGCAACGTCGCGTCTGGTTAATCCTCGGATGGGTGATCGTCTGAGTGATCGATTTGGACTCCCATGTTGTGTCCTTGGGCAAGGCACTTAACCCTGATTGTCCACATGGGGGCACGTTGACGTCGTGTACTAAGGCATACTGCACGCTGATGATGCACATGTCTTCAACCAATCTAACCCTGCCGGTGCTGCAGTGCAGAGTTACGATGTTGGGGAGCTGGCAACTGCCCGTCGATGCTCAGTGGTTCTCTCCGGGTACTCTGGCTTCCTCCACCCATAAAACTGTCGCGGTCATGATTAGCCCTTGTGCATAAGTATGTGACCTTAAAAACACCAATAAATAAATGAATAAATAAATATTCATATTTGGTACAATTATTGCTCACGACTCAAAGGTGTTGTGACTGATCCAAGGTCATATCATCATGGTCAGGATCACAGACTGCAAAACTTTGATATTCTTATACAGCCCCTGTTTGATCTATATAATTGAATCTATGTGACAGATCTTGTTTCTATTATATCTTGTTTATATCTGTGGCTATTCAGTTAACAGGGTTCCTCTGTACTTTTTTATTTCAATTGCTCACTTTGTCAATTACGAAGACAGGTGCGACTGATTAATTAGGTAAAAGATTAAACCACTACACTTGCTGTTCAATCAATTGAATTGTCAGTTACCCCACAGAATTATCAAAAATCAGTTTACCATATTAATGTGAAAATGATTAAATTTTCAGATCTCCCAACAGGCATTTATACTGTACAGGAGACCTTGTTTTACACAATCAGTTTTGATGCCCAGACAATCAGCACAATCAGTCTTAACTTACTTATCACTTAATTGGATATCTCTTAATTGAATTGTAATGTTAACTGAATATAACTCATACACAAAACCATTATCATACCTTCAGTACAAATTTGACTTGTTAATTTCCTTACATATAGGTTATAGAATAAACTCCTGTTAGGCCTAAAAAAGTTAAAAATATGTTTCCTAGGCCCTCTTGCCTGGTAATTTTGTTTGCCACATTCTCTCTTTTTATAACCAATGCAAACTTTAGAAAATAGAAATTAAATGGTTTATGTCTGATATTTTACCCAAGTTAATAAAATTGATAAATTTATCTCTTGAGTGCAACAAGACTTTGCAATGCTTTAGCATTGCAAAGCCTTCTTGCACTCAAGGGACAAAATACACCACCACCCATGCTATTCTGTAGATTATATGAGGCCAGAAACATAAAACAAACCAAAAACATGAACTTCTGATGGCAAAGAAATAATTACAAAAATTAAAAAATAAATTAAAAAACTGCCTGCCCGCATGCAATACAATGGACTTAGAAACAAAAGATCTACTTTGTGTGGGGGATGGGGCGGGAGGGGCCTTAATTGAATAAAAAATCTTGTAATTTGTTGTGAATTGACATTCACCAAATTACCCTTGTTTTATGACCTTTTGGCTTCACTACATCCAATACAAGCATTTAATCTGTTCTACCTTGTTTGACACAGCTCTACGGACTCTGTTAAACAAGTTATAATAGAATGAAATCCACAAATAGTATAGTATTTATGTAATTATGTCTATGTATAATATCATATCTGGAAATAAATATTGTTTAAACTAGAATATATGCACAATTTATACCTAGAATACATGAAAGTAACCAAATCCATGTCATTTGAATATTCCTGACAATTCAATAATTTTCACTGACAAAGTGACTTTTCAGTCAACAGGTTCCATAGTATTAGATTTATTTTTCACCACCAATTAATAGTCAGAATTGAACACCACACATTTATTATTTAAGGAAAGAAAAAATATTTATTTTTAATTGACATTAATTTCTATGAGGGGTAATAATTATAACCAGTTTTCTTTTTGTCTTGTGAAGCATTTATTTATTTTTTAATGAAATGATTGTTGTGTTGATTGTTGTCTTGTTAATCACCCACCTAACACAGTCTACAGAAAACAGTTCTGATACAAGTCCTCAGACTAGATAAAAATTGCAGTGTGTTTACTAGAAAACAGCTGTGGGCTGAGGAAACTCTGTTTAGACCTCGTATCCCACAGACAAAGTGCATAACCAAAGGTACATTTTCAAACTAAAAAAAAAAAGACATTTCTCTAGAAAAAGGTCAAATTATAACTTAAAAGGGAGAGGTTTTTATGAATTCTCTCTCTCAAATATATATGTCATATAAATTAGGTCAAAAAAAAATCTATTGGTTCTCATGGAATCCTCCACACGTTGAACCTTTTTGGCTTGCAATGTCCTTCAAAATTAGTATGAAACTCTTGAGAGTTTAAATTTTTATCTGTTTTGATTGAGGTATATTTATTTGCATGTGTTTCCATCAGAGCATAATTCAAATATAGTTTCTATTTATTACATTTGTTTTGTAAACACTCAGTTTGCGGATGGTATTTTATTTTTCAAAAGGATGCTTAACTGGTAAAGTGCTTGAAGCCCATTTTTGTGCCCCGAAAAATTTTCGGGGGGCACATAGTGTTTGTCATTCCCATCTATTTGTTTGTCAGGAAGATTTTTGTGTTGCCATCTGTCTGACCGTCAGGAAGATTTTTGTGTCTGCTCTATAGCTCTAAGATGCTTCTTGGGATTTTGTTGAAACTTGGCATACATGTTGCTTATCGGGAGACGTTGTGTCGTGCACAAATTTTGTTTTTGTGCTATGGAGGTCAAGGTCACAGATCAACGTCGTAGTTCGGGGGTATCGATGGTCAGGCGGTCACTGTTAGTCTTGTTTGGGCTTTATTCGGAAGTGCAGGGACTTCAACTTAAATGCATCATTTTTGGTGGATGAGCTTTATTTCCTTTGAAGTCAAATAATTTTGTCTGTTGGGATCTGCCTTGTTACAATATATGAGAGAGTGCCTATAGGCACTCCCTCATGAATTGTAACAAGGCAAAGACACACAAACAAATGTTGATGACCAAAAATAATTCAGCACTTTAGCAGTTAAAGAAAAAATATAAAGAAGAAGCCCTCTCCCCTTCCACTTGATTTGAAAAATTAAATGCTCAAGAACCAGATATTTTTCTGCTTGCCCTAAGAATGCAACAGAAAGTAAGTTTGGGATGTACTAGCCCATTGGATGGTAGGGCTGTATTTTTATTCTTGGTGGGATGCATCCTCAAGGACGTACCACACCAAAAAATGATATACAGCCAAGCTGTGGAAGTTTAAAATTTAAGCCTTTTTAGAATCCAACATATTGTTAACTATGTGACTTCTAGCATAACATATTCTCAAACCCACAAAGCATACACACAGACCATGCTAATATGCAGCACACAACCACATCGTAATGACTCTGTTGACTCTGTTGAACTGTGCCAAGCATAGTGAAAGGATTCAGCTCCACCCCACCCACGCACCCACTGCCCCCATACTTAACAAGGTTGGCTGTAAAATTCATCCTTCACATTACATAGAGATGCAAAAGATCAAGTGTTTGATTGTTTGTCTCTAAACTCAGTTAAGGCCATGTTAAGACCAAGAGTAACAATCTTTTAGTTGAATTTTATGTCTGTCATCCAGAAAGAAGCAGAATTACATGTACTTCAGTAACTCTTTAACCCTTTACCCAACGCAGACGATATCGAAATTTATTATTTTAAATATCATTTTTAAAAAATTTTCAAAAAATTTCAACAAAACCATATCATGTGACCCCTCGTTGGAACGAGCTCGACGAGCTCGTTCCAACGAGGCGTCACATGATATGGTTTTGTTGAATGTTTTTGAAAAATAATATTTTTTCAACTGCTGAATTTGCATGTTGCGCGGGCGGATGCGGGCAATTCGTTGGGTAAAGCGTTAACTCTTTGTACACTGTTGACAGGTATTCCTGCCCAGCACAGGGTTTTTCTCTTGTTACTGAAATCAATATAATTTGGGCACATCTAATCACATTTTTCCCCTATAAATTGAAGGGATTTTTTCATCAATGATTTCTTGTGTTATACTGCCTCATAGCAGCCATGACGAGATTTGATGAAAATTATCTTGAAAATACTCAGCAGGTTAAGAGTTGAAAAACTTTGGTTGTATGATTTATGATCTCTTTTTCCCTCAAGGCATGTACATAGTTCGGACAGACAATAGTTGGGGTTAATCAATATTTTGTTTTTTGTTGATTAATGGGAATCTGATTTAGCTGTTTCTCAAAAGTATTTACAATTTGCACACCTTATAATTTCTCAAAAATGACAATCATTACATTTGTGGCTATCACATGCCAAAAATAAAGGTCAAGCGTTATACCAATGTGAACAAAAGGGTCAAGTGCAGTAATCAAAAGGATATATACTGTGAGACTACATGCATCAGTGCTAACTTACCACATGTTTCCCAGGAAAACTAAATCAAGCTACCTTGGCAATGTGATGGGCCATGCTTGTGATGTGCGGCCTATTGCCATCATCCATTTATGGCTAAATCTGTGGATGGTTTTTAGCTTAACTTGACAAAGTCAAGATAAGCTTTTGCCATCACGCGTGCAGAAGTCTGTGAGTCTGTTCACATTTTCCCTTAGCACAGGCTACACCCCACAGTTCTTGTCCGATCGTCATGACATTTCATATGCAGGTTTGAGGTAATGTCCAGATGAGAACGTACCCTTTTGGTCGCGATCGGTCAACTGTGATGGCTGCCCGAGACCCAAACCCGAAAATATTTACCCCCATCTACAGGTCGTATTTATGAAGGAATTTCATTGTAACTTGGTAGGATGACTGTAAAATGTCTAGATGAGAATGTCCCCTTTTGGTCATAATCTGTCAACTGCGACGGCTGCCCAAGCCCGAAACCCAAAAACTTTCAGCACAGTCTGCAGGTTGTATTAAATACTGAGGGATTTCATTGTAACTTGGTAGGATGACTCTGTATGATGTCTAGATGAGAAGTTCCCCATTTGGTTGCGATCTGTCAACCGTGACGGCTACCCGAGCCCAAAACCCGAAAACCTTTAGCACAGTCTACTGGTGGTATTTATGAAGGGATTTCATTGTAACTTGGTAGGATGACTTAAGATAATGTCTAGATGACAACGTCCCCTTTTGGTCGCAATTGTTTAACCGTGATGGCTGCTTGAGCCCAAAACCCGAAATCTTTAGCACAGACTACAGGTCGTATTTATGAAGGGATTCCTTTGTAACTTTGTAGATGACTGTATAAAGTCTAGATGAGGACGTCCCCTTTTGGTTGCGATGGGTCAACCTTGAAGGCTACACAGGCCCGAAGCCCGAAAACGAAGGGATTTCATTCTAACTTGATAGGATGACTCATTTTGGAATAATTTCATTCTCACTTCGTAACTTTGATTTGCACACTGTGAGGGCCACATTAACTCACCACTCAATTCTTCAGTACAGTCTACACCTCAGATTATTTTTATTGAAAACATTGCATACAGGGAACAGAAATTAACATATTTTCAATTATCACAATTCTTGTCGCATAAAGAACAAAACTTCAAGCTGACTCACAAAAATGTGATAGCTCAGCCAGCAAGCTAGCTATCATCTGGCCAAGCCAGCCACAACTTAACTGACTTTAAGGGTCTATCCTCTATTTAGGCTTTTCCCTCTGGAAAAGACTATTGTTTTTCTACGGATTATTCGATTCAGAAGCCATTTTCGAACCGATTTTCACGAAATTTTGCACACACATAGAGGGGCACAAAATCTAAAAATGTACCGAAGCGGAATTTTCGATTTAACCCTTATTTCGTCAGAATTGGCAAAAAACTGCCAAAATTGGGGTTTATCGGCACTTTCTCGAAACATGTCTTGTAGATTTTTTTTATACATTCGTCATTGCTAGACCTGTCTGTGACACACCCTTTGGTACACATGACATATCAGGCGATGCATATGGTAACCCTCCACAGGCTGCCAAACATCGAAATTTTGATGAAATAGGCCGGTTTCAGGCCCCCACTGCACCCAAACAATACACGAGAGATAAACAGAACTTCCTTTATTGGGAGTGGAATTCACCGTGGATCATTTTTGTCAGTAATAAAGGTGTTCAGAAAACCAAGCGTTAACCCATTTTGAGCTGGTTAAACAGCAATACCCCCATAATGCTCAGAAGTTCGTGTTTTCCGTGGATTTCTCTAAACGAGTCTTGTAGATTTTCAAGAAAAATTGGTCACTCTCAGGTCTTGGTGTGACATTACAAGTTGCATGGATAAAATATTCCGGTCAGCATTAGTTAACCCTCACCGAACTGCTAAACGTAAAAATAGTGATAAAATGGGCTGTTTTTAGACGCCAACAGCACCCAAACGGTATACCAGAGAGAAAGGGGCCTTCATTTATCGGACGCAAAATTGATCGGAAAATATTTTTGAAAGTGGTAAGTGTATTCAAAATTTGACGTCTTAACCCATTTTGGGCTGCTTAAATAGAGATACCCATTAAAATCTTAAAATACCCGTTTTCTGTGGATTTCTCTATCAACATTTTGTAGGTTTTCAAGAAAAAATCGGCTATTTGCAGGTCTTGGTGTGACATTACAAGATGCATGAACAAAATATTTCGGTCAGCATTAGTTAACCCTCCCCGGACTGTTGAAGGTCAAAATTGTGATAAAATGGGCTGTTTTTGGACACCAACAGCACCCAAAGGGTACACCACAAAGAAAAGTGCCTCCTTTTATCGAGCGCACAATTTATACGGAAACATTTTTGTAAGCAGTAAGGGTATTCAAAAGTCGACGTCTTAACCCATTTTGGGCAGGCTAAAGCGAGATATCCCTTGAAAGCTTTAAATTCCCATTTTCTTTGAATTTCCCTAATGGTAACTTGTAGGGTTTCAAGACAAATTGACTTTTCGTAGGTCTTTATGTGACATTACAAGCTGCATGGACAAAATACTCCGGTGAGCGTTTATTAACCATCTACAAGCTGCCAAGCATCGTAATTTTGTTAACATGGGGCTGTTTTCAGACACGCACAGCACCCAATGTATACATGAGAGATAAACATAATCTCCTTTGTTGGAAGTGGAATTCACAGAGGACCATTTTTGTAAGTAATAAGGGTATTAAAAAACCAAGCGTTAACCCCTGTTGGGCAGGTTAACACGGATACCCATCGATAGCTTAAAAAATCGTTTTCCCTGGATTTCTTTACAAACATTTTGTGGAGTTTCCAAGAGAAAATGGCCGTTGATAGGTCTTGGTGTCATATGACCAGTTGCATGGATAAATTATTCTGGTAGGCATTTGTTAACCCTCCATGGGCTGCTAAATGTAAAAAAAATAAAGAAATAGTCTGTTTTTGGACACCAACAAATGGAAATGCCACAGAAAAACGTAACTTCTTTTACTGGACGCAAAACTGATAGGGAAACATTGATCTTGATATTAACCCATTCTACCATTAATGATGGGTTTTACCTAAACATTTTTATTTTATCAAACCCAAACCGAGTCATTTGAGACTACTATACTCACCTTTCTCATAACATCAATGAGGGAACTTCAGTGAGACAGTTAAAAACAATTCATCAGACACTGTGGGGTCATGAAAAATCATGGAATCTAATCGGGAAAAGCCATGATTCTCCAGAATCATAAAGTCTAGTTCTGCATGAGTTGTTGGTTTTGGACCTCACTACCAGTGTATTGCCTATCGTGTTGTGTGCTAATCCACCTGTTTCATCACACAAGAGAATTTTACAAACTGGTTTGAGAGTGTTAACGACACTAGGCCATTTGAAAACGTTAATATCAAAACAAAACAGATGCAACATGATTTTCCTTAATGCCAAAGGACAATTTTGACAAGTTATTACGGCGGAGACCACTTAATTGGTTCATCCTATATTAAATAAACCTTCCCCGTGGGAACCCCGGGAAGTGAAGAAGTGCTTGTTTACTGCAGTAAACAACTTCTGCTTTACTGGTAAAATAGGACGGACTGGGTAGAGTCCGGAGGTCAGGGCCAGCATACGACTGATAAGCGAAGTTTAAGAAGTACGTTTAGTGTTTTAGATTCTGATGCTTCTTGGGGAGAGGATGAGGGAGAAGACGAGAGAAATTACGTAGTTGCTGATGTCGATAAGGCAGATACGGTAAGGAGAACGGCCAAGAGAAAGAAGAGCTCGGATGCGAGTCAAAAGGTGCGAGTTTCAGGCGATGTAGGGCTTGAGGAGAGAAGTAAGGAGAATAAAAGAAAGTTAGTTGCGGCAGGGAGTAGCATTGTAGACGAAATTGACAATGTGGTTTGTGGTCCTCGTACTGATAGCTCAAATCGGACTGTCTTCACTTGTGTTTTCCTGGGGCGAATGTTGAGGTATAGGGGAGGGGGTGGGGGTGGGTGGTATTGTGGCGAGGTCAGGATCGGATCCGGTTGTGGTGATTCATGTGGGACCGATCATCAGAGAGGGGAAATCAGTAAGGCTGGTGAAGACTCACCGGGCTTTAATCAGTAAATTGCTCAGTAGGAATATAAGGGTAGTGGTATGGGTGTTCTTCCTGTTCAAAAGGGTTAGGATGAACGGACTTAGAGGATTATGGCGCTGAATGAAGTGTTAGAAGACTACTGTGTTAATTTGGAAATACCCTTTATTTACAACAGTCACACAATTTTAGGTACCGGGCGCATGTACTGGCGAGGTGGGCTGCATATTAGCAGGATGGAGGAAAATGTCGACAAGTAGCGGAGCCTTTTTAGGAGACCAGCCGGATGTGAGGCCTGGGAAATAGCAGGAGACACAGGTGGGAAGAACAAGGGGGAGGGGGCTAGGAGAATGTCGAGGGTACCGCCAGGATCAATAGGGAGAAGTCAAGGGACCCCGATTCTCTGAAAGTGTGGTACAGCAACATCAAGGATCTGAAATAGTGATATTGTTTGACGACAAAGACTTCGATGTGATGGGGCTTAAGCGACATAAGGCATAATGAACGGGTGGATCAAATACGGGAGTGTGTATGGATCGGTGTAGGGCGAACTGAAGGCCTGAAAAGGGAGGAGGGTAGGCGTGTATGTTAATGGGGGATTTAAAACCGTCACAGATCTTGGAGGTAGCTAAAGTAATTGAGAGCGTAAAAGTTAATCTAAAAAATTAAGTTTTACTTTTGGGGTTGTGTACTGCGCAGTGGAGGGAAGCAAACCTGCGAGAAATTACTCAATATACTCCTCACTTAGGTCCAATATTACGGAATTAGAAAACGGGATTCGTTATAACCGTGAAGGGAGACTTTAATGGACACATAGGTGATAGGAAGAAGGCATTCGGGGCGGGGATAAGAAATCAAAGGGAATGGAAGGAAACTGTTGGACTTAACAAATGAGCTCGGTTTGAAGATTCTGAACAGGGATGCGAGATGCTAGGGAAAATAGACCTGGAAGAGTAACTACAGATCTACAATCGACTAGATTACCACTAACATCGATTTATGCAGTGGGTGATAGAGGTAGAAGTGGACGATGAGGGTGAAAGGAATTTGGATATTGATAACTTGATTACAGTTACAAGCAGGGGCAAAAGACCCAACAAGAAGCAAAAGAAGCTTTTAAGGAGATTCGGGAAGAAAAATTGAAACCAAAGGTTGAGAATGTAAAAAGGGCGGCCCATGTCCAATATGGCAGATGCCATTGTTGTCAGCCTCACGGAGGCACGAGAGAAAAGTATAATAAAGATTAGGGTGCCAACACGGGAACTTGGGTACAGGACGAATTGAAAAAGACTAAAACAGGGCAAAAAAGTGAAATGTGCTTCGTACAGGAGTAGTAGAAAGACCAAGGGGTGGACTGTTATGAGGCCAGGGTAACAAAAGAAGAATATCAACAAGCATAAAATAAAGTAAATAAGATTAAAGATGGTAATTGGAGGTTGCGTAACGACTATCTTATTAGGTTATTAGGACGAAAAAGCGATGGGACTTTGGGAACCCACAGGAGTGCCACAATGTCGTCGAGGATAATTTATCGAACCACGTGTGCAGCGAAATAAAAGTAGAGAGGGTCCGAAAAGTGGTCTCAAAATTAAAGGACTGCTGAAATTCCCAACGAATTCCTAAAAATGAGAGAGAAACTATAAACAGGCCTAACGGCCATATTCAATTGAGCCACAGAAAAACAAGAGGTTCCAAAAGAGTTGAGGGAAAGCGAGGCCACATTTATACACAAAAAAGGGGAGGGGGGGGGGGGGGGGGGGGTAATGAAGTATTTGATAACTATCGGGCATGTCTGCCAGAACTCTATTGGAAAAGTTGTGTGTAAGATCCTGTGTGGGAGATTGGAGGATGTGATCAAAGAGAAGGATTTTTTAGGAGACCCAAAATGCCTTAAGGGAGCGAAGGAGGGTCATTGACCATCTGTTCACACTATCCCAAACGATTGAATCTGCGAAAGACACAAATAGAAAAGGTATTTGTGGCGTTTCTGAATGTTAAAAAGCGTATCATAGAGTATGGAGGGAGGAGTATAAGGTGAAATATTAAGGTCTTTGGCCTGGGTGGTGAATTTGTTGGAATTATGAAAATATAATATAAAGATGTGCTGAGTGAACTTCGTCTGGGTAACATAACAAAACACGTGCCTGTGAAGAAAAGCCTAAGCAGGGACGTAACGTCTCGATAATTCTTTTTGCATTGTATATCAGAGATTTAGGAGATGAACTCTGATGACGACGATGGGGTAGCAGTTGGGGCCATGAAGACCCCCCCCCCCCCCCCAGTACTATTTTTTGAAGATGATATAGTACTAGTATAAGAAAGTGAAGAGAGGCAAGAGAAAATGCTGGCTATTGTTGGAAGATATGGAACTAATGGAGACTCAAACTGAATGAAAACAAAAACAAAGGTCTACATGTGGGTCGCAAACTGGAACCTACGCAAAGGTGGGGAGTTCTGTTTTCTGGATGGTCGAAGCAAACTTCTTTGAGTGCGAGACGGGTGACCACGTGTATTTGGGGGTACATATAAGCATCACGGGAGGAAGCATTTACCGAAACTACACTAATAAACTAACTGTGAAGGGGAAGCGAATCCTTAATCAAATGAAACTTATATGGGTAAACACATTTTCAATAATGTTTTCACGAAGAAAACTGGAAACTCTGCAGAATGATGTAGGCCGATGGATAGCAGGGTCGAGTAATGAGGCAGCAATCCGGGGTGAGCTTGGGTGGATGAGGATCAAGGACTGGATAGACTTAATGAAACTGTTGTGTTAACTATTTGATAAATCTCCCCGACAGCCGATGGTGTAAACTAATGTTCCAGAATTTTTGGGGAATTCGAATACAAAGACTGGGTGGACTGAGAACTATTCAATGGAAATCTGACTTGGAAGTCGGGGCCACCAGGGTAACACAATCACCAGAGAAAGAGTAATGGAGAACTGAAACCGAAATCGACGAAAGGGGGTCAAAGCAAAGAGTTCTTTGGGTGGCCTGCGTGAAAAAGAGAAGCCAGGTTTTGAAAAGTACCTTGATGGCATCTTTTTTTTTTCTTTTTTTTTTGGGGGGGGGGGGGGGGGGGGTTACTGCTGTTCAAGCTTAGGTCACAGTCGCTGAAGCTCGTGGAAAATTTGGGAAAGAAAGTAAAAAGGACTGCCAGGTGTGTAATTTAGGAGAAGAGACTTTGGAACACTTTCTATCATAACCTCCAAAATACAAGCCCAACAGAATAAGACTAGGAGTATACTGCGGAAGTGGGGTGGGAGAATGAAGGATATGTGGGCATTCGGTGCCACAAAGGAGAGCGTTCGTTTGTTAATCGGGGAGATTGGGAAGAACGAGATACGGGATGTCGCCAAACAGTTCTCTTCTGGGTGTTGTGAGGAGAGACTGGGTGTAGGGATAATGAGGTATTTTGGAGCACATGGTTAATTAGGTCTTTTCATCCCAGAACAGAGACAAATCAGCATTCGACCAAAGTGTTACGATTATAGACACTCCTTTGTTTAAATGAAGGTTCTATATAAGTAAGGGGAATTTGTTTACTTTGAAATTCCCACCACCCTCTAATTAAAATGTTGTTTGCCTGATCGAAACTAAACTTGGCACATGAGAGGAAGAACCCTATGTATTTTTTAGGTCATTGTGCCAAAGGTCAAGGTCACAGTTACCGTGAAATGGAAATTTTATCGATCGGAGCTGGTTTCGGTTCTCTTAATTATTAAAATTATGTATTCCCGATCGAAACCTAACTTGGCATGTGGGTTGAGCATGGTGAGAGGACGAACTCTACATATTTTAGGTCATTGTGCCAAAGGTCAAGGTCACAGTGACCTTGAACTTAAAGGTTTGTCGGTCCTGATCGAAACCAAACATGACATCTAATACATGTAACCTTATCTGTATTATCCGAGTAAATACTACTAACAGTGGCTGTGTTAATGTAATGTAATATATTACCAAGGTTACTGAATCAGTGGTGGCAACCTCTAGTTTATATATGATTTGTGTGATTTGTATATCAAAAACGGAAGCTTTTTGAGCATGTATGATACACATTTTTGTCCAAATCAAGCCTCTGTAGTCATATTTAGGTGTGGAACGCGTGACCTCCGATTCGTCATGTTAATGGAGAAAATTTCTCCTTCGGTATTTAACACTCTTGGTCATGGGAAAACAAACGTTACAAACATTCAGAAATCTTATTCTCTCCAAACTGCTGCTTCATATTAGATATGTAGGATCTTTGTAAGAATGGTTTATATGTTTGTTCACATTAAGCCACCGAGACCTCCAGAGTTCAGCATTGTGGTAATAAGACATAACACAACAAGCAAAGAGGGTGGAGTACTGGGGACTGGAATCAACGAACGGAAGTGGCGTTTTTCCTGTATTTCACGTTGTGTGCGCGTGAAATACATGAACAACTCCACAAAAGGTCGTTGATATTTGACCCACCACTACGAAATCAAAGAGCGCGTTTATACCTTTGTACGTCTTATGACGTACGAAATCAAACAGCGCCTTGATACTTTGTGGTCATTTGTTTTGTTATTATTTTTCGATTTTTCAAAGTTTTAAATTCAATTTCTATTTTCTACCGAATAGTGCCCAGTGACAACCGTTGAGCCAAATGTTATCGCAGCTTAAATACTAATATAATCCTGCTGTCAAGTCTTCTTAACTGGTTAAGTGCAAGAAGCCACTATCAGGGCTTTCAAAAAATGAGGATACCAGAGCAAAAGCCAACACTTCCCTTGCTTATATTTTATATTCAGTCAAACACAAATAATATTTTGTTTATATAAATTTGTTTTATTACAAATTATTGGAGAGTGCTTGTGGGCACTCTCCAATAATTTGTAATGAAACAAGTTTTGAATAACAAATTCAGACCACCAAAAATAATTTAGCCCTCAACTTGATAATCACTAATGTGAAAAATATCTTATTTGTCCTTTCCGACGTTTGACGTCGCATTTTGAAAAACGTCGAAGAAACTGAATTCCCAGTGACGTTTGAACGCCAGGATTATTATAATCCCAGATGGGTACGGGTGTGGGATGGGAAAATCTCACCCTCGGGACGAGATATTTGGTCCAGGCACTCGACTTGGGATTATTTTTCTCCCCCCCCCCCCCCCACCACACAGAGGTAACGTTAGCCAGAGGTAATCGGTGGTCACGTGCTGATATAATCAACTCATTTGGTATGCGTTGTTTTGAAAATCTAATGACACCACCGGAAAGAGCATGCAAAAGTTACGTATATACTAAACGTATATACCACGAAATCAATTAGGAACGGTGGCAACTTGGGGTTTAAAGAGTTTTAGAGCATCAAACTTTGATCACGCGGCATTCTGATGACGTCAATGTGAATTAGTTGGTAGCAAAAAACTGATACGATAAGCATAACGTCATAATAACGTTATAAATGTATAACGTCACGTGGGTAGGGGGATACATCTGTCTCTATCTCACTCGGGACACACGTATGTTACACATGCAGTGGGGGGGGGGGGGGGGGGGAATTAAAGTCTGAAAGGGTTAAACTTGCATTAAGTGCATGAACCTGATATTTCTAAAGAAAAATATCACTTTCGACGAGTGCTTGTTTACTGTGGTAATGCAGCTCTGTTTTAACGGTAAAATAGAACCCAGTCACCAATGCTTGGGGTGGAAATCATTTAAAATGGGCAACGTGACTTTATCTCCATGTTGTTGTACCGATTAGCTATTGTGCAGAAATATGTAACCTTAAACCCCAATAAATAAATTATAGCCTTCGGTGGTCTGATAATTTTCTTGCTTGATGCGGTTTTTGTTGAAGCATTTGATTCACGTCATAACGTTACTCAGACGCTTTCTTGTATTACGTTCTTATACGTAATCCGGATTCCACGCGTTGTGTTCGCACAATTCCTCAGTGTCTGTATTTTATCTAACAATCATATTGATTTTGGCCTTAAAAATACGAAAAACGGTATGTATCACATAATGTGTTCCGATTCCGTATCATACAGATGACTCATTCTGATTCCGTATCAAATAGACGACTTGTTTCTGGTAACGCGACGGGCTATCATAACAGGCGCATGAATACATTCTATGTGCTTTTCAGTGATCGACCCAACTTTAAGTAACAAACCTGTTTTAATAATTTAAGATTTAATCTGTTTATGTGACAGAATTGTTAGATAAATGAATTATCATGATAATGTGCATGTCCTGTGATTTCCAAAAATGGGATCACTACTTGCCGGCAAAGCCGGCTCGTTCAGATCCCATTCTAGACACCACCTCGGATCTGATACAAATCACAGGACATGCACATAATCATGATAATCTGTATGTATCGAGTAACTTTGAATACGCACAGAAACCGGGGTATAATGGGGAAAACTTGATTCAAAAATGTCACATCACACCTCAAGCGTTTCTCTGTCCGACATATAACATTCTTGCAAGGATGGTTTACAATTTGCAAATAAGATACTGGTGTCATAAGAGGGTGTGTCATGTGGGCTCCTTGTTTACCACTATCGGTAATGGAGAAATTATTAGACATTATCTTCGCCCAAACTCCTGCTCCAGGGGTATGATCTTTCAGTTTTATATCTGATTTCAGGGTTTTTATCAAACCCAAACACAGTTTTTTTCAATTCTTTTAAATTACATGACAATGGTCTTTCAGACCAGTTTCATATTAATTCAAAGAACTAAATTCCACCCAAACCATTATTTCTACAGGATATTTGTTATATGGAGTCCTAAAGCTTAATTTTAAAACCTTTTCCTCTATTCAAAACATGATTTCAGTTTATTTTATAAGAGTGTAATCACACGACTGTCCAAACACTTCCATCTGTGATAACATCTGTGTAAAGATGTTTTTTTAAGACAGAACACAAAGAGTGAAGGTGGTGTACAGTACGGAGGATAGGAATCGACGACCTTGAGTGGAGGTTTTCTGTATTTCACGGGCGTCGAAGGCGCGCGTGAAATACAAGAAAAACTGCACCGAGGATCGTTGATTCATGTCCCCCCATACTCTACCACTGTTGTGTTCTGTTTTTATACCACAATTAACTCCTTATATGCCGCTGGCGGTTATTCTTGCCCGGAACATGAAATCTCTTGCCTCTAAAATATATAAAATTTGAGCACATTTAACCAACTTTTCTCCCACAAATAGTATTGACTTTTTGACAAGCAATTTCTTAAGCGAAAGTTCAATGAATTTTCATCAAAACTAGTCATGGCTGCTTCACAGCAGCCATGACTAAATTTGCTGAACAATATTAAAAAAATACTCAGCGGGTTGAGAGTTAAACGTGAACTTATTGGATGGAGCTGATATATCTAAAGACAAATATCACCTTCGACGGTCTGATAACTTTCTTGCTTGACACTGTTTTGTGTCGAAGCATTTCGTTCCCATTATAACGTCACTCGAACGCGTAACGTCCAATCAGATGCGTTCTTACACGAACAGTAAGGCATTACAATAATCCAAATATGAAGTTACAAGGACATGAACTAGGGTTTTTGTTGAGTCTTTGGTGAGGAACTGTCTTATCTGTTTAACTTTGTATAGACCTCTGAAAGCCTTATTGCACATATTTGTAACATGTCTGTCCAGAGACATGGTAGAGTCGAAGAAGGCACCAAGATTACGTACACTGTTACTTGCACTGATGGCGGAATCTCCTACCTTCACTGAATTGGTGTCAACTTTAGTGAGTTGTTGTCGTGAACCAATTATTAAGAATTCAGTCTTATTATCATCATTTATCATTAATTTGTTTGAAACCATCCATGTGCGAATGTCCGAAATACACGATTCAATAGTTTCTAGAACTTGAGTTTGATCCTTGATTGATGGTCGAAAAGAGAAATAGACCTGAGTGTCATCAGCATAACCATGGATGTCAGGCAGGTGAGATCCAATGATGGTGAACATTTTTGAAATTTAGAATAGAAACAGAACAGGACCAAGGCAACTGCCCTGTGGGACTCCACATTTAAGATGGAAGTCTTTTGACAGATTACCGTTTATTGATACACGCAGCTGTCTATTATTGAGGTATGATGATAGCCAGCTATCAGCAAAACCATTAAGTCCAAAATCAGAATTCATTGTCTCTAGCAGAGTTTTATGACCAACAGTGTCAAAAGCAGCACTAAGGTCTAAAAGAACAAGCAATATTACCCTTCCAGACTCCATATTAAGGAGGATGTCATTCTGAACCTTGAGTAATGCCGTTTCAGTCGAGTGAAAGTTTTTGAATCCAGACGTGTTGGCCGGTAATGTAGCATGCATGTCACTATGTAACATTAGTTGGTCAATTGCAGCTTTTTCACACAGCTTATAGACAAACGGTAAGTTACTCACTGGTCGGAAGTTTTAAAACACAAGTTCCGCACCTTGTTTCCTCAGAAGAGGATTAACTATTGCTATTTTCCACGCATCAGGCACATATCCTTCTAACAGAGACATGTTGATCATTTTTGTGATTACAGGAGCCAAAGTTGGTCGGTTTGTCTGTTTGACAGTCAGTGACCAACTAGTATTTAAATTTAATAACCTTTAAAAGACTGGGTGAAAGAACATAATATTTGGTATGCAAGTGTATTTTAATGATGTCTAGTTTAATGTTAAATGCAACTGCTATTCTGGGAATGTTGGCAGAGTTATTGCTCTTGACGGACTTGGAATTTGTTTCAATTTACCATCCGTCGCAACAGAGGTGCGACCTTATTTTGATGCCCCAGTTTTGACGATAGGTTCGAACGATCTTTAAAACCAAATATTTTGCACATGACCGAAGGATAATTCTCCATCAGATAGGGATTCTTTTTCTCCCAATGACACGTTGATATACAATTAGCAGGTGAATAAAAATGAAGGGAATTGGAGCTACATGCGCTAAATTACGAAGTGTCATCATCAAGTTGTCCTTGAATAGTTCTCGATCATCAAATAAAAAAAATCGTCCAGTGAGACATTAATCGACAATTCGTCGATTAATCGTCGAATCACGACACCCCCAATTCACGCTTTTCAGTGTGCACCAAAAGAGCGAATTTAATACATTTCTGTACCAATAAGTGCGAATGTTTCTTCCTGCCCCATCCTCTCCATCCCACCTCACTAACGTTCTCTGTCTCACCGAAAATATTCAGAAAATTTCCTACTTGGAGTTTAGCAACGTCAGGTTTTTCGGATAGTTTGTAACAAAACTACATCGGGGAAAATATGGAATTAGGTGTTAACCCTTTGAACGGCCGATTTTCTGTCCAGGGACATAAGTCATTATGTCATTAAATAGGATGGTTGTTCAGTAAATGTGTAGGCTGCACGTTGAAAATATTGATTGGTCTACCCCAAATAATGAATATGGACTCTTCTAACTGCTGCCATTGAACTGGCATGGAAGATACCACTAGAGTTCAAAGGGTTAAGAAATGCTAGAAATTACTTTCCAAATAAAGCAAACTTCAGTATTGTGAGTTTCATTGTTCGAGGTACTCACAGACCCGATCCGCATGATATTCGTGCCTCCTTTTGCTCGACAATGTGCACAGCATGACATTGAGGGACAGCTTGTGGAAATTTGGTTGTGTAATTGATATTTTTCATTGAGAATTCCTGATAATCTCTAGGTGTCCACGCCTTCAGTGCAGCCGTCGTGGACTGATCACTTTCAGCGGGTGGGCAATATTTCCACGGACGCAATATTAGATTCCAAACATTAATTATAGGAATAATCGTCAAAACTTTAATTAATGAATAACCGCGTACAACCCGGTGCTTCATTAATTAAAATTTTCCTGATGATAATTTGTATTACCTGGAAAACGCATGCGTGGACATCACCGCCCATGCGTTTATTACGACCAGTCCACCGCGATTGTACTGTAGGAGCCGACATGAGGTCTGACTGTCGAAGGTGTCGTTAAACCACAATAAATAAATAAATAAACAAACAAATAAATAAATAGACGACTGAAGGTGAGTCTACTCACGTTCGATCGTGTATGACTAGTGCCCTGATACTAATGACTCGGATGGTAGTTGGCAGTAGAAGACGTAACCCGACCATTTATTTCTGGTCAGGTATCGTCTGCCAAATTTAACAACTGCTGGGCCATAATGTTTTTTATGCTTTTTAATGTTCAATAAATTAACTCTTATTTGTCAGTCCTGTACACGTTAAGGGTAGGAAACAAATAAAAACCCCAAAATGTCATAAATTCCAAGACGACAGATGTAAAACATTGCGTGTGGTATTTTTAGTGGTTTGGAAAATAATATTAGAAAGTTTATGCCCCAGAAGCGTTGCGCTACATTGCTATCTCTCTTGACGTCATCGTTATTTAATCAACAGATGTTCAGTGTTCCAATCGATATTTCACTGTGACAACCCACCATCGGATTAAATCTGACGGCATTACTTGCAAACACTCTAAACGTGTCAGTAAATGGAAAAGCCGGACCGTGTGCGTGAGCTTGTAGAATATATTGGAAAACTTTCCATTAGGTGAGTTGATTTATTCACCTTTAACCCTTTCCCCAATCTACACGATATCAAAATGTGTTAATTTTACTTTATTTTTTTTTTAATACACTGTCCACCAAACCATATCATGCGCCCTCTCATTGAGCATATTCCATTGAGTGGTCGCATGATATGGTTTAGTTGATATTTTTATCAACTGTTCAAGTTGTAGATTAAGCGGGTGGTTGCGGCTGATTCCTTTGGTAAAGGGTTATCTGACGCAATGCTGGAAGCAGACTTTGCAGTCAGGAATGAGACAAACTCAAAACAGTAGGTATTCTATTTACTATATTTTATTTATTTATTATATGCGTTTTGATGTTTCATTTGTAATTAAAATGTGTTTTGATTGCAATTAAAACAGTCAAACGCCGAAAACGCGCTGCGATATCGATACAAACTTAATGTGTAATGCTCGTCACTTCCGGAGAGATATTATCTACGGATGTGACAGTCGTTGCTTATTCCCAGTTCCTTATTCTATCGCCTGATAACGGATGTCGAATAAGGAACTGGGAATAAGTAATGGCTGTCACGTCCCCATATTCTCTAATATCAATTGGGACAATAGATAAGGAAAAAAACATGTTAGACATTTACCGCTATCTTATAAGGTGGCATATACTACAAATATTACAATACTACAAATATTATTCAACAAGGGGTTATTTGTTATAATTAATTGGAGAGTACCCACAGGCACTCGCCAATAAATAAATTATAACCAAACAACCACTGCTAAAAAAAATTATCACTACTAAAAATAATCCAACACTCGACCGGTTAAATATCACACCTTGAGAAAGAACGCGATATTTATTCCAAAGCAAGCTGCCCATTTTCCATCATAAATTGCAGACGTCAAAACGAATAAAAACTACTCAAAGTTTGCTAAGCACCAAATATTTGACACATCATTGTGAAATTTGCTTGTGACATATTTGCGATATTTTTGGTAGATATGATTGAGGAATGTATGGAGATGGTCCTCAGTGTTTACATTAGCTCTCTTGACAGGCAGACTTTTCGTAACAGTCATGGAAAGCATGTACCCCTTGATTTTCATGATGTTTTCGTGTACTGTCTACATGTACATGACATGTGTAGCGTATTCAATCTTCATTTCAACACAAACCCTTGTGATTTAATGATTGAATATGGCAAATGGAAATGTAAGAAGACATTTGTCTGAAGCAGAAATGTGGCGGGCTGTAGGGATGGTGGAGCAAGGAACTACCCATCGTCAAGATGGTGAAGCCCTTGGTGTGCACCATACGGTTATCACCAGAGCCTGGGCAAGATTTCAGCAATATGGCACACCAGTAAGACGGCATGGTGGTGGCAGAAATGGGGCAACATCTGCAGATGAAGACCGGCTTTTGATCAATCCGGCCCATAGGAACCGCTTTGCCACAGCAACCCAGCTTCGTAGTGACCTTCAGAAAGCATCCAGGGTAAATATTTCGACGCAGACTATCCGGGCAAGGTTGCGCGAAGGTGGTCTCCGATCGAGAAGACCATGTATTCGCATTCCGCTGTCCCAGAACCACCGCCAGGCACGATATGAATGAGCCATGGGCCACGTTGGATGGACCAGAGAAGATTGGCGACCTGTCCTTTTTTACAAATGAGTCAAGGTACTGCCTAGACCTCACAGATAGGCGTTCTAGGGTATGGAGAAGACCAGGAGAGTGTTCCATGCAGCCAACATTGCTGAGCATGACCGCTATGGTGGAGGGCGAATCATGGTCTGGGTCGGTATCAGCTGGGGTGGACGTACAGAACTCTGTGACTGTGTCCTTGATGAACGTGGTACATTGACTGCACAACGGTTTATTGATGAGATCCTGGATGTCCACGTCAGATTGTATGCAGGTGCAGTGGGTGATAGATTCATTCTGATGGACGATAATGCCCGTCCTCATGTTGCCCACGCTGTCTGGGAGTACCTACAAAGGGATGGGATTGAGCGTATGTACTGACCAGCAAGATCCCCTGACCTCAATCCAATCGAACATGTCTGTAATGAGTTGCAGCTTGCAATTTCAACCCGTCCAGTCCAGCCAAGAAGTGTCCAGGAGCTTGGTGCCATGCTGGTCCAAGAATGTAACAACATCCCACAAAGGACCACCAGGAACCTGATTGGGAGCATGCGAAGGCGTTGTCAAGCAGTAATTAACAGTAATGGGTCTCATACTCGATGTTGAACGCATACCAGTTCGCTCCGTCAACTTTTTGGCATATTGAAAAATTTCCTCTTTTACCAATAATATCCATTTTCCATGGTTATCGTATTCAAAAGCTAAAAAATAATGTCAAACACAAATAAAATCTTAATTTCTGTACTTAAATAATTAAAGATATAATTAAATAAAAAGTATATACACTTTTCATAACAATATTTCAACTAAAACGTAGAACAGGTAGTTGGATGTACTTGGTGCTTAGCAACTTTGAGTAGTATATATTTTGTGGTTAACTGATTTTTTACCCAAAATAGCTTCTCACTTTTGCTGGAAGGAGCTTGTCGAATTCAATCCAATCAGAACCATCACAATTTGTATAAAAAAAAACAAACCAAGTTTGAGCAGCATGTTAACGCCGAAATGTTAGGCAAAATGCTGAATATTTCAATTTTGATTAAAAAAAAACTGAGACTGTTCTCCCCCATTCGGAAAGTGAGGGTGTTCTGAATAAGAAACTCTCTAAGTGGTGGCTTCGGCCCTTCCATACTGGTCTCAAACTCTTTGAACCGTCCGTTCACCTCGAAGGGGATCAGATGAAGCTTTATTTGTCACCAAGTTTCAGGCGAAAATGTAGAACAATTCAATGCGACTGAATTCCACACTGCCGGTACTAAAGTTTTAACTACGACAAGCAGATCTATATCTGGAAATTTTGGTCATTCAGTCTGACTTTCTGTCTGTCGGTCTGTGACCATCTAGTTTTTAAACTTAACTAATTTTAAAATACTTGGTGGCATGACATCATATTTGGTATGCATGTGTATCTTATTGATGTCTTGACCGGTCTTCAGTGCAGGTCTTAGTTTTAGGGTAACTGACCTTTATGGACTTGAAATTTGTTTCATATTTACCATCAAACTCAATAACTGTTAAAATATTTGGTGGAATGCAGGAGTTTTTAACAAAGGCCTCCTTCCGTAAAAAAAACCGTTTGTAGATTTGTAAATATCAAAACCGCTCAATTGCAATAAAGAACATGCCTCAGGCACCACTAAAAAATTTCGACGACAAAGGTAAGAAATATAATAGAGAACCTGCTCGACAAGTTCTGCTTTACTGGTAAAATGGGACTCAGTAATTTATGCCTGGGTTGGAATTCCTCCAAAACCCTCCGTGGGAATCAGTGCTCAGTTGTTTAACTACTTGAGGGATAGATCATTTTTGGTGGTCTGAAATTGTTATTCAAAATTTGTTTTATTACAAATTATTGGAGAGTGCCCACAGGCACTCTCCAATAAGTTGTAATAAAACAAATTTATATGAACAAAATATTATTTGCGTTTGACTGAATATGAAACATGAACAAGGAAAATATTGGCTTTTGCTCTGGATAGCAGACCGAGTCCAAAACCCGAAAAGCTTTAGCACAGTCTACATGTCGTATTAATGGAGGGATTTCATTGTAACTTTGTAGGTTGATTCCATATAATGTCTAGATGATAACGTCCCCTTTTGGTCGCGATTGGTCAACTTTGATGGTTACAGGGACCCGAAGCCTGAAAACCTTTAGCACAGTCTACAGGTCACATTTATGAAGGGATTTCATTGTAACTTAGTAGGATGACTCCAGATTATGCCTAGATGAAAACGTCCCATTTTGGTTGCGATCATTCAACCATGACGGCTGCCCGAGCCCAAAACCCGAAAAACTTTAGCACAGAATACAGGTCATATTTATGAAGGGATTTCATTTTAACTTGGAAGGATGACTCAGTATAATGTCTAGATGAGGACGTCCCCTTTTGGTTGCGATCGGTCGACCGTGATGGCTGCACAGGCCCGAAGCCCAAAGACCTTTAGCACAGTCTACAGGCCGTATTTATGAAGGGATTTCATTGTAACTTGATAGGATGACTCGTTTAGGAATAATTTCACTGTCTACACCTCATATTATGTAAAGTCTACACCTCATATAATTTTTTATTGAAAACATAGCATACAGGGAACAGAAATTAACATATTCCCTATTCTTGTCTTATTTCATAATCCTTTCATAAACATTTAACATTATCCTTTTCATCAAACATAATACACAGACAAGTTGAGCTACAGTGTCATTGACACTTTCATTTTGAAAGCCCTGACAGTGGCTTCTAGCGCTCAACCAGTTAACAAGTTCTGCTTTGCTGGTAAAATAGAATCCGGCAACAAACTCCCGAATGAAAGTTCTCTAAAGTGGGCAGCACAGGTTAAAACGATTGACTAAATTTAACCTCATACCTATGTCGCAGTCATCTACTAGCCATAGAATATGAAATTGATTCTTACATACCAATAAACCAAATAAACCATCCAAATTTGGCAGCATAGGTATAAACGATTGGCTAAACTTTCCTTTATACTTGTGTTGCTGTCACGATATATCCATAGATATTAAAAAGGTGGCATTAAACATCAATAAATAAATACTGGGTCCAGCTTTGGAACGGGAGGGGGTGTTGGGGTGGTGGTTGCGTAAACATGTCAACCTCCGTTTAATAGAGACTTAAAATGACTCTATAAGGCCCCACAAAGTAGATCTTCTGTTTCTCAGGCCATTTGTTTGTAAAATTGCATGAGGACGGGCGGTTTTTATTTTATTTTTCATTTTTGTAATTATTTCTTTGCCAGCAAAAGTTCATATTCTTGGTTTGTTTTATGTTTTAGGCTTCATAATCTGCAGAATAGCATGGGTGGTGATGTATTTCATCCCTTGAGTTCAAAAATGCTTTGCAGTGCTAAAGCGTTGCAAAGTCATCTCGCACTCAGAGGACAAATTTATCAATTTTATTAACTTGGGCAAAATATCCGACATTAACCATTTAATTTTTATTTTTTAAAATTTGCATTAGTTATAAAAAGAGAGCATGCAGCAGCCACAATGATCATGCCTGAGAAATAGATTTTTAACTTTTTTAGTCCTAACTGGTGAATTTTCTGAATTTCTTTCCGACTGTATATCTTTGGTAATTCTTTCATTGTGGTATGGACGACTTTGTTTCGAAAAAGAAAACTATATGGTCGAATGGCGAACAATATATCGTCTCTTGAGTGAAACAATGCGCCATCTGCAATGCTAGAACATTGCAGATGGCGCATCGTTCCACTAATAATAATAACTCTTTGGCCAGCCGCTGATTTGTCGCGGTCCTCATAAGAGAAGGCCATCATTCCCCCTGCACCCCACCCCCTCTTCCCCTCCTCTCCTCCCAGCATTCAGATATAAACTGCTTAATAGTGTCCCTCACTTCCTCTTTTTCAATTTCTTCAATAAGCATTCCTACCCTCTCCCTCGTGTCCCCCTTCAGCCATCTATCCTTTGTTTCTTCACCCCACTTCTGCATTATTCTTCCAGTAAATTTTATTCTATGAGGTATATACTGTGGGCATTCCAAGAGAAAATGTTCCAGGGTCTCCACTACTCCAGAGTGGCACATTTGGCATCCCTTTTCCCCATCTCTCCCAATTTTTCCCCGAAGCTCCAGTGATCTTGATCTCAGTTTGAACAGCAGTGACCCTCCAAAGGTGCCATCTAGGTACTTCTCAAAAGCTGGCTTTTCTTTATATTGTAACCCCTGCAGTGATCTTTTCACGCTAACCCCTGCTCGCCAGTTTCGATTGCAGTCTTCCATGACTCTCTCTTTGACAAACCTTTTGCCTTCTTTCATTCCTACTTCTATGTTTGTGACCTCTATAGAGTTTTGTCCATTAGTTCCCTCACATGTTTTGACCACCCCGTTTCTATATTAGAATTCCAAATGGTATCGAGCATCAATCTGCACCACTCAAGCAACCACATTGAACAACAATCAGTTAAAGAGGATCAGTGATAACTCTTTCTATGCCCGTAAGATTTCAAATTAAGAAGTTGAAAAAAATATATATTTCAAAACATATCAACAAAACCATACCATGTGACCCCTCATTGGAACGACCTCGTCGAGCTCGTTCCGGTGAGAGGTCATATGATATGGTTTTGTCGGAAATGTTTTGAAAAGGTTTGAAAAAATAAATAAAATAATAAATTTTGTTATCTTGTGTGGTTAAAAAGCCCATATCAAATAACTTCTATCGTAGTAAAGGTAAATCACCTGCTACAAGGAAAAATTAAATGTAGACTTAATACGTAATTTCCTAACACTGCTAAGATTTTCGAAAATGAAGAAGATAATATCTGCGCTCGTGTATCGCGTATTATTGTTTAACCCTTTGCCCAAACGAATCGGCCACATTCACCCTCGTAATATGCAAATTCAGCAGCTGAAAAAAATACTATTTTAAAAAAAATTTCAACAAAACCACTTCATGTGACCCCTCTTTGGAACGAGCTCGTTGAGCTCGTTCCGATGAGGGATCACATGATATGGCTTTGTTGAAATTTGTTGAAAAATTTAAAAAAAATGATATTTAAAATAATAAATTTTGATATCGTCTGCGTTGGGTAAAGGGTTAAAATCACACGATAAAGAGTGATCAGCCAATGCTGATTCAATCTCGAGAGCTTTATTGAAACTGCGCTGGGTGAGTTGACCTTAAAACAAGTGATTTAACCTTAAAACAAGTGTACCGCTTTGACCCTTTATCTAACACGACCAAAAGACAACACTTGCACCTCCCCCCCCCCCCCCCCCCCGCAGCATTTCCCAAACTAAAAAATTTCATTTTTGTCTTGAGTTTATGCTTGTATTGCGGTTAGGATACAGCTATAGATGCAGACAGTTATCCTAAGTACAAATAAATAAGTAAATATAGAGAATATCTAATGAGTTGCTTATATCATATGAAATTTATGTACAGAGTTCACTAAAATCTGAGATCTGAGACAAGGTGGACTTAAGTGAACGAGGTTCAGAAATCTCATGTAAAATTGTGACGAATTTGAGATTCTTTTCATCATATAATGCCCCCTTCCCCCCCCGCCCCCATTGGGACGCCTGGAAGTGAAGCAGTGCTTGTGTACTGTGGTAAACAAGCTCTGTTTTACTGGTAAAATAGACCCCAGTCTCCAATACTTGGGTGGAAGTCCTCAAAAAGGGCAGCATGGACAAAAAAATCGACTAAACTTGACTTTATCTCTATATTGCGGTCACGATTGGCTATTGTACAGAAATATGTTACCTTAAGCCCCAATAAATAACTAAGTAAATTTCACATAATGTGTAATTTAAATTTTTAGGTAACGTAACTATTAAAGCTGACCCGTGCTGTTCACAAAAATTCCCAGCCAAATTATTTTTTTCTCCATTTTTTACTCCAAAACTTGGCTTATAAACCTCACTGGAACGAGCTCGTCGAGTTTGACAATGGGTGGTCATAAGCCATGTTTTCGAGACAAAAAAAAAGAAGAAAATATTTAGTTATCCAGGAAATGCTTCTGCAAATGTCGTCAGCTATTTGTATCAGACAGTTAATGAAAAATAAGAGAAGCTTAATTAGTCCCCTACCGGCATCGCCGGAGGGGACTATAGGTTTGCACTCTGTCCATCCGTCAGTCTGTCAGTCTGTCAGTCACACTTTAGTTTTCCGGTGTTTTTATGGAAACGCTTCAACGGAATGATTTCATTTTTGGTAACCTACTATAGAACGATGGCTTACAGATCAAGTTTGAGTTTCATGCTGATTACCCTATTCTTGTGTGAGTTATGGCCCTTGGATATATGGAAAAGCGCCAAAATATCAGTTTTCCGGACTTTTTTTGGAAACGCTTCAACGGAATGATTTCATTTTTGGTAACCTACTATAGAACGATGACTTACAGATCAAGTTTCATTTGCACTCTGTCCATCCGTCAGTCAGTCTGTCAGTCATACTTTAGTTTTTGGAAATGCTTCAACCTAATGATTTCATTCTTGGTAACGTACTATAGAACGATGACTTACAGATCAAGTTTGAGTTTCATGCTGATTGCATTATTCTTGTGTGAGTTATGGCCATTGAAAATATGGAAAAGCACCAAAATATCAGTTTTCCGGACTTTTTTTGGAAACGCTTCAACGGAATTCATGCTGATCACATCTTGGTTATAACATTTGTATAATTATTAATGCTCATTAGTCCGGTAGGAGACATTGTATTGCTTCAGCGATACATGTGCTCTTGTTCAATTCTACTTTCGAAACCAACTCACACACAACATCACCGCGTCGGCGTTGACTTCTGACGTAATTCTCGTATAAGACGATATTGTCCGTATTGAGATATTTGATGGTATATTATGTGATAAAAATATTTTTTTAATCAAAAAAGGGCAAAATTATAAAATTTGCATGACGTTTTTTGTGAGTGGAATTGCCATTCAAATTTGTCATGTCAGGTGCTTATAGAAGGTTAAGAATATGCGGTAAAGTCTTCGCGGACCAACTGGAACCAACATTAACACAATTTAATGGTATTGTAATTATTTATTTTTTTAATTATTTATCAGAGTTCAACGACACTTTATCAGCCAAGGTCATATTGTGTCGGTAACAGTTTTACGGGTGGAGGAAGCCAGAGTACCCGGAGAGAACCAACGAGCAACGACGAGCAGCTGCCAGCTCCCCAACAGCGTAACACCGCACTGTAGCATAGACAAGGTTAGATTGGTTGAAGACATGCGCACCATCAACGTGCAGTACACGGCGTCATCGTGCCCCCAGGTGGGCAATCGGAGTGAAGTGCCTTGCCCAACGACACAACGCGGGAGTCCGAATCGATCGCTCAGGCAGTCACCCATCCAAGGACTAACCGGGCTCGACGTTGCCTAACTTCGGTGATCTGGCGAGAACCGGTTACCGGAACGCCACCGCGCCCCCTTAATGGTATTGTAAAGTCATAAACGAAAATGACCATAATTTATTTCGTCAAGAATGCCCATAGCTTAGCCAGATTCTTCCATGTACTTTCCCAGATCTCCCCAAATATCTTTCTCATCTAAATATCCACAGAATATATTTAATCAGTTTGCTTGGCAGAGAGTTGGAAGGGTTCATTTCCCATAGTTAAGATTCTGAGAATTTTTATACAGAATAAAATTTAAAATTGTCGACCCTGAACACTATTCTAAGGCTAAAATATCCATCAGTTGAGTGCCGGAAGCGCATATTGGGGCCCCATTCTAGAGTGTAGACTTAAAGGCTTCACATTATGTGGATATGCTTCAATTCTGGAGTGAAAGCATTTAGTCAGTATAAATTTGCCTTGTTATAATTTATGGATGAGTGCCTCTAACCAGGCAAAGACATGTGATAATTTTTTTACAAAAGTGTCAATACGGACGGATGAGTTACCCTCTTGAACTCTGGTATCTTCCAGTTCAATAACAGCAATTTGAAGAATCTGTATTCACTATTCGGGGTAGGCCAATTAATATTTTCAACGTGCCGCCGGATTGGTCAACCACACAGACGCAGTGCACAGCCATCCCACTTAATAAAACTATGACGTATAAAAACAGCAGCACTGTCCGTCAAATGTCTACTGTGTAAAAACGCCTTTATGTACCTCTTTGAAATTTTCAGTGATGTGTCTTTGAACCCTTCCCAAAGGCCCCCGTGTCACACTGAGCTCTTAATTCTGCGTGAGACAACTGCCCAGACCATCTACATTCCGGAGTCATTCACACTAAAGCTGGGTATGTTTATTCTTCTGTATTCTGATGCCAGTAATAGCTTTTGAGTACTGTGAAATTACGTTTCTTACCTGTTGCTGAATTATTCTGTTTATTGAGTCCACACTAGTATAGCATGTACCCGAACGGGCCTATTCAGGTGGAGGGAATGGTGAAGGGGGAAGTGACGTCATAGTCACGTGACCTAGTTACGTCATGCTTGGTTGTCATGGTAACCCGCGTGAGTGGCCATCTTGTGTCGTCATCTCCATAGTGATACACTGTGTGAGTGCGCATGCGCAGCGCGTGTTGTTAGGATGATACGTGTTTCCGTCGGCCATTTTGTATACTGGAGGCAGCCATCTTGGTTTCTATAGTAGCACGTGGTTGCTATGTGACGCAATGGCTTCTAACAAGACAGCTGTATGTTCGGAGGGTATGTTCCTTTGTAGAAGAGTAATTTGCCGATTCGTAGAATTACCCAAATAAACCCGACAAGTTTTACTATTTCGAATTCTTTCAGAATTCTCTGCTTCTATCTATCTATGCAATAGTTTTCGCCTATCTGACCATGTTCCTTTGCCTCTGAGTACTCTTGTTGTTTCATTTATCTAGATCATTTATATAGATTATAACTAACCAAGATCATTTATATAGATTATAACTAACCAATCAGATTGCTTGATTTCCCATGATCTGTATGCAGAGTTATCTCCCTTCTGTATATCAACAGCATTCCCAAAGCCAATAGGCTATCGAGCAGTTACTGAAAAGTCATTGCTCGAACGACTCGAATCCCATCGAGCAAATGAGCTTTAGAGTAATTGCTCATTCGAGTGACTCGCACATACGACTCTTCGACTCATGTCAAAAAAAGGGAATCTAGGGCCTGAAAGGGATTCTGTAAGTGGGGCTTTTTTCCCAAATAAGCCAAAGAGCCAAGAGAGCAATTGCTCCATGAGCAATTGCTCGAACGACTCAAAGCCCATCGAGCAAATGAGCCTTAGAGCAATCGCTCGATCGAGTGACTCGACATACTGCTCAAACGACTCGAATCCCATCGAGCAAATGAGCTTTAGAGTAATTGCTCGTTCGAGTGACTCCTTGAACGACTCTTCGACACATGTCAGAAAAAGGGATTCTAGGGTCTTTTAGGGATTCCGTAAGTAGGGCTTTTTTCTCAAATAAGCCAAAGAGCCTAGAGAGTAATATTTTAGCGGTGCCCGGAGAATACTTACACTGGTGGATAGAGACCTGTTTTCAGACGATTCACCCTTCAGATTACTCACATGGAGTTGATTACGAATGGTACTCCCAAAAACTGTAAAACTATACACATTTGGGAACTGGACTTTCCAAACAAATTAAGATGATATCGATTTTCAGGGTACACAAAGTTATAGTTTTCTGAGTTGTAACTCTGCACTATCATTAGAAATAGCAGTTCTCGGAAAGCTTGCATTCTGAGTCGTCATATCAGCTGTAATGCTATTATATTTGTGGGGAGAGGGGGGCGAGTATATAGTTGGTCCCTCAATACAGGTATGGAGGGAATCCCACCTCCTCCCCACACACACGCACACATACAAGCTATTTTAGAGAAAAAATAATGGTTGTTTCTTGTGAAATTCCTGTTGGAGAAAGGGTTAACAGCGAGAACTTTGGTGCATTTCACATATGCACTACCTCTCAGTGACCAGGTTCCAGTTGAAACCTGGAACACAACTGGATTTTAACCCTTTACCTAACTCAGTATTTTTAAGAAATAAATTAAATTTCACATTTTTCGAAAACAAATTTAACAATTTTTCAATAAAATCATACAAGTATGGATATCATTAGAACCAGCTCGACGAGCTGGTTCTAATGATAATCATATCTGTATGGTTTTATTGAGAAACTTCGGAGATATTTTAGGCTGTGGTAGACTTATTTTGGTTAATTTTCTGGCCGTTTTTGACCGCTATGTTAAGTAGAGGATTAAAAAAAATAGCTCTTGGTTGTATTGAAATTAAAAAAAAAATAATTACGTTAAGAGGATTCGGATGTTTTATAATATAAAAGCGTTAGATCGTAATTAATAAATAATTTAATACTGAGCTGTCTGGTAAAAGATGTTTTAATGTACGCAGTAACTACAGCTACACAGACAACTTTCTCGGATGTGTCTTTGTGGATGTGCCCGTGTGTATGGGGTGAGGGTGGGGGCGGAAATCAAAATATACCAGCGGAAGATAACGATGGATGCATCGCTGCGTGCCGTCACTGATTCCTGTCCAGATCAAGCCCCACATTAAAAAAGTGTCTGTACATCCACGTTGAGGTAGCGATAAGCCATTGTGCAGAATATGTGACCTTAAACACAACTAAATAAATAAATAAATAAATAAATAAATAAATAAATAAATAAATAAATAAATAAATAAATAAAGTGTGTCCTTATTCACCACATGATAACTTTGAGAAATGGGTGCTCAAATGAAGTAATTTCGACGAATATTTTGGGCAAGACTTGTAACGCGATAAAATACTGTCGGAGTCGAAGGGGGCGATCATCTACGCTACGCTACTAGGCCGGTATCCACGCAAATTATGGCAGCACGTGTGGTTTTTAGGTTCAAAGGCCACACATATTCAATCTTTTTTGCAACAGGGCTGTTCGTTGAAAACTGATGATAACTACTCTACGCTACGTACCTGGCCGCGTATTAACCCTTTACCCAACGAAACGGCCAAAACCGGCCACCGCTATTCTCAAAAATCGCCAATTAATTTTCATTATTTTTTCATTTTTTGTCTCAAAAACATAGGTTATGACCCTTCGTTAGAACGAGCTCGTCGAGCTCGTTCCAACGAGGGGTCATAACCTATGTTTTTGAGACAAAAAAATTAAAAAAAATTAGTTATTGAAGAATTTTTATTGCAAGTGTCGTCTGCTTTTCATGATACGTAAAGGGTTAACGCAAAAATTATGATAGCACGTTCACTGTTGTAAGAAAGTGCAATATTTACAACTCGAAGAGCCACGAGGTTCGATTCGAAATCCTCTGCTCGATTCGATTTGATCTGAATTGCAGGATTCTGAGGACCAAAATGGAAGAGTCAATAAGTGAAGCATTGGATCCGTTCTCATGAGATATACTTTTCTTCATTAATCTCTCCATTTGGTTCAAATAAACTGAAGAAAAGGTCGGCAGAAAACTGTCAGTGGTCAGAATTAACAGCATAATGGGTTTTTTTTCATTCTTGGCACGATCGATCGATATGTCTGGGAAGTTACATAGAGATTATGTCCAAGACTGTATTGATATGAATGGTCATGTTAACCACTGCAGTATCTGCCTTGGAAATCTGATGGCCATTCTGTCAAGGTGATAGCTTGAATTTTCGATTTTGTTATTTAAAAGTGTACATATCTTTGATAATTTTTCTCAAAGGTATAAGAATGTGCGTTTGTATGATGAACCCCGAAAACTGATTTGTCACTTAAACATACTAGCAATAATTCACGCTTTGCTAATTAAGTATGAAATTTAATGTCCATTATTGAACATTTCTTGAACGCCACATGGACTGTCTGATAAAACATTAAAGGTAGTAAAAACTAGTGTTATCCTGTAGTCATCATCTATGTAATTATGTCCAGTTAGTAGGTAATTGTTGTAAAAACAGTACATCCCACAGATTCTGAACACATCCATATTACGTATCTAGTCTGTCGCCGAATGTCAGGATATACTGGAATTGCGAGATTTTCAAAGGAACTTAAAAAGAAATATTAAATAAAGATAGATCAAAGCGGCCAAGTTCAAGACAAGCAAGTTGAGAATTAATGTTCTGTCTATCTGAATAAAAATCGGGGGTTTCTCGAAAAATTCATTCCAGTCTGAAGGCGTGTAAGACTGTGGGTCGCAGGAGCCGAGGAGGTCCCATGCTATAAGTTGGAGGAGGTGCCGCATCGGTGCGAAAGTAAAGGCACGTTGTGATGTAGGCCATACTGTATTTTTGTTTTGAAAAACAGTATTGCCTTCGGTAGTCTGACAACTTTCTGCCTTGACACGGTTTTGTGTCGAAGCATTTCATTCTCATCATAACGTCACTAAGACGCGTAAGTAGTTTAGCTCGTATGTTTCAGGGCCCATTTGGAGGACCTCGGTGAGGGATCTCAGAAGTGACGTCATGTCACGTGACCCAGTGGCGCCATGTTGTGTTGCCATGGTAACCCACATGAGTGGCCATCTTGTGACATCATCCTCATAGTGATACGTGGAGTTAGTGCGCATGCGCAGCGCGTGTTGTTAGGGTGAAATCTAGAATAGGAACAGTCGGTTAGAGCTGATATTTAGAATAGGAACAGTCGGTGACCATATCTGAGAATAGGATCAGAAACACGAAGCACGAGTCCAGGAGGCAATTTGCATTTAGGTAAACGGCATTACGTGTAGTAGAAGGCAAGCCATACGTAGGCGGAGTGGGGTTTGCCTGTATGAACATTATTCTGAGATAAATGGATGGGAGCGTTTAACCCCATTGGTGGCGACTGCTTGAGTGAAAAGCACCCAGTCAAGTGACAATAAGCAAGTGGCCGTACCACGGCAGTAGCAGAGTGACATTCCGTCACTCGTTAGAGGGAAGGCGATATAGTAAGGTGACAATACGTTAGTGACCGTGCGACGGCAGTGGTAGGTGACATTCCGTCACATGTTAGAGCAAAGGCGTTCGGTAAAGTGACAATACGTTAGTGGCCGTGCGACGTCAGTGAAAGAGTGAAGTGAAAAGGCGACCAAAGTCCAAACACCAGCGACAAGGAAGGAAAACCAGCGACAATAGAGAATGCGAGCCTGCAAGTGTTTCAAAAACTTTGTGGGTGGGGTGTGATTGACGTTTTGTTTTTCTGATTCACTGCATTTCATGTAAGTCACAAATTACCATATTTATTCATATATATATATATATATATATGTATTAAAATTGTTGCTTTCAGTGAACCCCTGTTGATTTATGCTTTTTGAGGAAAAGTCATTGACCACTTTAGGATAAGAACCACCCCAACATTAACGAATCGGGAAGGTTCGTCGCGGTGAGGCATACATTTACCCACGGATTCGTCGAGTTCGTTCCAATAACGAGAGGTCATAACCTATGTTTTTTAGACAAAAATGAATAAAATTAGTTATTCAAGAATTTTGTTTGCAAGTGTCAACTGCTTTTCATGTTAGATAAAGGATTGAAAACTTTAAACCTGTTATCCGCATAAAACCCGACTCGATCTGTCCCTTTAGCAGGTCGAACCTTCCCCATTCCACTCTGCTGCTACCCAGCGCAGATAAAACATAAAGGATGAGAGTCAACTACCAGGGCCTCAAGTAGCCTGAATGTAGGGGCTGTAACAATAAGGCCCATCTGCCTAACTATAGGACAGAAAGCAACGAGAGTGAAATTTGCGGAGTGGAATCAACGACCCAAGATGGAGTTTTTTTGTGCATTTCACGGGCGCACCAAGGGTCGTTAATTCCTATCCCCTATACTCTTCCCGAGTCTGTATATAAACCACGATTAAACTTGAATTAAGTGAATGAAATCGATATTTTTGTTTTGAAAAACAGTATTGCCTTCGTCAGTCTGACAACTTTCTGCCTTGACACGGTTTTGTGTCGAAGCATTTTATTTTCATCATAACGTCACTAAGACGCGTAAGTAGTATAGCTCGTATGTTTCAGGGCCCATTTGGAGGACCTCGGTGAGGGATCTCAGAAGTGACGTCATGTCACGTGACCCAGTGGCGCCATGTTGTGTTGTCATGGTAACCCACATGAGCGGCCATCTTGTGACATCGTCCTCATAGTGATACGTGGAGTTAGTGCGCATGCGCAGCGCGTGTTGTTAGGGTAAAATCTGTCAATTGTGTATATGTAAAAACACGAAATCCAAATTTTACGGAGTCAGATAATAATCCCATTTACGGAATCTCTTATATAGCCTGTTTATATGTATACAGGGAAAATGAAGCTATCTGATTGAACATTTTGAAGGCCTGAACTAAGGTATAGCTAGGAAGTAGTGATACAAGTCAACATTAATGGATGATATTTTAGTCAATAGTACTGGTACAAGACTGCTGTAGAAGCTAATGATAGGACAGACAGACCATAGACAAGTAGTGGCATTGGAGCTTTGGAGATAAGATGGAAGCCGTTGGTAAGACTACCTGTATAGGAACTGTATAGGAGTTGGGTCATAGGTATCCTCAAATAGTCATGTAGTACAATACAATAGGTATCCTCAAATACCCGTATGTGCCTATGTGCTTGGGCACAATGTGTCCCATTGTGCATTTTCACATAAGCACATATCGGCACATCCAGCATGTGCCAATGTGCTAGTGAACAATGTGTCACATTGTGCATTTTCACATAAGGACATACGACCAAAAAGGGGTTCCCCAGAAGGTATCCTCGATTGGTATCCTCAAATAATACATAAACAGGTCATAGGTATCCTTAAATACCCGTATGTGCCTATGTGCTAGGGCACAATGTGTCACATTGTGAATTTTCACATAAGCACATATCGGCACATCCAGCATGTGCCAATGTGCTAGTGAACAATGTGTCACATTGTGCATTTTCACATAAGGACATACGACCAAAAAGGGGTTCCCCAGAAGGTATCCTCGATTGGTATCCTCAAATAATACAATAACAGGAAATAGGTATCCTCAAATACCCGTATGTGCCTATGTGCTAGGGCACAATGTGTCACATTGTGCATTTTCACATAAGCACATATCGGCACATCCAGCATGTGCCAATGTTCTAGTGAACAATGTGTCACATTGTGCATTTTCACATAAGGACATACGACCAAAAAGGGGTTCCCCAGAAGGTATCCTCGATTGGTATCCTCAAATAATACAATAACAGGTCATAGGTATCCTCAAATATCCGTATGTGCCTATGTGCTAGGGCACAATGTGTCACATTGTGCATTTTCACATAAGCACATATCGGCACATCCAGAATGTGCCAATGTTCTAGTGAACAATGTGTCACATTGTGCATTTTCACATAAGGACATACGACCAAAAAGGGGTTCCCCAGAAGGTATCCTCGATTGGTATCCTCAAATAATACAATAACAGGTCATAGGTATCCTCAAATATCCGTATGTGCCTATGTGCTAGGGCACAATGTGTCACATTGTGCATTTTCACATAAGCACATATCGGCACATCCAGCATGTGCCAATGTTCTAATGAACAATGTGTCACATTGTGCATTTTCACATAAGGACATACGACCAAAATGGGGTTCCCCAGAAGGTATCCTCGATTGGTATCCTCAAATAAGACAATAACAGGTCATAGGTATCCTCAAATACCCGTATGTGCCTATGTGCTAGGGCACAATGTGTCACATTGTGCATTTTCACAGTAGCACATATGGGCACATCCAGAATGTGCCTATGTGCTAGTGCACAATGTGTCACATTGTGCCTTTTCACATAAGCACATATGACAAAAAGGGATTCTCCATAAGGTATTCCCGATAGGTATCCTCAAATAATACAATACCAGGTCATAGGTATCCTCAAATACCCGCATGTGTCTATGTGCTAGGGCACAATGTATCACATTGTGCTTTTTCACATAAGCACATATCGGCACATCCAGTATGTGCCTATGTGCTTGGGCACAATGTGTCACATCCAGCATGTGCCTATGTGCTACCAGTAATGTGTACAATAGAACATAAACATATTTAGGGGCGTCATAATAAATAGACCAAAGAAGTCATAAAAGGGATTCTGGGGGAAAGCCGAACCAGAAAAACTACTCTAATTCAATCGAACTTACCCCCAGGGGCCCCTCTGTACTATAGCACTACGTCCTACTATTATAAGCCAAAGTATGGCGGTTCTAAAAGGATTCTGGCGGAAATCCGTAGTAAATAAAGTAAATTTTGGTGATTTGGAGGAATTATTTGGTTGTTTGTGGTAATTCTACGAATCGGGAAATTACTCCTGTTCAATCGAACATACCCTCTGAACATTCCCCTGTCATATAAGAAGGTTTTAGGTCAAATAGCAACCACGTGCTGCCATAGAAACCAAGATGGCGGCCTCCAGTACACAAATTGGACGACGGAAACACGTATCACCCTAACATCACGCGCTGCGCATGCGCACTAACACCACGTATCACTTTGGGAATGACGTCACAAGATGGCCACTCACGCGGGTAACCATGACAACACAACATGGCGCCACTGGGTCACGTGACCATTCATTGCTATCGACGAAAAAGTGGTTACTGACACAACTTCCATGCAGTAACTGCGATTCAACTCCAGTACATTTCTCAATGTCTATATTCTATCGCGTAACGTCAAATACGTATAAGAATCGAGGTATAAATATCACAGCTGGAGTCAAAAGGCTACAGACTGCTTCCATTTTCCAATCGGCGTTAAATTGTGAGTTTTGTGAGTTGCATAGAACGTCTGAATGTGTGTGCGCAGGGGTTGGTTGGTGGAAAGAAATATTTTAGGTTGAGGTTAGTAGCGTCACCTAAGTCGGTATACCCGGAAGGTAGTGCAGCCCCACCGTATATAAAAACACGATTCTTCAAATGCCCCTTTGTTACATATAGGGACAAACTTGTATATCTTTCTGTTAGTTTTGTCTGGGTAGTGATTATACCCAAATTCCGACTAATATGTTACGCGGAATAGTTATTACTGAGTCGGAATTAACGGGGAACCAAACTGAAGATTTCCAAAATATGGCCCAAAGTTAGATAATGAAAAATGAAACGTTACGCAGTCAGGTCCGTTGTTATGAAAATAACAGGAGAGCGTCAACACCCTCCTGGGAAAAGTTTCTGGAGGGCGAATGACCCCACAATAGAACAATCATTTCGCTATGTGGGAAACCCTGTACCATATCATCCATTGGGAGCCGTTTACCTTCAAAGGCCTTTATTCGGTTATGACGAACTGTGTGGCACTAGAACGGGTACTTTAGTTGTTTAATATAGATCAAGAAGCGGTCGTGTCCACAAAAGTTTAATTACCGTGGCAGTGGTTTCTAGTCAACTCTTGGCTGCCCTTAAAGAGACAGCCAAGAATTGGCTAAAAATCACTGCTATGCATCTTGACTCACAAGCTAGTAGAAAGTTTGGAAAATTATATCTATACCATTAAGGGTTAAAAGAGATTCGGTATGTTTCAGTAGTTTTATTGTAAAGAACCCAGCATTAGAAAATCCACAGCTCATGAAAGATTGTTAAGTTGGCATTTACGCTCTCCTTATTTTGAAATATGGTGAGCTACAGAGAGCGAGGACGATAACTCGCCTGAAAATCTCTGGCCTGCAATTAAAAAATCAACAACCCTAAAAACCCGTCGATCCCCATCTATTTTGACTGGGTAGTTGTAAGATGTAGAAACAAATATTTAAGAGGCCAGCATCCAAGAAGATACCATCACTTCCATGAAAAGCAAGTTTAAAAATAGATGAAAATATATTACGCTTTACAAAAAGAGAAAACGTGTCATTGCATGTACATAACTTTGAATGTAAAATTAAACACCATCCCTCTTTATTCCTCCGACCAAAGGGACTTGATATGCCCAAACCTAACTGCTGTCACACATAGCGGACTACATTGCCAGTGAACAAATTCGAACGAATTGAAAAAATAACACTTTTCCAAAACACATCATCTGCGACCTCTCACTAGAAGCCATCCCATTAAATGATAACGAGCCATCAAAACGAAACCCTGATCTCAAAATTTTCCGACATGGTGGAACGAGAGTTAAAAAATGTTTGACAGTGTTTACATATCACTGACCGTCGGTACGAACTTGAAACTTAACTCAATATACTTTTTAATCCTTTTCCCAACGTAACGGTAAAAACCGGCCAGCGCTATTCACAAAAATCGCCAATTAATTTTCATTATTTTTTTCATTTTTTGTCTCAAAAACATAGGTTATGACCCCTCTTGGGAACGAGGTCGTGTGTTTTTGAGACAAAAATGAAAAAACTTAATTATTCAAGATTTGCAAGTGTCGTCTGCTTTTCATGTTAAGTAAAGGGTTAACACAATAATAAAGGAAACTGTCGCGAAGCGTTCCTATATTATTATTATTTTACAGAATTATTTTCGTTTAACGAAAGAAATTCTTCAAAATACTAATAATACACACGTGACTGCTTGATTTTCATATACTTATAACGAGGGCGTTTATACAACGGATACATGAGACATATAGGCCTAGAGGATATCTAATGTTTTCTTGTGAATACCGCGATTTATCTCATGAGTGAGTGAGAGAAAAGCTTGCTGCGAGTGAAAATTCGAATTCTCTCACTCACTCGTGAGATAAATCCCGGTATTCACAAGAAAACATTAGATTTTCTTTTTATTATACCCCTTTCATTTGAAGCTTCAACTGAAACGATCCAAACCGACGCCCACACCACGCAAGAAATCTGTTTACACAATCAGCTGATCGCTGTTTCCGCTGACACAGAGCACATTGGATGTTGTGTGCATCCACACAAAATAGTTTTCGGGATTGTTGGCGAAATCACGTGATTTTTAGCCACAAACAAATTCAGTAAAATGGATTTTCAATTTGCGTTTCTGTCAACACGTTGATTTCATCCATGTTTGTAAACAAAGCAGACGAGAATAGATTACACATCAAGAAAGATAACTCTATCAGCGCTTCGGCCCGAAAAATTTCGATCGCGCATTAATACATTTTGACATTCCATCGTGATCTGCCGCGTCTTGTTATACTCACTAGTGGAGCGAGAACAACTTTTGTTTTGCGCTTGTGAAAATTCATTTGTAAATTTCAAGTTCACACGAAATGTTAATCACCGAGGTGTTTGATCTCACTAGTGAGGGGAGAACGCAATTTATTTTTTACCGATAATTAGACGTTAGGGGTGTAATAAAATGGCATTTTAACTGTGATTTCAGAAAATGGTCAATGTTTTTTTTTTTTAAATTAGCGTCTCTCAGAAACTAACCAACAATTTTTTCGATAGTCAACAAAACGTTCCAACATACGGAGTCATGGAGGGAGATCGGACCGGCCACCTTCCTAGCTTTCACTTTGGACCTGTAAGCTGTGTTTGAAAAAATAGAAAAAAGGAAACAGGGTGGCTTATGAAATAAATATCCGTATGAGGCTTATAATAAATTATTGTGATGAGTTGACGGTGACATGGTCTGAGGTTTGCGGCTCGGAGCTTATGTTCAACCGAGACGCGAAGCGTCTCGGTTGAACATGCGCTCCGAGCCGCAAGTCTCAGACCATGTTACTGTCAACTCATCACAATAATCTATATGTTCCAATGAGACACTACCCATAGCCTAAAATCCGCATCGTGGATACACGGAAGGCTTATTTACCAAACTTGTGATCCTTAACAGTTGCCTTGTTCAAGGCAACTTTTAACTATCACAGGTTTAGTAAATAAACCTCTCGTGTATCCGCGACGGCTCTTGATAAATAATCAGTCAACCACATAAACCCATTCCATCTTAGTTCAAATCGTAAATAAGTTGGTAATTTAAACAACACTTCATTCGGAACACCGTCTGCTGCACACGTGAAACATCCAGAAAAATGAAGCGGCTTGCTAGTCACTCCGTTGATGAAGCAGTTACGAAACGGGCGACGTCATTTCAAATATTTCGCGTTGTGACGTCAGACGGTAACATTTGCCACTTGAGTCGTGAACATAAAATATACTAAGCGAGCTCTCGTCCGATCTGAGGAGGAGAATTTTAGTCGTATTGGAACATATGTTCTTATTGTTATAAAATTATTGTGCGCTGTTATTTCAAAAGTAATATTTGCGTTGTGTGTGACCGGAGAGCGCTGAAAATACTTAAGTTTTGCGCGCGTAGAGTAAAATTCTGCACCTCAATTCCTTGTTTTCATTTGACGACAGAACAGGAAACTTGTAACTGGGGTTAAACAGATCTTCATTTTATAAAAAAAAAATGCCTCAGAAAAGACATGGAAATTCGAATAGATGATTGCTTTTTGCTATTTATTGAGAAATTTGAGATGTTTCATGATCTGTAATATCCGTGATTGCGGTGGCGGTGATAAGACGATTTAAAAATCAATATCGCCTACACAAGAGAAAGTATAAGTAATGAATATAAGCCAAAAAGTATTTATTACATGAACTAGGGGACTCCCCGCCCACAAATGGAAAAGTCCATACTATCAGGCCACCAGTCAACTTCTGCAAGGGAATCCAAGGCTGTTATGGACTGTTTGTTTACCCTTTGTCCTTGGAATTAGTGCACAGATTACCGTTGATTTGATGTGACGTTCCTTTACTCACAAATATATACATGTATGCTTTCGTGCCTAAATTATAGATATTCCATTCAATAAGCATTCATTTCGCCTTGAAAACATCAAGATATTTACATAATTTGTGGAACAACACGGCGTAATCATAAAACTAAAGCTGTTGTGAGTTTTCCTTCACAATTATTCAGCAAACAAACATGTCTAATGCTATTGGTAAAGTCATTAACCCTTTACCTAACGAATCGGCTGCACCCGCCCTTTTAATTTTCAAATTAAGCGTTTATTTCAACAAAACCATATCATGTAACCCCTCATTGGAACGAGCTTGCGGAACTCGTTCTAATAAGGGGTCACGTAATAGGGTTTTGTTGACATTTTTTGAAAAAAATTAAAAAATAATACTTAAAATCATAAGTTTTTCGTCTGAGTTGGCTAAAGGGTTAAAGATTCGGTCAACTCAAGTCGTGATTGAGAAACATTTCTTGTGTGGATGCAAAGAAAATAAATCTTTATCTTTTTAAATTCAATCGTCGGTGATATTTCAGTTGGGGAGAAAAGCGAACCATCGGTTCGCTTTTTCGACCAACTGAAATATTCCAGATGAGTAACTCTATACATAGGCGATGGTCAATTTAAAGGCTAGACTGGTTCCAGGCCATAACAAAGTCGAATTCCTTACCGAATTTGACTTGTATCTTGATAACGGTATTGATAAACCTCATAATTGTCTGTAAATGTACCACATTATACGGTTGTGTGTTCATTATAGTTGCTTCGATCATTCGCGTATGGAAGGTTTCAGAGAAAAATTTTGAATTATAATTATAATATTAATAGTGGCAAAATCTTACAATTTATACAGAGAGTGTAAACTTTATAAGTTATTGTGAAGCACCGAGGTTGAACATACGCTCCGAGCCGCAAACCTCAGACCATGTTACCGTCAATTCATTACAATAACGTATATGTTCCAATAGACACTACCCATAGCCCAAAACCTACATCGTGAAACGCGAGAGGTTTATTTACTAAACTTGTGATCGTTAAAAGTTGCCTTGTTCAAGGCAACTTTTAACGATCACAAGTTTAGTAAATAAACCTCTCGTGTATCCACGACGGCTCTGGATAAATAATCAATAAACCAGATAAACTCATTCCATCTTAGTTCAAATCGTAAATCAGTTTGTAATTTAAAAAACACTTCATCCGGAACACCGTCTGCTGTGAACACACATGAAATATCCAGAAAAAAAGAAGCGGCTTGCTAGTCACTCCGTTGATGAAGCAGTTACGAAACGGACGACGTCCTTGCAAATCATTTCGCGCTGTGACGTCAGCCGGTAACATTTGCCACTTGATCCGTAAACATAGAATATACTAAGCGAGCTCTCGTCTAATCAGAGGAGGATGATTTTAGTCTCATTGGAACATATTATATTAGCCCGCGGATGCAAAGAGTGGGTTGCTCTCCCTTCTCTCCTCACTCGCACTATACTGTGGAAATATACTAGATGAATATTTAATTTGACAACTACGACCAAAATCTCAGAAAGGTCAAGGAATGACATGTATAGGAACCTATAATCCAAGGATTTCACCGCTGAGAAAACCGTCTGTCTGAAATCACTAGACTGAATGCCAACTGGCGTTTCTGGACGAGACAGTACTCCATTGTGTGCCAGGGATTAGTATGGAATTTTTAGGCTATGTTAAACGTGGCGGTTTGGGGGAAGCTTTTGATGGAAAATGTCTCGCACTACTAACTCGCTTATTCATTGCAAGAGTTATAGAATATAACCGTAAATGTGGATACTCAAAGCAATATACTATTTAACTTTTCTGATGGTGGTGGTACAGTGCGGAGAGGTGGAGACAGGGAGCATACATTTCTTACTTAAAATTGCAATGCAAAGAATTGCCACATGCCCCATTGTTGCACACGGCATCGTTTTACAGTGTTAAGTGTTTCCAAAATATCTTGACGAATAAGAGGTGTCCTCCCTCGTAACTCGATTTTTCTGGTTTATGGTCTCGACACCCCTCACCCATCCTGAACAAAGCTATCTACACTGTTGTTATGATCACTCATCGAAACGACCTTGTCCCGACGAGAAGTGATAAAGAAGTAATACGCCCCTTGGGAACCTCGGTTTGTGAAGCCGTGCTTGTTTACCACCAGTGCTTGTTTACTGTGGTAAACAAGTTTGTTTTACTTGTAAAATAGGACCCAATGCTTGTAGTGAATGACCTCTAAAATGAGCAACATGGGCATTAACAATTGACTAAATTTGACTTTATCCCAATGTTGCGGTCACAGTTCGCCATTTTGCAGAAATATATGACCTTAAACACCAACAAAAAGTTGACAACCTACTTTTTTAAAGAAAAAGACATAAAAATCCATATAATAGCTGGTCTTCTTTTAAGAGCATGAAAGGAAAGGCATATTTATACAGCTTGGATGGCGAACAGGCCAAGAAAACAAATGAATAATTCCAAAGTCTCAGACCATTGATCTAATTCTACAGGAATTCGACCCCTTTATGGGCTATTTGTTTACCCAACTTTCCTGAAGTTAGCACGCCAGCTATCGTTGATTTAATGTAATGTTCCTTTACACAGAAAAAATATACAGAAATTCTTTCGTGCTTCAGTTAGAGATATTTCAATGAATAAACATTCAATTCGTCTTAAAAACATCAAGGACACAATTGCTGGAACTACGCAGCGTCATCATAAAACTACAGCTGTGTTCATTATTTAGAAAACAAATATGTCATGGTATATTGGTAATGTCTTTAAAGACTCGGTCAAATCAAGTCTCGACTGTGAAACACTTCTCGCATTGATTCATATAAAATGAATGTTTGTGGTATTTTTTTAGATTCAGTCAGTTGGATATAGATTTCAGTTGTCGGAAAAGCGAAACTCGGTTCAGATCACCTGAAATATTCCAGCCGATTGAATCTAAAATTGGCGAAGTATTGTTTAACTCTTTACCCAACGTAACGGTCCAAACCGGCCAGTGCTGTTATCAAAAATCGCCAATTAATTTTCATTATTTTTTGTTTTCTGTCTCAAAAACATAGGTTATGACCCCTCGTCGAGCTCGTTCCAACGAGGGGTCATAACCTATTTTATGAGACAAAAAGTGAAAAAAAATTAGTTATTCAAGAATTTTTTTGCAAGTGTCGTCTGCTTTTAATGTTAGGTAAAGGGTTAAAAGTGTATAGATCTTTGATAATTTTTTTCAAGGGTATAAGAATTTGCTTTTGTATGATGAACCCCGAAAACCGATTTGTCACTTAAACAGACCAGCAATAATTCACGCGCTGCTAATTAAGCATGAAATTTAATGTCCATTATTGCGCATTTTTTGAACGCCACATGGGCTGTCTGATAAAACATTAAAGGTAGTAAAAGCCAGTGTTCTTCCGTAGTCATTATCTAGGTAATTATATCCAGTTAATAGGTAAATATTGTTAAAAAAAGTACATCCCACAGATTCTGAATACACACTCCTATTACGCGTCTAGTCTCCGATTGTCAGGATATAAGGGAAGTGTCGTCTGCTTTTCATGTTAGGTAAAGGGTTAAGGTATAGACTGGTTCCAGGCCACCACAGCATCGAATCTCCATAGAATTTGATTTGTGAACTCAAAGCTTGGAACAATGCGTGTATAACGTGTGATTTAACCAGACAAACAGTCTGCGTGTCAGAAAAAGGAAATGTTTGGTTTTAATTGATCAATTTGATCGAAAACTTTTTAAGTTTCAAAGGATTTTGTTTGGTTATTATAATTTTAAAAAATTTCGTTTCTTCGTTTACGAGACAAGGCTTATATAGGCGTTTGTGTGTTGTGTTAATAAAACTTTTGATACCGAGTCTGAAATATTCAGTATCTAATTATAATAATGTAATCCTCACAAAACATGCATTCCACAGATAGGACCAGATTGGTGTAGAACCTGATCGCAGATGCCTCAATATTATGATTTTGAAATTAAAAAGAAAAGAAGGAATTGAATTTAAATGACTTAGGTAGGGGGTTAAACATTAGTATATTTATGTTACCTTATAACACCATTATGCCTTCATACTAACTGAACTAGCGTTGTAAAAGTACAAATTTCTTCAAAACATTAGATGTAAATATTTTGTCTCTGTCTGTATGGATAAAAATTAACTTATTTAAAAAAAAACAGCTTTCAAGCTAAACCAGTTCTTGTACTTTTTAGTAGCACGAGCAATTACATTTTTAAAAAATTTTCAAAATAAAATTAGAAAAATGAAATCACACAAGATCATATGTAAATTCACTTTATAAACAATTGTGAGGCTGTACGCGGCTTGTGTTATGGTAAAAACACTTTCAGCCGTTGATTTGTCCAGCTTCTCAACTGAGAAGACCTTCATTGCCCATATGCTGTCCTCATTGTAGCCTCCCATATATTCCCTAATAAGCATACTATCCCTCTGGTTAAAATACAGATCAGCTGGGTTGAGTGAATATGAACCCAACTGGGTTCATATTCACTCAAACCAGTTGATTCGGATTGATTTTTAACCTCACTGATTTTAGAGTGTTCATTCTCCCAAGCCATTTCCCCATTAAATTCCCACTGAATCTCATTCTACTAAATTGCCTCTCTTTATTTTGCAAACCTCCCAAAAGCAAAACGACCCCCTTCTCTCAAATTTCATTTACAATTTTCCACGACTCTCTCCAACAATCTGTTTCCCCTGAGTCGCCTCTCTCTCTCTCTCTCTCTCTCTCTCTCTCTCTCTCTCTCTCTCTCTCGCACACACGCACATATACACACTTCTAGGTCCGGGGTCTCTATTGCGTAGTTCTCTAGTAATCTCTACCCGCTTCTTCCTCGCCTTATTTATAATACCTGGGTATTTAGTTCCCAAATATTCTGGAACATCGGTTTAAACCACCGTCTATCCAGTAGATTTGGGGAGATTTGTCAAATAGTTAAGATAAGACAGTTTCCCCAAATCTACCCCGTCATTATAATTCTAATATCTATGCTAACTCATATATTCTTCAAGTGCTCCCGCATTTCTCAATCCTGTCATAAATATTCGTGCATCATTCGGCTCGGTGTGTGTGTGTGTGTGTGTAGGGGGGGGGGGGGGGGGGTATGGGTGGCATAAACTCTTCAAAAATGTTGGGTTTGTGATGTCATGTCCAAAGCATATGTTATGCTTGGTACTCCAACCATCTCCCAAATAGTTATCTCCGTGCAAAAATTCGCACTGAAGTTGTTCCTTCATAGATGTTTCGCTACCTTCGTACACATGTTTTGTCTGCGTGTGTGGAGGGGTTGGGGGGAGGGGTTGTCTTCTCAATTCTGAGAGTACATAGACGATAGTGTTTTGGCTCCCTCAATTTGCTTTTATGTTTTCTCCGAGCCCCCAGAAAGAAAACAATGGGTTAGGGTTTGCCTTCCCGATCAGATTTTGTGGGAACTTGTTTGTAACAGGAAACACAGGAAAAAAACCCCATCTAAGTCTCTAGAAAAACGATTCAGCACGATTCAGTTGTGTGTGTGTGTGTGTGTGTGGGGGGGGGGGGGGGGGTTAAGGTGGGCGTTGCTAGGTGCGATATGGAAGGGGTGTGTGCGCGTATGTGTGTATGTAAGTGTTTCCACAAAAGATATATATTGAATTTAATGAAATACATCCAGCTTGGTGTGAAAGTATCGATCCATTTCCACTTGATAATAATACCGTTTCATTTGTGAATACAACAGAATAGCCTCCGGCTGAACATCAGGAAATGCACGTCACATTGATTATATTCCAAGTAAAGTAATTTCTCACATGCTGTTAATTACAATTGAATAATTACGTTAGGCACAAACAAACGACCATGAGTAGAAAATGGCAATTATATATAGACCTGTGTAGATGGTAAGTAATATTTAATTATGGTCTCTTATGCAAAATATCGAGTTTTATATCTCGTTGGTCGAGGAACATTTTTGGAGGTCAAACTATCCCCATATCAGTTATTGGTTGATGAAGATGAAGCGATGAGCTGTGTCTGAAATGACAGTTTTCTTTCGAGGTAAGTAGAGCATAAGCTCGATAACAGTTCTACCATATGATCAAAGCTTGGCAGGTACCCTACGCCAAGCATATATACTGGATTTACAACAAAAGGGTGGGTATCTATACGTTTTGAAACATAAGCGCTTTCCCTCCTAGAAATGATAAAGGACGAAAGGATAATTAAAATTATTTTGTAAGCATGATACAACGTTCACCTTGCTACAGATGATTATTAAAGGCAGACTCATAGCCGACGGAGGTGTGACGGGTCGCACCCCTCCACCAAAATCGCCAATTAATTTTCATTATTTTTTTCATTTTCTGCCTCAAAAACATAGGTTATGACCCCTCTTTGGAACAAGCTCGACGAGCTCGTTCCAAAGAGGTGTCATAACCTATGTTTTTGAGACAAAAAATGAAAAAAAAAAGTTATTCAAGAATTTTGTTTGCAAGTGTCGTCTGCTTTTCATGTTAGGTAAAGGGTTAAAACATAAATCTTCTCGTTAGTATTTAGTTTCTGCGGAAGGGCTAAGCACTACTTTGATTTTGATACTTTTTTTCTATAGCCTCGTCAAAAAAACAGTATCAAAGTGTTTTGGCGCTTCACAGAAACAAGTTGCATAGTCCTGGTATTACGGGCCCTATATATGTTACAGCGCGCTTTTGTCTGTTTAATTTCTGACAGAATCACAGAAGTACATGATTTATATAGGTGTAAATATAATTATATCTGAAAAATAAAAAAAATGCTGTTCAAATTTATCGATCTAATTTGTATGAAATTTTTCACATACAAAAGTACAAGAATGCTTATATCTTAGATCCCAAATTTGACATAATATTTTTCCAGATGTTACCACAAAGCTCATTGTTTGGGATCAGGTATCTCTTGTGAAGTAAAAATAAAAAACAAAAAGATTTGATGCTCAAAATCTTCCTGTTTTTGTTATCTCATGACTCAGCTTCATATTTAATTCTTTCAAACGGGTATACATCATATTTATGCCAAAATAATTTGACAGCAGACGAGCACTCGACACAATGAACAATCAAAGCGGTACTGGGGATAAGAAATAACTGAATCCCATTTTTACCTGACCTCTCTACAAATGCAGAATGGATTTGGCCTTTCCGTCGCAGAGAGTATACCCAGCGAGATACCCATAGGGGATGGGTGGGTTGGGGGAGGGTTGGGGAGGGGTTGGGGGGTTGGAGTGGAAGTTACTCGCGCCTCCTGTTCTTCCTCAAAGATCAACCTCATATATATTATTTTCGTGCGTGAAATCCCCAAATCTGGTTCATGTTCTCCCATCCCTGATATTTCGTGGGTCATTTTGCTATAGATATACCTCCCCTTTCCAGGTACTTAGGTCTTAAAAAGGTTCTCAAATACTGCAATTAGCACGAAAAATTATTTTTTCCCAGTGGAAGACACAGAGCTTTCAAATTTTGGGGATAGATACTTATTGTTTATCAAGCACGAGGTCAAATTGTCCCCTAATAATTACAGTGGCCCCTTCAAAATGGGAAAATTAAAGCACTAGAGTGTCCCAGATTCACTCTCAGGGTATTGAATTTTCAAAATTTTTTCGAACCACCACCGATGGAAGGGCCATACCTACCCTACCCCAGGCCTACGGTCTTCGGATATGCCTGTGGCATATACCGACCTGGAATCCCTAAAAAATTATGCCTCCTCTAATAGGAAATCCTAGCTACGCCCCTGACAAGGCTATACTGTCCAGGAGCGTGAGTTGAAAATGGCTGATATGAAAAGGTTTGGCGTCCACTAATTGGTCGCTCTAACAATTGCATTGTAATTACGAGTATTCTTTTGACGGCAATGACGTATAATTATTCGTGAAAGGCCACATTCTTTGACTAATGTCTTTAAAACATGGTGGCTTTCGTCATTGTGACAATCAATTCAGCACACGGAATTCTGACATTGGCCGTAATTCTTCTTCGAGACTGCAGGATGGTATTTTTTGAAGATTGCCATTACTTTAGAGAAAAAAAGGCGAAATGACACACGCCTATACTAAACAACCAGATACGTGAAATCTTTAATGTGCTTGGATTTTACATCTCTGTTTTCAGGGTCTTGAAACTCTTGTAAAACACGTGTTTTTTGACATAGTACATGAAACTATTTGCTTATTTTATTCAAAACTGAAGTCACCCAATTAGAATCCACACATTTTCGATCCCATGGCCTTTATCGGTAATCGGAAAAAAAGTAACAGGAAAAAAAGTAACAGATTTGGGTAGGAAAAAAAGAAACAGGAAAAAAAGTAACACTTTCTTATTTTTATAAGGTAAAAAAGTAACAGGAAAAAAAGTAACAGATTTGGGTAGGAAAAAAAAAACAGGAAAAAGAGTCACACTTTCTTATTTTTATTTCATAAAAGTGATAGATTACTTAATTATGATTTAGTTATATTATTGAAACTAGTTAGATTATTACATATCAGTATAAGTACTACATAGTACATAGTTATAAAATAATTTAACAAACTTAATTATGATTTAGTTAGATTATTACATGTCACACCTTGAAACTAGTTGGATTATTACATATCAGTATAAGTACTACATAGTACATAGTTATAAAATAATTTAACAAACTTAATTATGATTTAGTTAGATTATTACATATCACACCTTGTGTAATCTAATATTCTGGCCAATGCCAGTAAGAAAAGCTGAAATAGTAAGTGAACCTTGGGAATATAAACCACACAGATTTTTCAGTTTTCTATTCAGGGATTCAGCTGACTTCTGTTTGCGGATAACAGGCAGCAAACCAACTGACACCTGTTGAATAACTGTATTGGTCAGGCCATGGGGTCGAAAAATTGTGGATTCTAATTGAGTGACGTTGTTCTGAATAGTGTTCATCTCTTCGGAGGACTTTCAGTGTGAATATTTGCTTTTAAAATGTATGTGTGCCGGCTTATTTATACGATCAATTTGGAGTAACACCACGCTACCTGTTAACCCATTTCCTGACACGAAAGACAGTAGACAATTGCAAACAAAATTTTCAAATAACTAATTTTTTTCATTTTTTGATTCAAGAACATAGGTTATGACCACTCATTGCAACGCGCTCAACGAGCGAGCTCGTTCCAAAGAGGGGTTATAAGCTATGCTTTTGACACAAAAAAATGAAAAAGAACGAGAATTAAAACAAAGGTTTATGACACCTCATTGGAACGACCTCAACGAGCTCGTTCCAACGAGGATCATAACCTATGTTTTTGAGACAAAAATGAAAAAAAATAATGAAAATTAATTGGTGATTTTTGAGAATAGCGCTGGCCGGTTTTGGTCATTACGTTGGGTAAAGGGTTAACTATAATTTTGACTGACAAATATTCTAACTACATCTAACTGCGAAGGCATGCCTTGATTATGTAGATGAAACATTAGCCAGTCAGGACTTGAGCCATTACCTTTGGGACAAATCATGTCCAAAACTCTGGAACTCTCTTCCTAACTAACTAAAAGGACATGCATACAGTTGAATATTTTAAGTCGGGTTATAAAATCGCATCTGCAGGAGGACATTTCTGAAATAGCACAAGTAACCTGCCACTCTCAGCATGTAAACTACGTCGATGGTTCACTTGTCATCAACCAATGCTAATCTGGCTTGTGAGGCGTTCGTACTATGGGGAGTCTGACAGTTGATTGCCCCATCTCGGTGGTTCTCACCAGATACTCCAGCTTCCTCCACCCGTAAAACTGCCCTAGCTGTCGAAAGTATCGTTACACCCCAATAAAAAATACCCCCCCCCCCAAAAAAAAAACAAAAAACAAAACCCAAAAAACACAAACAAAACCAAACATTAGCTCCGACGCCTCGGGCATGTATGTATACGCAAAGCCATTTGGAATGCTTACATTGTACACGGGTGCTTTTAACTCCAACCACTGAACGTTAGTTGTCTTGTCGGTTTTAGCAACTTAATGTATGCAAACAATGCTTCCAACTGCAGCCGACAAACGTTAATTGTCCCTAATCCTTTTCCCAAACATGTACTCTTAGCAATGCTGGTTCTCCTAATGAGGGTTTAATCGTAAGATTTTGTCTTTTGCACCATCGTAACGAATACTTTGTCTGCATTGACAGCTTTTTCTGAATCTTAAGAGAAGCCTTTCAACTTATGAAATCCTTAAACGCACCTATAACAATGCAGAACTCCGACCAGCCCAAGCTTATCTCAAGACATTTGAAACAACACGCTCAGCAAGAGCTCCGCCGTGTCGATGTTTTGACGAGTGACTTCCACGTACACCAAGTCCGAGAGTATAGATTGCTTACAGGAATTCTCCCACACGTAAGTGTTATATATTGGGTATCAAAATTAACGACGGCAATTTTCCCCTGCGGACTGTTGCGGATTGAAGTCGCTATCGTTCATTTAATTATTCAGAAGATATCAAGACTATTTTGCTCCCATTTAGGGACTGGTTCCATTGCTCTAGGTAGATAAATAAGACTGTGAGTTGACTTACTTCAAGTTTGTGCTAATTATAATGAAATGAAAACTTAACCCTTTACCCAACAGCAATAGAAGACGATTTTCTTGAATAACCCTTTACCAAACCTGAAAAGCAGACGACACATGAAAAAAAATTCTTGAATAACTAATTTTTTTCATTTTTATCTCAAGAACATGGATTATGAACTCTCGTTGGAATGAGTTCGTTCCAACGAGGGGCCATATCCTATGTTTTTGAGACAAAAATATAACAAGAACATTATTTTGGAGGGCATTATGGTTCATTAGCGGCTCTGCAGCAATGATGAACAGCCCGAGGGTTTATTAAAGGCCCGAGACGAAGTCGAGGGCCATTAATAAGCCCAAGGGCTGTTCATCATTGCTGTAGGGCCGCTAATGAATCATGATGCCTGACAACAATCATGTTATTACTATTATTACCACTCCCTGTTACAGCTACCATGAATCTAAAAATGGCCGGGACGCGGGCTGCTAATGGCTATTTATACCATTATCGCCCGCGGCGGGGCTCCGTCGAATGACGTCACTGAAATTATGCAGTTTTAACGGGCCTCCAAACTTATGTTAATCGACTAGTAACTTATAGACTGAGTGGTAATAATGAAAGTTAATTGTCGATTTTTGAGAATAGCGTTGGCCGGTTTTGGCCGTTACGCTGGGTAAAGGGATAAGCAATTGTTTTCATATTTCGTGTCATTATTTTGTGCGAAGTATCATATGTGACGACCCTGCATATTTAATTGTTAGTTCTAGAGTTGTCTGTTGTCCATATCTTGAACTACCAACCCGATGTCTGTTGATTTGATATATCCTCCCCTGTAACCACCCTGTCGCCAAATTTTATTTGAGTGCAGTAGAAAGTTTATTTAAAATCCAAGTTTATTTCATTTTAGAGCTATTTCTGATCTGTGAAACAGGTATTATGCGGAGCTTTCCGACCACAGCGGCTCTCTTACAATGAATCTCGACTTGAGTTCTCTGGCGGATGCTATGCATCGTGATCTTATGCAGACTACAAGTGAACGCAGTAGCAGAGATTATTTATTGGATATGATTTTCTTTCCCAAACTTGCCCATCACCGAGATCGGCTGATATGACTTCAAACTCGGCTGATATGACGCCGATTTCGGTCGATATGAACCACCAAGCGATAGTTGTCTTCCTTGATGCGTTTCTAGAGGCAGCCTTTTTGTTTACAGCGAAATTGTTCGCTGTTCGTCGAAAGCAATCAATCAGTAAATGTGGCGTTACTAGGCAAAGGGACTAGTGTTTGCATGGTGAGGAAGTAACCCTTTGAACTCTATAGTGGTGTTTTCCGTCCAGTTCAATGGCAGCAATTAGAAGAGTCCATACTCATTATTTGGGGTAGACCAATCAATATTTTCAACGTGCAGCCTCGGGGCTGCACATTGAAATTATTGTTTGGTCTCCCCCACACATTTACTGAACAGCCATCCAGTTTAATGACGTTGTAAGATAAGATAACATTTATTCAGCAAGTACACCAGAATAAAGGCAAATTGCTATATACACACAAAATCAACATAAACAGAATCATAAAACACACTAATTTCATATGACATACATAAATCATATTACAGATAAGTCCCTCATGTGAAGGAAGAGCTGGACCATGTTACAAATAAAGTTGCATAGCACTGGATTATCATTAGTCATTATTGTTTTAAATTTGTCCATTGTATCCATTAAAGGGAAGTCAAGTTTTTCGTCAGAAATTGCGCGAAATATTTTTTCTCTCAGTGGTGCATAAAGCGGACAATCCATTACGAAATGCCATTCCGATTCCACCTACGCCTTTGTACCAGCTTCGCATATTCTGCGTGCCATCGGACGAGGAGGTTGTAAATGCCCTCCACGTTCGATCCACAGTTTATGGTTGCTGATGCGTAATCGCGTGTTATTGTTTCTAGCTTCAATGGTAGAAGTGTGAATGAGATACGGTTCCATTTGATAATCTACTTTGAATAGTCGATAAGTCCTAAGTTTGTTTTTTCCTGTTCTCTTATTATCATTGTGTATATCTAATCTCAACACGTTATGGCGTATCATGTTCCTGGCGGGAAACGTGGCCCCTCGTGTTTAAAGGGTTAATGATGACAGTAACTAAGGATGATGCGTATGAAGAGAAGAAAGAAGAGATTTGTACAGAAATTTCATCGCAAACTAAAACTCAGAGTCGTAAGCGGAAATTCGTCGGAATGGATGAAGAGGTAGTTTAGCTATCCAAATGTCGCTGTTTCCCCAGCGGGGAAGCCAAGGCGTTCGGATTACTAAACCAGGAGTAGGAGAAGCGGAAACTTCGGACTTTGAAAAAAAAGTAGAGAAACACTATCAGAAAAATGTAACAGATCTGAGAACATTTTATAATTATTTGTTTTGGGTTGGTTTAACCCTTTACCCAACGTAATGGCCAAAACCGGCCAGCGCTATTCTCAAAAATCGCCAATTAATTTTCACTATTTTTTTCATTTTTTGTCTCAAAAACATAGGTTATGACCCCTCGTTGGAACGAGCTCGTCGAGCTCGTTCCAACGAGGGGTCATAACCTATGTTTTTGAGACAAAAAATGAAAAAAATTAGTTATTCAAGAATTTTTTTTGCAAGTGTCGTCTGCTTTTCACGTTAGGTAAAGGGTTAATAAATAAAGAGGTTATTACTTGGTTAGTTTCATGTCGAGTGAGATATCATCCCAAGGTAACTTCACATCAACGTCGACCTTCAACCGGCCCTCCTATAAATGCGTGTATAAGTTCTAAACTGTGCTGGCAGTTCCACGCGCCGCTCGGCGAAACACCCCGTCATCCAGTTTATACTATACACATGGTCCTATTCTATTTGTTATTATTATTTATTTATTGGTGCTGAAGGTCACATAGTTATGCACAATGGCTAATCGTGACCGTGACAGTTATACGGGTGGGGGAAACCGGTGTACCCGGGGAGAACCACCGAGCATCGACGAGCAACTGTCAGCTTCTCGACATTCTAACTCTGTTCAAGCTGATCGTATTCTACTGGGACACTAAATCGGAAAATGGTCTCGCGCTGAAAGACTGCATTCTAGCTACGAAACATTTTAATATTAGTTTTGAGTCAGTATTGATCCAATAATCCATAATTTATTCGCCCCTATAATCCCATGCTTTGCGTAACAACAGACCAACGCTATTCACAAACATCGCCATTAAAATGTTATTATTTTTCATTTTCTGCCTTCAAAATATAGTTTAGGACCCTCACTGGAATATGCTTGTGGAGCTCATTCCAATGGAGGGTCATATGCTACGTTTTGGAGGCGAAAAATTAAAGAGTTTAGCTATTCAGAAAATTTGTTTTGAAAGTGGCATCTTCATGTCGTGAAGGGGAAATGGTTATACGCGCGCGCAAACATGACGGCTGAAATTATACATAACCTTCAAACAAATACATTACGTAATTACATTTAAATTTTCAACAAAATGACATAAAATGTATAACTGCAGGGAGATGATATAGCCACATTGGCCCGTCTAGCTGCCATCTCTCGAAGAAACAATCTTCGGGAACACCGTGGGATACAGCCTTGCTACCTTAGTGGCAGAATTAAAAAAAAAATGTAATATAAGAGGAAAGTGGGAAGAAGATTGAGGTCACCGGAAAGAGAGTAACTTCTCACTAAGGTTCCGCTCCACAGTTTTCCAGGCATTTCCAAATGTGACATGCTTCAGATGAAAATATCCTGTAACTTAGTTATCAAACCCATTACATGTATTACATTTCCCAAATCCACAAAAAAACATATAACACTATCTGACTAAGTAGAAATAAACAATCTGAATGTGGGTGGAATTATTTATTGTCAAAGGCAAGACTTCAACCTGAAAAATTGTCTGAAAAATACCGAAACCAGTCATTTTCAGCCACCTAGCAGCCTCAAAAGCAGAATTTTCCCACCAACTCCGCCTACCCACCCCTGGAGCAGAGCATCCCTTGTTTCTAAAATGCAAAAAAAAAAATTATATGTTTCCGTCTCATTTTTTAGTTACCTGTCTGGTAAGAAACCCGTGTAAAAATTACATTTAAAAAAATAGCCAATTTTTTGAAGCCACTGTTTCCCATAATTCATCTGGTAATTTACCCCTATGTATCAGACTCCAACTTCGGGACCAAAACTTCAAATTCTCTTGTCCAACAAAAAGCCTAATGTAATCATATATCTGATACTAAAAATATTTCTCTATTTTACATGGCCTTAGTTTCAACATACGCCCTTTGTTTTGAATTTCACCCCTGTGCAATAGTGCGGAACCTAATGCCGTGACAAGCTTAATGCGGTTTAAAATCTTCTTAGGTTCCAGGCCTGATGTGAGCGCATTTTACCAATAGCACGTGATACTTAAAATAATAAGAAAGATTTTATTACCGTAAAATAATAAGAAAGATTTTATTACCATTCCATTTTTTGAAGTTACATTATAAGACCGGCCAGGGTGGAAAGACTAAGTGGTGCGAGACATCCCGACCAATGCATGTAACCCGCCATTTTGTTTATCTTGGAGATATGGGAGAAACTCTATCGAATGGGAGTGTGGGTTTTAATCAACTTAGTGGAACTATCTGTACGGTAGAGTTTGTTCAACTAACTGCTTTTAGAATAAGATGCTAAACAGTTGCACATCAATTTTTCTTTTAGGATTTTCTTATCATCTGCCCTGCGTTATTCTCTGCCATAATCATTCCACATCTTCGGATACCAGTAAAAAGTGAAATTATCCCATGATTTCGTCCTTGTTCTACCTATCCAGAGTAGCATTGACACAAGCTTCCAAGCGGCCTAACAAATTCGTAAACGAATCTGACGCTGTTACGACCTGGAACCAGTCTAATCGTTCAATAGTTCATTACCTCCCCACGGTTCACTTTTCCGACTACCTGAAATATTCCAACCGATTAATCTAAAAATACCATAAACATTTATTTTCTTGGAATCAATGCAAGAAATACACAGAATGACACGCCCGTGTGAATGGGTTAATCGATATGGCACATGTGCCATATCGATTAACGCATTCACACGCGCTTATCGTTCTGTGTTGATTACACACCTTCACCTCTATAAAAAAAACATTATTAGAAGGATACTCGGCAATTCATTTGACAACTATCAACAAAAAGAACATAATAACTGTTTCTGAATCGACACTTGGTTTCACCGAATCTTTGATGGCGAATAGCATTACAATTAGACGGATTTGTTTGTCAAATAGTTATGAATGAAGATTCACCACTGCTGTAGTTTTATGATTATGCCTTGCATTTCCATAGATTGTGTTAATATCTTAATATTTTAGAAGCGAATTAAATAAATATTTTTGATTGCAATATCTATATCCAGAGCAAGAAGGAATATATGTAAATATATGGATGTATTTATAAATAAAGAAACATCACATTAATCATTTGGACCTGAGAGACCGTTTTTACGGTCCATGCTCGTAAAGCAATTTGCAATCATAACGTAGATGGTTGTTTCGCGAATTTGTATTGTGAACGAATAAAATATTTTCAACGTGCAGCCCCAAAGCTGCACGTTAACAATATTAATTGATCTACCCTCAGATAACGAATATGGTCTCACCCAGCTGATGTCACTGAACTGACATGGGATTTACCGTTTGGGTTCAAAGGGTTAAATCAACGGTAATCTGCGCGCAAAGTCCACAAAAGACTGATGGCCCGAGAGCTTCGACTTGACCGTCTGGTGTTTCCATTAGTTTGGTATCAAATGTTTTGATAAAGCCACAGAAAAAACATTGGTAAAAATTCTTTTTTCCCATCAAATGTAAAGAGTAAAGAGTGCAGTATGTATAGTATATATAATTTATTTAATTTTATGATTTTGTTCTTGGTTAACAAAACATCAGTGTGGGCGTGTTATATTTCTTGTTGTTCAAAGTGCACTTCATTACGTCAGTTTACTGATTCTGTTTGAATGGTCCCATATATATTTTCCATACACCAGATGACCATATTTCAAAACTAAATATATAAAGTGTTTTCATGACTTCACGCTGTTGTGTGTGCAGTTTGCCATCTTTAGTTTAAACAATATTTATTCATGAGAAAATATGATGCATACATATAATAAACTACAAGATGATTGTCATACAGAGTGCACAATACAATGGTATGCATTAAAGTAGTGAGTCAAGGACGAGATTTGTTGAAAGGATTCAGCAGTAAGCTTTTAGCTTGTATAAGCCGCCTCCTTTGGATTACTGACGAAATTTGATAGTAGCAGCAGGCACTAAGTAAAATATTGTTTAAACATGAAAACCAGAGAGATTAATTTTTGCCAGCTTTATAATATGATCGATAATTTTGTGTTTTTTAAGATGAGTTATCATTAATGTAGGGTCTGAGAATCTCACATTTTCGACTCTAATCGAATCAGGTCTTTTATTCGAAATCGACTGGAACCTCGAATCAAATCAGAAGGGTCTTAGCGTCTTGAAAATGACCGATGGGGAGGGGGGGGGTGGAGTTGGGGAGGGGGGTGTTGTGGGGGGGGGGGGAGGGTGCCTATGCACCTGATTTGTTCCGACTGTGATGGATTAAGTCCCGACTAATAAAATAATCCAGCCAGCTTATCAAGGCATGCCTTCGTCGAAGGCATGCCTTGATGATGTAGTTGGAATATTACCCAGTAAGTATTATAGTTATTTATTTATTTATTGGTGTTTTAGGTCACATATTTCTGCACAATGGCTAATCATGACTACGACAGGTTTACGGGTTGAGGAAGCTGGAGGTCCTGGAGAGAACCACCGAGCAACGGCGAGCAACTGTCAGCTCCCCAACATACCAACTCCACACAAGCAGGGTTAGCATTGGTTGAAGACAGGAGCATCATAGACGTGCAGCACGCCTTAGTACACAACACCACCGTGCCCCACCTGGGCAATAGGGGTGAAGTGCCTTGCCCATGGACACAAGACGATTGCCGCAGGTGTGATTCGAACCGAGGACCTCTCGGCTTTCAGCCTGCACCTCTACCTACTGAGACACCGCGCCCCCAGTATTATAGTTTAAAACAGTAACCGGTGCGAGAATTTTTGGTACTGGACACTGTACAGAGATAGCCGCTAGAAACAGTTCATCATGGACATGGTGCCGGAACTATTAATTGCTTTCAACGGTGGAAGTGACTAGCAATACGGGAATTAACATGGGTGGTGGCAAGGGTACAGAAGCTTTTTATGTTAATATAGCGGAATTTACGCTTGGTCTTTATTTTCAGCATTATTTATGTACAATTTCCATCTGAGCTAAACATTTTGTGAGACGACTAAATGACCGATACCCAGTTATACTCATGTGAAAAGATTCGAAAAGAGACGAATCGGGCAGCCAATTTCGAATCGAAGAAAATAAAACTTGAGATTCGAAATCGAATCGAATTTCGAAGCTTCGTAGGACACTACATTAATGTTTAGGTCTAGACATTTAAGTGATCTTTCTGCCTCATTCGAACCTAATTCTGTTTATCTTCCGATTGTTTACAAATTGGCCTATTTCTTGATTCATCGAATTTCTCCTGGTTGAAGTAGGGTTGATGAGAATGTTGGCAGAACAAAAAATGTCCATTTCTGATTCCTTGATCGAGCCCTTTGAATTATGTGCACAAAGATACTTTTTCTGGTTTCTTGGAAATTTTTTTATCTGATTCCTGTATGAATATCTTTAAATACTGTTAACGAAAATCGATTTCTGATTTCTTTAACTGGTAGAGTGCTGGAAGCCCTATTTTGGGCTTTACTAAAAGTGACAGGCAGTAACTGTCTGTAGCTATACATTCTGCATGAGAAAGCCTTTATTTTCCCTGATATGAATCAGATTTTTTATACAATGCCTTGCTCTCTAATATTTAATTGGATAGTGCCTATAAGGCACTATCCAATTAAATGTAATAGAGCAGTATATGATGAGCTTTGATTTGTTGTCAGAAAAAACTCAGCACTTTACCGGTTAAAAACATTTCACCCCCAAAAATAAGCCTCCATAAATTCTCTTTCTCTTTTGTTTATATCTGATACTTCAACGCTTTTCACACAGACTTGAATTTACTAGATGCAGTAAATTCTGTTTCTCTAGTATTGGGACTACGTTTGTAGTTTTCGACGAAGAAAGTGTTATGGTTTACTGCTAGTTTTAGAAGGCCATTTGTAGTGTCACAATCCTTACTAGATTTAGATTTTAGTCAGTGTTCCCTCACGTCATTCCTTATCAACTTATCCTTCACATTTTCATTCCATTTTCCCATTAGTTTCCCAGAGAGTCTTTTTCTACTGGGCAAATATTTAGGGCACTCTAGAAAGAAATGTTCCAGGCTCTCCGTTACTCCCAAGTTACACATTTCTCACGCTTTTCCCTAGCCTAACTCCAGTGACTTGAACAACAATGACCACCCCCCCCCCCAACACACACCGCTCAGCGATCCATCTAGGTACTCCTCAAATGCTGGCGCATCTTTTTATATACCCCTTATTCCAGCTCACCATTTTGTATTGCAATCCTCGAGCACTTTTCCCCTATTAACCCTTTACCCAACGAATCGGCCGCATCCGCTCGCGTAATATGAAAATTCAGCAGTTGAAAAAATATTACTTTTTAAAAAATTTCAACAAAACCATATCATGTGACCCCTCGTTGGAACGAGCTCATCGAGCTCGTTCCAACGAGGGGTCACACGATATGGTTTTGTTGAAATTTTTTGAAAAATGTGAAAAAATGGTATTTGAAATAATAAATTTTGATATCGTCTGCGTTGGGTAAAGGGTTAAAGCTACTCCTCTGATTTAGTCCCCCTTCTTATCAGTAACTTGGATAACGGTAGAGTTTACTCCATCTCATCTCAAATCATGAACTTATGAGGGGCTGTGAATATACATTCATAGAATAATCACGGGCATCGAAAAATACGATTTCATAGGCACTATGCACTTTAAATCTCCTCCCATTGTTATCATCTTTTCAAATATTCACGGTAACACATGCCATTGGAGCCCTAAACGCCTAAACGTAGAAAACACTAAGCGAGCTCTCGTCAGATAAGCGGGCGGGGATTTTAGTCTTATTCGAACATTACCTACTCCGACACGATATGACTGTTGGAAGTGTCGTTAAACCCCCAAATCAAACAACAATACCTACTTTTTAGGAACTGTTTTTAGAGAAGACGTTCGGCAAACCTCTCTACTGGAAGACCAGAAGCCAAATAATGATATGCAGTCAGTACAGATATGTATCGTTCTGATTTTTGAAGCAGTCAAACTCCAATGTTGGATTTTTGCATCAGTTATTTCGAATTTGGTTTTTGAAACACCTTAAAAAGTAAATGCTGACATCTCATGAATATTCAAAGTCCAAACTCTTAACTTAATTGTTCATTTTGTATTATTACCACTAAATCTATAAGTTACTAGTAGATTAACATGATTTTGGAGGGCTGTTAAAACTGCATAATTTCAGGGACGTCATTCGACGAAGCCGGGCCGCGGGCGGATAATGGTATAAATAGCCATTAGCGGCCCGCGGCCCGGCTATTTTTAGATTCCATAGTCTAATGAATTACTCCCATTCGGATGAAGTCCCTTTGTATTTCCGAACGGAAGTCGAACGCGCGATCGAAACAGAAATATCGAACCGACATACTGATTATTTCTTCCAGCAATTCCCTCGTGCGGTTAGCTGTAACAGGGAGTGGTAATAATAGTAATAACATAATTGTTGTCGGGCATCATGATTCATTAGCGGCCCTGCAGCAATGTTGAACAGCCAATGGGCTTATTAACGGCCCTCGACTTCGTCTCGGGCCTTTAATAAACCCTCGGGCTGTTCATCATTGCTGCAGGGCCGCAAATGAACCATAATGCCCTCCAAAATCATGTTATTGTTATATTCACATTAAAATGTCAGTATATTTCTTGATTAAGGGATGAGTATGTTAAATAATTCTCGGATTTGATTAGACTATTGACTGGCAATTATTTTGAGATTACTTGCATGTCCTTCCCAATTAGTGGTAATAATAGTAATAACACGGCTTTCTCGGACATTGCGGTTCTATTTGTGGCCCGCCAGAAATGATTAAAACCCCTCTGTCTTATGAGCGGCCCTCGACTTCGTCTCGGGCTACTAATAATTTCTGTTGGGCCGCTAATGATAAACCGTAATGCCCTTGAAAATCATGTTATTGTTATATTGTTAGTCTCCACTCAAGTATTGTATTCAATGGCGACCCGTCTGTTTGGGCGCGTCAATAAAAAAGTGGAATATTCCAGAAACAGTAGTTTTGGAAGCGAAATTTCAATGGAACTCTTCTTCTATCTTCAGGTCTCCTGAAGGGAAATCTGATGATAGAAGAAGAATTCAAAAAGAAATATTTGGCAGGACATTGATAATATATTTATGATTCAAAAATTTCCGAATCAGCCCAACTTTAATAGAATCGAACCATCGCATAATTTTGAATCGAATAAAATATTCTGAAGCTTCGCAGGGCTTTATCGTAAATTAACTTCAAACTGGAGACTCCTTGTTGACCCTCTGTGTTTGAAACGACTGTTTACAAACTGATTTTTGAAATTCAGTCTCTGTGTTTTTCAGAACTATCTGACGAAAGAAGAGTCCAAGTACTGAGACAATAGTTCAGAACTTTGTGTGAAAACGAGGAAAACTTTAACATCTAAATAGTACAGTGAAAAATAATAAGCTGAAAACTATTCCCTGCTGAAAACAAGACTTTAGGGAGCCTTCAGAACGCATTTTAATTTCATAAGACAAAATCCGAAAAAGACAGAAGTTCCATAAACAATACCGAGACTGGAGGCAAGAATATTTAACGCAATTCAACTTATACTGGACAAGAGAGTACATATCAAAGTTGATAAACAATGAGACCATTGCTCAGAACTTGCAATGCACAGAGAAGGCGTTCAAGCACAGATGCGCCAGATAGCTTTACGAGTCGAACTCGAAGCAAAAGTATCCCACATTTACCAAGTGGAATGACCCAATTAGAACATAGGCGTTTTTCGCAGGATTCTCATATACAAGACAGTCTGCATACACCACTATTCGCTCGAAGCACGAGAGCAGGCAGTATTGCTGAGAACGATGGAATAATAGTCGGAGACAATGAATTCGGTTGTTTTCGGACCATTGTCATCATTGCTGTAATCACTATCCTCGTGACATTAGTTTATTCGGCGTCTAAACTGTTCTGGAGAAAGACTTAAAAATTAACCCTGGTCGGGTGATAAAGTGAGGTGACACTAAGGGGGATTTAGGGGGGTGTTAAATCACTCCAATAATTTATTTTTCCAGTCGGGTCATATTCTCTTGCCAGTTATCATGTACTTTCCTAAAAGACTAGATTGGATAGTTGGACCTTATGGTCTGTAGTACTCGTTTCGAGCTATCGGGGACCCAGCATGACCAATTTGGAGTGTCGGTACGGCACGTGTTGCCTAAATAAGGAGTTGCGTCATGACTACTACATGTATATTTTATTTATTCACTAATAATTTTCCGAGAGTTCTTGAATATTTTTTAAACTATAACCACGAATAATATTCAAACAACATCACCAAGGCATGCCTTCAACGAAGGCATGCCTTGATGATGTAGTTGGAATATTAGTATGTTGGGATTTGGGCAATGACAGTCGGGACAAATCAGGTTACACCCCCGCCCCAATCGGTCATCTTCGTGACGCCCCCTGGTGAAAATGTACATCATTTTAAGGGGGTTCACCACGAAGGTCAATTTTCCTGTACACAAGCAAACAGTGACACCAGAATATATCTTGAGTTACACGTCACTTTGTGAAGCGCATCATTTGACAGACGACGAAATACCTATTGTTGACTGATCTTGAGGCAAGACAATTTGAACAGCGCGCAATATTATGCATTACTAAACTGAATGCACGATACAACCCCGGGATTTGGCTGTTAGATCACGTAATACGACGCACGTGATTTATAAACAGTAGGGACCTGCGAATCTTCGTAATTCGATTCGATTTGAAATATTTCCTATGATTCTATTCGAGTAACGATAATTCAGAAATTTTCGAATCTGTTCTCAAACACCTGCCAAGTGTCTTTTGAACACTTTTTCTGTCACCAGGTCTCCTGTACAGGACCAAGCACAAAAATTTGCTCTTCGAAGTCCAACGATACTCTAACAGGTGGTTCCTCAGTGGTTACGGAATTGGACTTCAAACCGACAGGTTCACGGTTCGATCCCCGCCAGGGGTAACTGCGTTGTGTCTTTGGACAATGCACTCAATCCCGATTGCCCACATGGGGGCACTGTGACGATCTGTGCTGGTGCGCTTGTCTTCAACCAATGCTAACCCTGCTTGTGTGGAGCTAGTATGTTGGGGAGTCTGACAGTTGCTCGCCACTGCTCGGTGGTTCTCTCCGGATATTCCGGCTTTCTCCACCCGTAAAACTGTCCTATTCAAGCCAACCCTGGCAGTCGAAAGTGTCGTTAAACCCCAATAAAACAAAAATAAAACCCAGGTGGTTCGTGATCAGCATTGTTTATGTTAGATCCTTAAGTTGCACTATTTATACGTTCATCGTTTTATCTCCCCAAAACTTCTGAGAATTTCACTGGATTTAAGACGTCACCCGAAAGCAGTGTGCATACCACACACAGTCTGTTCAAAGCTTACATTGCTAGTAGAGTAGTCTCCCCATTGTTTGCCCATCTGTCAATATGGTGGCAGACGATTGCCGCTTCGAGTTATTTGAGAATTATATAATTTATTATTAGATCAGTATATGGAATAAGTAGCTGGTAAGATATATTCGTTACACGGTTTGTTTGTAACCTAACATCATAATAAACCGAGGTTATTACTTGGTTAGTTTCATATCGGTCGAGATATCAGCCTCAGGCAACTTCATTTCAGCCTAAGACCGAAGTCTGATATCTCGGCCGATATGAAACTAACCAAGCAATAACCTCTTTATTTATTAAACTAAACCGAATAATTGCAAAACGTTCTCAGATCTGTTACAGTTTTCTGACAGTTCTATTGTTTCTCATTCTTTTCAGAGTCAGATGTTTCCTGTTCTCCCAGTTCAGCTATCCGAACATCTCAGCCTCCCCAGCTTCTCCCACTTCGAGTCTGAATCTTCGTTTGCATCGAATTTTCTACACTGCTCCCTGTTTTCTTCTGCTTTTCGTCCACCCATTTCTTGCTTATTGCCATAATTAACTGGTAGAGTGCTGAATTATTTTTGGTCATCAAAATTTGTTCATGTGTCTGTGCCTTGTGACAATTTATGAGAGAGTGCCTATAGGCACTCTCTCATGAATTGTAACAAGGCAAATCCTAACAAACAAAATTATTTAACTTTAAAGGTAAAATGAAACTCATCCACCCCAAAATGATACCTTTAAGTTGAAGCACCTGCACTTCAGAATAAAGCCCAAATATGGGCTTACAGCAGTCTACCAGTTAATTCCTCATCATACAAAAACTCTGCTTTAAGCCACTCCATTATGCCTGGTCGCGCCAATTTTCTCGATAGCGTTAGACGACAAACGGTGAAAGATTTCATTGCGAATAAACTGGTTGGGCTAAGTAAAACATGAAGGGAGACAACCCTAGCTTTGTGCATATCGACCGAGAATGGCGTCACATCGGGGAAAGAAAACCATATCTAGTATACTCTGGGTCTCTAAGTTCTTCATTGAGCTCATAACTGGCCGTTCATTATATCACATACGCATTTCGTTATACATCTGTTTAATTTTAACCACATCTGAAGTCCGCAGAGTCTGAATTATCACTAAAAATTCTCTAGGTGATTGTATTCGATATGTAGATCGTGTAATATCCATAATTTTGTGTTAATAGCTTTATTTTATCAAAAAGTGCTGGATTCATTCCTCATTGAAATCTGTCACTTCCCGGTGGTATTCGTAATGGCGAATCAGCTGTATCACAAGCGACAGCACGCGCGTTTTACGACTGATTCCCGCTCTCGTTTCTCTGTGGAATTCCTCTGTTGCCTGTACACTCTTGTCGTTCGCTGAGTTCTTTCAAAACGACCAAGTTGACAACAGGCTCTTCCCCTGACAGCTGCAGACTATATGGGCACTGCGCACTACTGGGCCTCTCTCCATTTTTGTCATCGACTGTACAGATGCCATTCAACTCGTTAGAAATTAAATGAAGAGAAACTCAATAATAATGGTACTGACCACTGACGTAATCACATGACATCATCAGATGCGCATTTATGACCAGATTGTGTGAAACCTGACCTAATAACTGAAAGAAAACCTGAACGTTCCAGATTTGTTCACACTGACAACGAAGCATCTGTACCTACTTTCACACCGTAGTGAGTAGTCCGAGGGTCCACCCTTGATTTGTTAATTTCTGGGCAACATGTAGGGAATTTATTTATCTTTTAAAGTAAAATATTCACAATTAACATGGACAGTTTCCCCAATTTGGTAACTTGACATGATCAGTTCTATCAAGGAATTTATATTGTAATAAATATTAATCTTTCATGTTAACCTGCATTTTTGTGCAATTCCCCTATGATTCTCTCGCCCGGAGTGACCTTTTCTATACCATTGTCTCCCACTTGTACTTAGCTCCGACTAAGAGCTATGAACTGAATAAAGGGCTTCAACTGAGACTGGACCTACAGCTCGGCCGAGACCTCGTCTGGCGAGGTGAGCCTGAACATTAGTGTAGGAAATAAAGAGGTGAGATTGACGACTCTTTACACGCAGACTGTTTATGTGAATGAACCTATTATTAGTATTAACCAGATAAATACTGAACCAGTATTTTACGTGTACCACCAAAAAATATCCAGAAAGAGACCGGACCAGTTGCAACAGTGATAACCTAGTGCTGTTGTGTAAAGCCAGACTGACCAATGGTGATCTGCTTGAGTATATTAACCCGTGACAAGTGACCATACTTGCCCAAGAGACCATTTACAGCGATCATGGAAGCATTCAAGATGGTAGATACCAGTACTGATATCCAATCACCCGCTCGGGCTTCAACATCGTTAATTCTTCTACTGGGGTTGTTCGGATCTTGGGAATTTCCCGGCCAGTTGACCACACTACTGCAATTGCCCCAGTGTTGAGATTTCCTGGAATATACCTGAATTATTTGTGTATCGTGTGATACTGGTGGCAGCTATACCATAATCCTCAGTATATCTTTCCTTGAAATCAGGTGCCCGAATTGTGTATTGGGTTATTTAACCCTCAACCCCCACAACGTTACACTTTGTTTGTGTGTAGTATGTTTTTCATGGGCTATGAGTTATTGCTTGGGCGGAAGCTCCACTCCATGTGTCGCTACTGGTAATCCATCACCAACGTTCTTTAAGGCACGTGGCGAAAGTACTGAACCTATTCAGATGTATATTTGTTGGATTTTACTTACAATACAGGGAAAGTCAGGAGAGTTGCAGGACTCCAACCCCATGTAGAGTAATTGGTCCATCTATCATTTGGTCAAAAACTGAATATATTCAAAACACGCATATGCCATGCTGCAATAACTTCAGTAACAAACTCGGAAATTCCGTTTTTATTCACTGATTAAATCAGAAATCGTCTTTAGTTCTTGGCACAGTACTCGCTCGGAAGCTATTCCCAAAATAAACATCACAGAACGAGGGGTTATTATTGGTGAACTAACTGTAAGGTAGTTAGTAATATTTGCGTGATCGTTCCGTCATGAACTCTACCAAATATCCGAATTACTGAGATCTACTTCCATAATCTGTGCAGCACACAGGAGCGTATGGCGCCTTTCGAACTAGAGGGGAGGTGCACGGCCGTAGAAGGGCACCCTCATATCGATATATATCAGTAAAGACCTATGTGCATGATTTATTTATTTATTGATGTTTAACGGCAGCAGCTAAGGCTAGTAAAAGGTAGAAAATAAAATACATCATTGTTAGTGGCAGAGGAAAGTGATTAAAAACAGGAAATAATTACAATAGAAAGACAGGAGTAGTGTGAACAGTGATGAACGGTGATTCTAATATAGTGAATACATTATCAAATCATCCTGATGATTTGAAACTTGAAGAGTCCAGCTTTAAAGAATAAAATAATATTAAAATTTATTAAAAAGGCTGATTATATTCAGAAATACTGGAACTTTATATGCGAGCTCGTATGATAAAATAGATCTCTTTCCTACAGTGAAAGACTGCCGTCTGACACGATTAAGATCATTGCGATGTAAAAAGAATGAGCTCAACTGCCAAGGATCAAATTCCGGTCGCATATTACCCTCTAGCAAAAAGGAATGTATAAGTCTTGTATGACCAATATTACATCGTGTCAGAATTATACGATCTTTTCTGCAAAGATTGTTTAAAGGATATTTATCACTGAAATTTCGCCGGAAGTGATGAGCTTGTTATTTGACACCCCATCCCAGTTTGCCTGCCACACAGATTTGATGGACTTATTGAGATGTGGTTCAAAATCACTGAAAGGAATTTTAAGATCAGTGAGAGGCTTGTTTGAAGACTGTTTCGCTGCACTGTCTGCCCTGGTCGTCGCCTGAGTGCTAGAATGTCCTATGTCCCATAGGGGACATAGGACATTCTAGCACTCAGGCGACGTGGTGTTACCGGAGATACCACCATGTCCAGGTAACCAGCAAAACACGATATCACATTGGCCAGACATGAGAGTATTCAACTTCTAATGAAGTTCTGAAACGAGAGGGTCCTTCAATTTGGGATTGGGTGAAGCTAGCAAAGAGGAAAGAGAGTCCGAGAAAATAATCGACTTCCTTTTCTGTGCATTCTCGATGTGTTCAAGAGCAAGTTGTAAAACTTTAACTTCAGCTGTGAAAATAGAACTTTTATTTGATATTCTGATTGAGATGATCTGATCACCAGTAACAATGGCTGATCATACTTTGTCACCATCTTTAGATCCATTCGTGTAGATCCTTTCATATGCACTATACTTGGACTTTATTTCAGCATATTTCTGCCTAAACTGCAAAGAATTTGTTTCAGACTTTTTGGTAGAAGCAAGATCGAAAATAACTGTAGGTTTTGTAAGATGCCAAGAAGGAATATGTTGTTCACGATTCTCTTTTATCATATTTGATTCAAGTGTGGTGAACTCCACATGGGGTTTAATTTTAATTCCTAATGGAGGAATATGCTTTTGCTATCAGTTAAAAAATTCAACGTTTTGAGGGACTGAGACACAGTTATAAGCAGGGCTTGATGGATTAGCAAACACTGTAGAAACATATTGCAGTGAGAGTTTAATTCTGCATTTCTCAAGAGAAGGCGTCTCTGCTTCAACAAGCATTGAATCTTTAGTTCTAAAACTTAGTGGCACGATCGGAATTCAATACACAAAGCAATGTTAGGGAATAACGCCCCCCCCCCCCCTACATTGCTGAAACATGTCTTTTCGGCTGCATATTTAACAAATTTGTTCACTGGTTGAGTGATAGAAGCCACTATCAGGGCTTCCAAAAAAATGAGCTTACCAGAGCAAACTTCCAAATTTTTCTTGCCTGTGTTTCAAATTCAGTCAAACACAAATGATACTTTGTTTATATAAATTTGTTTCATTGCAAATTATTGGAGAGTGCCTAAAACAAATTTTGAATAATAAATTCAGACCACAAAAAATATTATTATATACTTTATAAATAACCAAATTTCTATTGGCTGGATCTTATATACGTGACTGGTACTCAAAAATCCATGTACACCGGTTTTCCGGTGAATATCAACATTCTAAATATAGCTTTTGGAAACCCCCTCTCCAGTTCAATTTCAATCGGCGTAATCTCTAAAACATTGTTTATTTTTATTGTTATTCTGCAGATGATAACTATTTTATTGATAAATAAGAGTATTTCTGGTTTATATAACTGAACTTTTAATTAACAAATAGAAGATTGTTTTTTCTGAGGATGGTGTACAAAATAAAGCAGTTATGGACTTTGATCAATATAAGTTTTTTTAGGCTCATATCCTATCATATTCACCACCAGAAAAGTCGATAATTGTATAGAATAGCACTCAACCAGTTAAATATGGAGAGAAAAAAAATGTGCACTTTTGTCGATTTTAACTACAGGAAAAGAGACAAATCATACGAGAGGATGATCGGTAACAGAGAAAAGAGTATGTGCTCCCCATTCCGTATATTTCCCAATGAAATGGCAATGACGTGAAACCAAGAGAGAAAACAAGTTTCAGGTTAATCATCAAAGTCTGAACAAACCAGGTTTATACCTCCATCGCAATCAGTCATCCTCCCTACGCTCATCAAGGTTATGTTCTTTCCATATCAGTCCATTGGCATGGATTGGAGTGTTTGGGAGATAAACGTCTCTTGTTGTGTTAGACATTCGGGGATTTGACTATAGAAAACCATTTGGTTTTCCTTAGTCAAATTCCCAAATGTCTAACGAAACAAGAGACGTTTATCTCTTTGTAATTCCTGTCATCGTTAGAAGTGAAAACAATTCTCCAAACCCGTTTTATTTGAAGAAAAACAATAAAAAATGTCATTTTCGATCTCGGTCTTTTCGCCATGATCGAATTTACAAGGTGAACTTCAAAGCACGGACGCTAACAACCGTTGCCATAGAAAACAACTCCGGGGTGTGTTCGATATGTGAAATGAGAGGTTGAGCCCAGTTGGTCGCGCGTAGCATGGATACAGACATGTTCTAAATGACCCGCTTCCGGCAATTAGAGCACGATAAAAGTGAATTTACCAGAGATTAGAGCACGGAGCCGACCGGCTCTCAGCCAATGAAATTACGGGTTCGGAAAGAACAACGATGTCGAATTTAACTGATGAATTACAATTCATATTTGATATGCGGGGCACCGCAATATAACAACCATCAGCCTTTAAATTTCTTTATATTTCTTTATTTTAGTGTTACACATACCGTTTTGCTAATAAAGGCATGACAATCCTTGAACTGATATATGAACGTTAATGACAGTCTGCGGGTCTATAATACAAAAACCGTTTTATAACATTTACCAACCAGTCACTCGAAACAACACAATAAGTATTAGATGTGACCAACATCATATTATGTCTTGTTCATATAAGATATATATCGCAAACCCGTCAGTCATGCTGTACATATGAAGCAGCCAATGGGGGTGCCAAAATGAAATAAAGTAAACACTGCGATAAGTGTCTGTCTGGTTACGTCTCTATTCTCACTAACACAAACAGATGTAGTTTGTCAGCCAAGCCAGAAAATAAGCTGACTGTCATCTGCAAAATGAGGTCCCCAAAGGGTGAATTTAGTGACGCTACCCTGCACAGCAGGGTAGCATCACTAAATTTACCCTCTGTGAATCTCATTCAGAATCAGGGTCTCACAACCAAACAGAAAGAGGTAAATAGAGGATAGATTGGCCCACTAAATTGATGGGATAGCATCATCAAATTCACCCCCAGGAAACCTTATTCTGCAAATGTAAGACTGCTTATTTTCAGGCCTGTTGTCAGCAACATCCTTAGTGCAAATTCTGTGCAAAGGTTGCGACGAATCCAAACGTGAGTCGAATTCTAGTAGTAGTTAGTTAGTTAGTTTGTTTGTTTGTTTGTTTTTTTGTTTGATTTAACGACTTTTAACGACTTTCAGTAGCCAGGGTCACATCGTGTCTGACAATTTTACGGAGGGAGGAAGCCGGAATACCTGGAGAAAACCACCGGGCAGAGGCGAGCAACTGTCAGATCTTCCAACGTTCTAACTCTGCACGATTAACCCTTTACCCAACGTAACGACCAAAAACCGGCAACGCTATTCTCAAAAATAGCTAATTACTTTTCATTATTTTTTCATTTTTTGTCTCAAAAACATAGGTTATGAATGACCCCTCGTTGGAACAAGTTCGTCGAGCTGGTTCCAACGAGGGGACATAACCTATTTTTTTTAGACAAAAAATGAAAAAAATTGTTTATTCAAGAATTTTTTTTTGCGAGTGACGTCTGCTTTCCATGTTAGGTAAAGGGTTATGTAGTAGTCAGTGATTTTACGTGTTATAACACAGTATGTATTTGAAGATATGAAGTATATTGGTGAATTTTAACTACAGGGTAGGATTGTTTGTATTTCACTTGCTATTATGCGAATACAATCTCGGTAGAGTCTCACGCACTGACCATGTCATAAGCCCGGTGGTCGAAGCAATAATGTTGAATTCAAAAAGACAAGAGAAAAAAAAATAAAATAAAATTGCCATAACATATTTTTTTGTGGTTACATACATTTTCAGGAAGCAGCACACGCACTTTCTATTCTCCCTGATTTTCGACAAAAAATGACCTTTCACCAAACATGACCAGCAGTCACTTTCATTTCTTTTCCTAGTTAATTTGGCGCAGCGCTAAATTATTTCCAGAGGTCAAAGTTTACTGGCAAGGACTTGTTTTTTACAATTTATTGGAGAGTGCCTATGGCCACTCTCGAAAAAATAGTAACAAAATAAAATTCATAGTTTAGTTTACTTTAATAGTTTAATGCATTACACCATAATGGCAGTTGCACAATACAAACATAACAAATAAGAAGAATTAGTAAACATGATGTATAATATAAAGTACTAATGACTTATTTTTCTTTAACAAGGTGATCTCGCTTACAGAAGAATGACCAGATCATGTTAGAAATAATATTAATCGATTTACTCTCACAGTTTTTCAATATATAATAGTATTTCTCCGAATCATTTCATTGTTCAAATTCTTTGTTTTCTTTTATAATTTCTTCGAACCCCGTTTCCCTAATTTCGACATATGCCTCACAATACATAACAAAATGTTTTTCGCTCTCTCTTTCACCGGTATCGCACACCTGTCATCTCCTATCATTTAGGGGCGCTGGGGGTTGTTTATGTTGACCCTTTTCTGTTTCTAAATTGTGGTTACTAACCGTAAGTCTAGTAAACAGTTCACGGGCCTGTCGAGATCTGGAGATTTTCAGATAAGGTTGAAGCTTGTATTCATTTTTAACTAATCGATACGTTCATAACTTATTAATGCCTTTCATTTTGTAATAATTAAACATATCTTTAGTAAATCTTTCTCTATGCTGAGATTCTAATACATCTTTCAGGCATTTTTCTATTACTATTGGTTAACGTATTAGCATCGGGAACTTTGATATTGTAACGAGATAACTGAGTTATCCAAGTTTTCGGAAGTTTACATTTAAGTGACTCTCCTTGAATGAGTTGGAGAGTATGTTATCGCCAGAAATTTTGGATAATTCACCGACATATTTATGGAGATGTAAGATAGCATCGTTTTCAATAGGATATCTACCCAACTCTCCCCGTTTTGCGTGATTAGATGATTTTCTATTCAACATTAATATTTGTTTATAAAATTTCAAGTGGACTTGTTGACAGGGTGTAGTGTCCACAAAGGACACGAGAGCGGACCATATCTCGCAACCATATAATAAAATGGGCTTAATTAATTTATCAAAAAGTTTACATTTCACATCAAGAGTTAAGTCAAGTGACTTTCTGAGAGAATCTGTAAGGAAAAACATTGCTTTCGATCCTTTTGTATTTAAATTCTCTTGAACTTATTTTGTGTTTCCATTGTATGTGAATTCAAGACCATAGTATTTATATTGATCTACGATATCTAATTTCGCTGTGCCAATACAAAACGTACGTAGAAGTGCAAGCTGCAAGCCGAGAGGTCCTCGGTTCGAATCCCGCCTGCGGCAACCGCGTTGTGTCCTTGGGCAAGACACTTCATCTCCATTGCCCGCGTGGGGGCACGATGACGCCGTGTACTAAGGCGTACTGCACGTCGATGGTATGCATGTCTTCAACCAATCTAACCCTGCCTGTGCTGCAGTGTGGAGTTACGATGTTGGGGAGCTGGCAGCTGCTCGTCGTTGCTCGGTGGTTCTCTCCGGGTACTCCGGCTTCCTCCACCCGTAAAACTGTCACGGTCATGATTAGCCATTGTGCATAAATATGTGACCTTAAACATCAATAAATAAATAAATAACAAAACGTAGGATCTTTTCTATCTTTGAAAAGCATGCATTTTGTTTTATTAATACGGACACTAAGTTTGGAGACTCTGATAACATTACCAGGTCATCGGCAAAAAGTAGGTGATTGAGTCGTTGTCCATTCATATCAACTGGTGAACAGGATTCACCAAATATCCCAACATATGTCATCAATACAAAATTTGAAAAGAGTGTGGGATATTGAACATCCTTGTCTAGCACCGACTGTTGGGAGTAAAGGTGGTATATAACTGGACTCATAAAGAGAGCTAAGAATTTTGAGGACTTTCCCACCGATACGCAATGACTTCATTTTCTCAAAACGTAACGACCTATCTACCGAATCAAATACTTTCTTAAAATCAACAACATTGGCTTCTTCTCTTCTTTATATTTTTTTGCTAACGTGCGCAAAATGAATGCACTGTCAGTTGTTCCAGGATACTTTCTGAATCCAAATTCATATCGCCTCTTAAATCGTCGAGTTCTAAATACTCATTCAGCCTCGCGTTTATTACTTTATTAAATAATTTTCCGAAATTGCTACTAAGCGCAATTCATATGAATATATCATTTCTGCTTTTAACTGAATAAGTGACACATCAACATATTATGAAGTCTTTTACTCGCGATGCCGACATTTTTCATAAGATCCCAAATTTGGGCTTCCAGCACATAATCAGTTAACGAAAGAAAAAAATACTTTCTACCCCTACCCCATAACTGGAAGACAAGAGACGTTTTGGATGCAAAACCGAAAAATAACAAAAAACATAAAGTTATATTGCTCGGGAATTGTGCACGGGTATTTTTAGAACTCCCAGGTAAATCTATCGGGATTAGGTTAGCACCTCTCAGCTAACTGGAGGAAGTGAAAGACACGTGAGATATAAGCTGAGATATATAAACAATTAACTGACCAGTTGAAACACAAAATTATTGATTCCTGTCCAGTTTTATGCTCACCAAAAATGTTCGAGATCACGACGGTCGCTTAGCGACTTGCATTGTATCAAACGACACACAACGATTGCATTTTTGCCCCATTCACATCTTTGCCTTTGGACGATATCCTTGACCACCACCAAACTCGATCTCAATGTATCTTGGTCAACTGCTATGCAAATGTTGAGATCAAAGGTCAATGGGGTCAAACGTTATGTTACATGCATATGGGCAGCCGGACAAAATTAAGTGTTTACCATCACCATTCAATTTGCTGTCTCAACATTCAGGGTAGACATTCGTAAAACCAGGACGAGTGTAATGCCAAAAATCTAGTCGAAGGTCAGTCAAACTGAAAGTACCAAACGCCAAATCTGCTTTAAATAACTTCTGCATTTCACCTTAGCCGAAAAAAAAATTACCTTGACCCTTTACTCTTCAGAGGTCGTTTTTCCGGCCGTGTCACAAGCTACGTCATAATGTCATTAAGGGGGATGACTCCAGGTAAATGTGTGGTGTAGACCAATCAATATTTTCAACGTGCAGCCCTATGGCTGCACGTTGAAAATATTAATTGGTCTACCCCCAAATAATAAATATGGGCTCTTCCTATTGCTACCATGAAACGGACATGGAAGATACCACCAGGGTTCAATGGGGTTAATTGCTATTCTATAATCAAAATCGAATCAGGGCTCCCCGAATGTCAAATTTCGGATTGAATCGAATCCCGAATCGGAACAGGCAGGTGATTTCGAATGGAACTGAATCTCATTGCTCTTTAAGCTGTAGATATTTCACCTCTTTTCATCGTACATATTGTCAGTCACTATTGAAGAATTGTATACAATAACACCACGTCTATTTGGTAAAATTAATTTAAAAAAGTGGAATATTCCAAAACGGAATCAAAGTTGTTTCGGAAGCGGAACATCCTTTAACTGTTCTTCAGCCACCAGGTCTCCTGTACAGAAGAAGAGTCCAAAAGAAGACAATTCTGAATCAGCGACGCGACGCGAATCATTGGGACAATTTGGAATCAAATTGAATTTCCAAGTTTCGCAGGGCCCTAAATTAAATCGCCACATACAATACACACAGTCTGACAGAGAGACATAAAAATCACACTTTTGTTTCCCTGACCTTCTTTTAAGAACCTCCGAGCAAAATATCCAGGTTAAATGTCAGTTACAACCAACGTTAGTTCGGATAGACAAACGATAAGGATACCGTGTGCAATGTGGAATCAGTCGCGTTTACCAAGGGAATGCTTATGAACCGGTACATGGACGAACTCTCCAAGTTCACTGAACTTCGGAGTTAATACGCTTTGTTGTTGAAGAAGGAAGCCTTCAAAAGGTGAAATGTCAGTGGAGTTTTTTCATGATCTGATTTCGATGTGCAATCATAGAATTGTCCAATACAACCCGAATAGGAATTAACCTCCTGGCCATCATGATACAACCCAGATATGCAGGAACGAAAAACATCTCCACGCACATGATATATTACATGTGCAGAATGTAATTACTATCGTCGTCAGATTATTGAGTTACTGGCAAAATAAAAATAGGCCATTCAACTTTATTGAAGGTGACATGTGTCTGTTTAAATTATCAATGCATACCTCAAACGAAATGAGTGGGTTAACCCAATGTATGCAAAAACTTAATGTTTGGTGAAACAGGCTTCAGAGATCTGATTTTCAAATGTGTTTCACCCTTAATCCAATTCAACCTTCAACCAGGCTAAATTCTTTTAGGTGTGATGGTTTGATGTCCTATGACAAGGCTCAGATATTGTAGAGGGCCGTAATATTGTGGACAGGAAAGCACCAGCACTAGGATACGAGAACTCTGTATGAAATGTCTTATTGGGGCACGTTCTGATAGTTACCATATCCCCATCTGAGTAATGAACGGGCCGCGATCCATTGCACACACTTTCGGCACACATGTCTCGAATCTCACGTTGATTATAACACTCCTTTTTATTCGTATGGTGCGAAGGGTCGACTAGTCGACCTTGTGATTTCCCTTACGACTCTTTAGCTCTTTCTAGTGTTAATATGTAGTGGGAGCACTGATCTATGTAATTATATTGCCGTCAGTGAAAAACACTGCAACTCAATCTGCCCCGCAGCTATGATGGCGTCAAGCCATTAAGCGCGATAACTCCTCCCATCGATGACGTGAAAGCTATTACGCTGTGACTGTAGTCACAGCGGAACAACGTTCACATCATCAAACATCAAACGAAAGCCTAGCATGAAAATTAGTAACACCAGTTAAATTTTCAATCTCGGCACTTGTGTTTTTCTGGATAATAACCCAAAAAAATTTGTAAATATTAAATTTGCATTGTCAGAAGAAAATATGCACATCATCAACAAATCCATTTCCCGAGTTATCAAAGTGCACTCTTTAAAAGCAATCGATGATCCTGAGGTATCGGAAAACAAACTGAAAACTATCGAGAAATTTGTTGTTGTTGAACATTACCTATTTATAACAACAATTCCCTCCCCACAAGCAGTAGCAGGTGAGACAATTTTGTATATGTGATAATTGAACGATCCGGGAATCAAGTTGCATAGAGATCAGAGAGCGGGAGTAACCCAAATGACTGGTAGTACAACAATCTAGGATCGGTAGCGGTGGCAGCTAGTAGTGCAGTGAAAGGGGTGGTAGTGGTAGGAGCTAGTGGCAGCAACTTCTGTGTCGTTAGAAGCAGTCCTGGAAATGAGACGGTTGCGAGTGCAATTGCTCCCGTTAGCACCGGTGTTTTCTATTTTACGGGAGCTAAAAAATACACTGGTTGAAAAATATTGTGGAGCACTAATATACTGTGATGGCATATAAATGTGTGTTGTTTTGAGAAAGCAGCACTCTGCAGCCTGTGGCAAGTTACATCAATTCATCAATTCCTTATACATTTAGCCCCTTGAACCCGATCGGCCGCTTTTCTGGCCAGGAACATGATACGTCATAACGTCATTAAATAGGAAGGCTGTTCAGTAAATGTGTGGGGTAGAGCAATCATTTTTTTCAACGTGCAGCCCCGTGGTTGCGCGTTGAAAATATTGATTGGTCTACCCCAAATAATGAATATGGACTCTTCTAATTGCTGCCATTGAACTGGCATGGAAGACACCAGTAGAGTTCAAAGTGTTAAGGTTTCTGGTGTTTGATGACAGTAATACGTCGAAAATTCATATACAAACATTTTACGGGTGCAATTTACTCCGGTCTCTGAATTCACGAGAACTTAAAACTGCATCCGTCAATTTTGTTCATTTCCAGCACTGGTTATAAGCCTGTAGTACTATATGAGGTAGTGATTCAGTCTTGCCATAGCAGTGGTTGGATTCAGCGCAGTAGTAATCGTCATAGTAGAGGTAACAACCCAAATGATACCCATCACGCACCACGACATGGCGCCACTCCCTGTGTCACTAAGCGTATTAATAAGATAGAGGTAAGAAGTGTGCGGGAGGCAGCATTCCATAGTACCTATTGTAGGCTTGCAGGTAATCCCCCAACCCAGGAATTACCAAGCCTCACCCCCCCCCCCCCCCCCCCCCCACACACATACAGCTCATCAGTCTTGATATTTCAACCACCCTACGGCCGTGAATTGTTGTTTCGTCCGTATATTATTACTCCAAGTGTTGAAAACATGGCATTGTCGAAATGTGATATCATGACTTTGTTTCTAAACTGAATCAACGACTTAAAATTTAAGCAGAGAAATATTGAGGAGTTGAATATCCTGTATTTGCCTCAAGTTACAAGCTTGTTTTTGTGTGAGATCTTATTTGCTTGCATCATGACGTTGTCTCAATCTGATCAGCTTCTTGCAATCTTTTTGACAACGAGACTTTAACCCCCACTTTTATAAGACATGCCCTGCCCTAGCATGATGTCGGAGAAACTGGACTCGTCACTGAGACGACACAATCTTTTTTATCAGTTAACCCTTTACCCAACGCAGACGATATCAAAATTTATTATTTTAAATATAATTTTTTTAACTTTTTCAAAAAATTTCAACAAAACCACATTGTGTAACCCTCATTGGAACGAGCTCAATGAGCTCGTTCCAATGAGGGGGTCACATGATATGGTTTTGTTAAAATATTTTGAAAAATTTAATTTTTTCAACTGCTCAATTTGCATATTACGCGGGCGGATGCGTGCGATTCGTTAGGTAAAGGGTTAAACCATGGTCTATATCCCAAACCACTAGTTTCACAATAGTCGGTAATGTCGCGATGAGGAAAGGGCGGATTTAGAAGTGTAATTAAGGAAAGTGATATATTTTTAATTTCAAACCTGTAGAAAAGTATTGAGATTTCTTGCCTGGAAACAATGAGTTGAACACTTGACTCTTGACGAGTTGCAAAAATTTGCAAATTGCACTTTGATTAAGAAAAATATTTTTTTTCTTTAAAGGGTTAGCTTATGATTACTCAGAGGAATGAGTTCAACGTGCTCGTTCAAAACGAGGGGTCATAAGCTATGGTTTGGAGGTAAAAATTCAAAAACTGAAATTTAACCTTTATCATGCGACACCCCGCATTTTATAAAAACGAGAGTACATGGAAGGCAACCCGTCGGTTAGTCTGCGCCTCTGATTTTCCGGTTGTGACGAACGACATTCATCCTTCATACAGAGGTCGCCTATAAGATGGTGATGCCCTGGATTGTTTTGGGATGACTGGGTCACTGATCTTACAATAAATAAAATTTACTTTTCAATTAACTTTATTAAAATGAATAATACAACTAATAGTCTTGCAATATAAATATAAATCGGTCATAAACTAATTCTGAAAAGGAAATAACATTCGCTGTCATCGCTTTTACACAATTTTTTACGACGTCATTCTTTAATCACAGAAATGATACCGGTGCTTTAAAAACAATAGAATTCAGACAGATGATAAATTCTCTGTACGCCTTCCTCCCATCACCTCGTTCTACAAGTGGAACGCATCTAAGCTTGGCACCAATAATACTTGCTGGGCTTTCTTATTGCTCTGCCTCTCATACTAGGAGGAAAGGCCCCACTTCAAAGTTTACAACATATTTAAAATTCTAAAAATAGATGCTTAAAAACTGTAATATCCTTAACTGAAGAATTTTAAATTATTTTTGCTTAAATCGAAAATCGTGTTATAAAGAACCCTAAATTCTATATATACACTTGAAACTTAATTAAGCACCCCCTGAAATGTTTCATGATAGTGAAGTTTCTATTACTGATTATTTGTAATGATTGCTATATCTTGCAATACATTTCATCTAGTGAAACATGATGTTTCTCGTTAATAGAGTACCCCAAACACATCCCCTCGTCCACGCGAAACATGCTTCGCACGAATGTGACAAAAAATCATCCACATGCAATATCTGGGTATAAAACAAGAAAATTTGTAACATCTTTTATCAATAAATGTTGACATAGCAAGGAGGCACAAAGGTGGCAAATCGTTGGCATGCATGAAACAGGCATGTCATTTAAGGTTACTGGAAGGCAACTTGGCTGTAGTGATTTTGTCATCAGCAGACTTGTCCGAAAACATCAACAAACCAACGATGTTAAGGATCGACCAGGGCCTGGAGAACCCCAAAAAGTCCTCTCCTCTGGAAGATCGGAGTCTGGCACGCCGTGTTAGGCGTGAACCCTTTGCTTCAAGTGGGGTTTTGAAACGCCTTTGGCTCCCCAACAGGCGTTTGTGCAACAGAACTGTCCGAAACCGTCTCAAAGCACTGAGTATGAGGTCCAAAAAAAAAAAAAAAAAAAAGGGTCATCGAACATCCAGTTCTGTCCGATCAGCATCAAAGACGACGTTTGGAGTGATGTATGGCACGACAACATTGAAATCTCAGGACGTTAAGAAGAGCCCATTGGAAGGACGAGAGTAGGTTCCTGCTTCACGTCACAGATGGTCGCATGAGAGTGTTGAGGCACAGAAATACTGCTTACGTAGCCAGGAACATTTGACCTACTGTTCCTTATGGTGGAGGATCAGTAATGATCTGGGGGATACCTCTCTCATGATTGTAAACTTGATATAGTGACTGTATGTGGGATTCTCAGTGGTCATCAGTACATCCTGGACATTCTCAATCCGGTTGTCGTGCTTCATTTCGACAACCACCTGTGGGCAACTCGCCCCGTTTTCGACGACAATGCAAGACCACATCGTTTCCATGGTGAGAGCATTCCTTCAGAACAACGCTATTATAATACTACCTTGACCTGCAATGAGCCCCGATTTTAATCACTTAGAACACATCTGGGACTTTCTTGGACGCCGAGTGCAAGCAAGGCATCCGCCTGTACGGAATTTGGCCGATTTAGAAGCTGCATTGCACGAGAATTGGTAGCTGTTGCCGCCGGACCGTATCATAAGGCTCACTGGTAGAATTAGGGAGATGGTTCAGGCTGTCACCCGGGCACGTGGTGGATACACTCGCTACTGACGTCAGACAATGCTATTGTGTTCAGGAGATCACAAGTTACATTTTTTTGTCAGTAATTACCGGCATTGTTTCATCATGGACCGTTCCAGCACCATACTTATCGAGAGAACATTTTTCCATAAAAAACATTAGTGACAGATATCAGATATGTGTAATTAGCGTAATCAGTGCCATTAAAATACTACATATTTTCATCATTGTGTTGTCTTTCATTTGTCAATAGACCATTCTTTCCGTAAACAATCAGTGGAGTCAGAGAAAAATGAAAACCGTCGAAAAATGTAAGATTGTAGAAGGAAACTGCCTCCGGTGAAACGATTAGTAAAATCAGAGTTTCCCCAACTCCCATTTTGACCGAGTTTACATATCCTTCGAAAACTCTCAGGAATCAAGAATTACTGGAATGTCTGTTGAGACCGAGGCGTCTCTATATACAAAGCTGTTCAATTCAAAAAGGTTCTTCAGAAACCCGATCAGTTTTAGTCCGGTAGGGTTTTGAGTCAGTAATAAATGGCTGGAATGATACGAATGAGTGACCTGCAGATATGCAATGTCGTGTGATGGAACACTCACGTTCAATCTTCCTGATTGACTTCTGGTTCTTCACACATTTGTGAACTGGAGTAGAGGTTTCGCCAATATACTGAATTTCACAAACACCACAGTGGATCAGGTAAAATTGGAGCTTTTGCAATCTGCTCGGCAATAAATTCTATTTTTTCTCCAGTTCTGGTGCTATGGAAGGAATCGGTTCTAGGAATGATTACACACGTTTTATAAGTGGCTTTTCCACAAGCTTGATTGACTCCAAGTTCGGAGCTGGCTGGCTCGAGACTAGCACGGACAAAAATGTAGCGAATGTTTTTTTGTCGTTTAAAAGCAACGACAGATTGCTTGGGGGAAATCTTAGCTGAAGCTGGATCATTCTCAATGAACCCCCAGTGTTTCCGAAGGCTGCATGATAGGATTGGAAGATCTGAATGAAATGTGGTAACAAATAGTGTATACAATTTTGAACTTTTGGGCGGTAATGCATCAGTTCGTCACGTGGCAAGCTATCAGCTTTGGCGATAGCACTGTCCGCTGGCTCCCGCTTGTAATTTCGGCTCACAAATTGCGACCTCATATTACTGAAGGCAGTTTCTTTATCAGCTGGGTCGGAGCAAATCCTTTTGATTCCGATGGCGAGACAGCATGGAATGTTCCTTACAATGTGTTCAGGATAACAACTGGATGGAAGCAAGTACTGGTGTGAGTCTTTAGGTTTGCAATACAAAGTGGGAACTATGCATTTGTTGTCAATGCGTGACGAGGTGTCAAGAAATTAAATGCTCTCTAATGAAATTTCAGCAGTGAATTTTATCCTATGGTGAAGGGTACTGCAAAAGGAGATGAATCCCATGAGATCAGACTCTGTTCCAGCTCACTTTAAGTCAATATCATCAATAAACCGTTGCTATGAGATGGGTATTGCAAATAGTGAAAAAAAATAGAATTAGTTTCTCGAGTCGCCCCAGAAAAATGTTGCCATAAGTTGGACTAGTTTAACGGTACCTCGCCTCCCAGAAAACAGGAAACGACTATGGGAACCTGCATCGATAGTATCTACGAAACTACCTCAAGAAAATCCTTGGATCAACACTTTATTCATTAAATTTAGCCAAAATGCCTGAATACAGATATCATAAGGATGGAACTTTTATTTGGTTAAATACGACATAATGATAACAGAAAGCCCTCTTGTGTCCAAAAAAACTGACTTGAATTCATTGGAGCTAACGACACATGATATACAACAAGTTGAATTCAACCAGTTTTAAACACATTTAAGTCTACTGTTGCATCGTATGTGTTTTTATGTCACAGTTATGTGTGATGATACGGCATCAATTCTTGAGCAGAAACTCTAAGCAGTTGTCTTCCTTCGGAATTCTCGACAGTGTTTCGAGCATTGCAAAGGAAAACAACGGCTTGGTGTTTATCTCGAGTGCTTTCCAGCATTTGCTGAACGATGTTGATTAAAGTTTAATGTAAGGCCAAATCAAAAGCGGAATCACAGTTACATAATAGGGCGCGTATTAAAAAATAAACAAGACCGTGTGTTCTCGTTATCGATTGTAGGGCAAAATGCCCTTAGGATAAAATGTCCTTGGACAAATTGCCTTTAGGATAAAATACCCTCAGTGAAAATGCATGGATGGATAAAATGCCCCAAAGTCCACTCACTTCTTTTATGAAGATAGAAAGAAATATAATATCCATAAAATGCTGCCATGTAACTAATGAGCTTGGGGTTTATGGCTTCAGCGTTTTTCTCATTTCTCACTGTGTTATTCTTTCCCAGATGGAAATTTATGTTTTCATAATTATTTTTATTTAGTTTTGCATATTGAATAACCACTTATGAACCAAGTGATATATCGTCCATTGAGTGGTACAAAGCGGCATCTGGAATGCTAAAGCATTGAAATGGAGCATTAGCCCACTCATGAGAAGATAGATGAGACAAATGCCAACAAAACATAATTCTGTCATTTAATGCTAGAATACGCTACAGGGCATTTTATCCAAAGCGCAGTATGTCCTAAGGCCATTTTGTTCACCTCTTCAAATTCAGTAAGGACATTTTATCCTAAGGGCATTTTGTTCAAGGGCGTGATATATACGAGGGCATTTTGTCCTCAGGGCATCCTGTCCGGATACCCCATTATCGCGAAAAACGACAGTTACGCATCCTGTCGTATTGACCTCATTTTTTCATTTTTTGTCTCAAAAACATAGGTTATGACCCCTCAATGGACGAGCTTATTCCAAAGAGGGGTCATAACCTATGTTTTTGAGACAAAAAATGAAAAAAATAATGAAAATTAATTGGCGACTTTTGTGAATAGCGCTGGCCGGTTTTGACGTTACGTTGGATAAAGGTTTAATTAATGCTTCACCTAACAAATCGGTCGCATCTGTCCGCGTAATTTACAAAATGAGCAGTTGAAAAAAAGTTTATTTTAAAAAGAAACGTTCAAGAAAAACATATCACGTGACCCCTAACTGGAACGAACACGTTCTAATGAAGGGTCACATGATATGGTTTTCTTGACTTTTTTTTAAATTGTAAAGAAACAAATTAAAAAACAAATTTTGATATCGTGTGCGTTGGGTAAATAGTTAAGAATTTAAAGGAAATACCTACAGGAGTATTAATGTGGGTTGGGTGTGGTAAGTTGTGTGAACTGCAAAAAACTTCATACTAAACCTAACACGCCCATTCCACATTCATTCTCTGATAAAATGACAGATAGCTCCTTTCAATTCTTATAATATAATTTAGGGTGGTTGATTATCTCGTTTAATCATTTTCGGTGGTAAATAAATGTATAACCTAACTTCACAATTAATTAGTAAAATTTCAACACATTCATCATCAAGTACATGTACAGACAAGCTTCCTTCTGTCGAATTACTGTGAACATGTTTGTCACCAAAGCAGGCTGGATCCTTCTACATGTAAATGAGGATCATATAAACGTCTGGCCGGGTGGAATTGTACGTTATCGTTCGGAATGTCGTCTTTGTACACAGAAAAATGGCGAAATTTTCGACTGCTTTAAGGTAAATTTTCGCATATTGTTGACCATTTTTAAATACTTTATTATTATTTCATAATGCACCGAATCGTTAATTAAAGACTCCGACAAAGAAGTGTATATTTCTGTAGGCGATTAGTCAAAATGTTTCGAAGAGGTTTCCGTCTTTAGTCCATTTGTTGATTAACCCTTTACCCAACGTAACGGCAAAAACCGGCTAGCGCTATTCTCAAAAATCGCCAATTAATTTTCATTAATTTTCGTCGAGCTCGTTCCAACGAGGAGTCATAACCTATGTTTTTGAGACAAAAAATGAAAAAAATTAGTTACCAGAAGTTTTTTTTGCAAGTATCGTCTGCTTTCCATGTTAGGTAAAGGGTTGAACAACGGGGACTATGGGCGTCATATAAGTCGTGGAGTAGTATTTAATTAAATAATAATAGAAGTTCGTTGAGCTATAATATATGCATAAGATATTAAAATGTGAATTAAAATGAACAAAACTGAATCCCAGGATGGCCAAGGTCTTCGCTGTTTATACGAATACTAGTCAATACGTAATCACGCCAACACGTAGCACTTCACTTTGGTCAAAACGCAACATTTTTTGGTCGAAAGGTAACTTTTTTGTGAAAACGTAACATTTCACTTTGGTCAAAACGTACCATTTTCTTGGTCAGGACGTAACTTTTTTTTGTCTCATCCATCCAGAATACATGAAAGTTGCAACAAATGCATTATTTACTTGGCAAAGGTCTTAACTATTTATGTTTTATTCAAGCAACTACTTTGATGCGGATCCACAAAGAGAACTCCCCCTCCACGCAAACAAACCTCCTAGCATTTATATCCATGAACTGTTGATATTCATCAATGCTCCGTTTTGACTAAAAAAACGTTACCTCCATATCTATAAAATGTTGACGTTTTGACCAGGAAGAAGATACGTTTTGACCAGGAAGAAGTTGCGTTTTGACCCAAAAAGTTACATTTCGACCCCAAAAGTTCCCTTTTGACCATAATATATTACGTTTAGAACAAAATATATTACGTTTTGACAAAAATAAAATGTTACGTTTTCGCGTGTTTAAATTTTGACCAGACCCCGTTTATAATATGGAAATCTCAAACGATGATGTATATTATGGATCAGTGGAATCAACTTTTGTGCAGATAACGGTAAAATACTTTTCTCTAAAAGCTAATGCGCGCAGTCTTGTCTATGCGAGGGGATAACTACGTTAAAAATGCCACAAAAATTCGAATTTGTACATAAATATATCAAAAAAAGAGAAAACATTCTGCAGTTATCCTTCAGGATGATTTTTAGAATGTTACTGTACATCAATTAACTCTTATCCCGCGGAGTTTTTTAAAAAACATTTTCATCAAATCGAGAGAAATCATTGGCCCAAAACTTTGACTCAATTTACAGGGGGATAGTCAATTAAAAATGCCCAATTTATTTTTTTTCTAGTGATAAGAGATTTGCTGTTCAGGGCAGGAATAACCGCCATCTGCATACAAAGAGATAAATATTATCAGCGAGTTTAGGAATGGGGTCGTCCTTGATCAGGTTTTATACCGCTTTACAGTAAATATCGTAATGTTTTATAATTACAAAGGGAATAGGGCTTACAGCAGTTATTCCTTCACCTTGTGCAATGGAAATAGCCGACCAATGCTGCTCACAAAAATCACTAAAACTCGAATTTAATTTTTAATTTTTTTTTATCCCCAAACATAGCGTATGACCCCTTATTAGAACGAGGTCGTTCCAATAAGGTATCATAAGCTACATTTTTGAGACGAACAAACAGAATTGTTTACTTATTCAAAAAGGTATTTTCCAGGTGTCACCTGATTGGAAGAGAGTGCTAAATTTTTCTTTTCGTCTGAATAATAGATAATGGCTAAGTTTGTCTAGATATTAGAAGGAAATCAATAATACATAATGACTGAAGAATACGGCTACGACTTTAAGAGCGAACTTTAACTTCCATCCATTTAACAATTTTCTCCGAAAACCGGGACATCCATCTTATTCTCTTCTTGGTGTTTTTCTCAATCGAGTCTAATGTTTTCGTTAGGCTTCCCTTAGCATCGGGCATTTGCCTCAACATTTTAATCTGAAAAAGACACAGAATGGAAACATTAAGTCAGCGGCCATCATTTGTTATTTTCAACTTTTTTGAAAAACTTTCAATAATTCCTGATTTTTTTTTTTTTTTTTTGGGGGGGGGGGGGTCTCTCTTCAAATGACGTGGCAGTCTTCTTGAAGGAGGTAAAACTCGTTACTACCCAAGAAATGTGGAAACGAACCACTACTCGCTGTCTTGGCGAAAGTAGGACATTGTGGTCGCTTCTTGGATCCAGTTGAGGTTGAGATTCAATTTTTATTTACCAGATAATAAGTAATCTGCAACTTCCACTGCCACTCGACACCTTTCGCGAACTTCCCTTTAAAAGCAGAAGTTAGCCCTTTGAACCCTGATGGTATCACCCATATGAGTTCAATGACAGCAGTCGGAAGAGTCCATATTCATTACTTGGAGGTAGACCAATTAATATTTTTAACGTGCAGCCTTTGGGCTGAACGTTGAACATATTGATTGCTATACCCCACACATTCACGTAGCAGCCACCATACTCCCAGATATTATGACGTATTATGTTCCAGGGCAGTTAAAAGGTCTCTGTGGTTCAAATGGTTAAATAGCTGGTCGTTCAACAGTGCAAAATCAAAGTACGCGTCGGATGGAGAAGTCATTTTGATTACCAGAAACAAGTGTGAATGTCAGCAAAAAATGTTTGTAGAAGCAGAATTAAGTTTGTGGATAGAGGCAGCGAAACAACGGAAAGACTGGGGAGGAGGAGGTGCATACCCCTCACTTTTCTACGGACACGCAATGTGATTACATATTGAGATAAAAATTTCAGTGCAAAGCAAATTTATCAATATCTTGGGATACATTATCAGCGGATGAAGACAGATTTAGTTGCATTTGGCCAAAGACTTTCATTTTTGGCAATTTATAACTATCTCCTCTATATTTCAATAATCGTTCAATCCGAAGGCTAGTCTTACGTCTGGAAGATAGTTAAAGTAAAAGAGATAGATTGACCCATGACCAGACAATGGCATGCACGCCCACGAAGAAAGACTTGCGGTCATTCGCATATTTGCCAATAACCTGTTATTACCTGGCGTCACACGGAAGGACGTCGCCAGTTATGTCAAATATAGTATTTTATCGGTGTAACCTGTCCCAACATACACTTGTGTCTTTGCACTTGCCAAAAACATGAGAATCAACGAAATGGAATTTCTGTTGGTCCACTTTAAAACATATATTTTTATCTCGTTGGGCCGAACTATGGTAGGTCCGGTTTATCTTGGAAAAAACACATAGGGCTTCAGCTGCTTTTGTGAACAGTCCTCCATCATTGGCAAGGTTATGGTTGTACTTACAAGCACAGTTAACACTATGGGGATCGGAAAATGTTTTATAACATTTGTGTAGAGAATTTTACCGAGCTGTAAGTGAGCAGTTACAGGTGTACGCTGTACGGGCTATTGCTGGGTGAAAGAATTAGTTCTGCTCTGTGTTTGTGAAATGTGCAACCTTACAATTACAATCACTAGGTTTATAAAATTATTGATCAAACTCTTGCACACTGATGCACATCGATGTAAAAAACCCAAAATTTCAAAGAGCATTGATTTTTCACATAATGCAACTGGATATTTAACTAATTCAGTCTTGTTTGACAGAGCAGAGCTCTGTCAAACAAGACTGAATTGGTTAAATTCCTAGCAGCACTAAGGCAGACATTATTAGGTGGAAATTATATTTTGACACTAGAATGCAGAGAGTTAACTGCGAATCGAATATTCAATAGACTCGAACGCCCAGACACGTGTGTGGTATAAGGAAGCGGGGATGATGCGTATTTTCGAGGGCGTAACTACAAAAAGCCCAATTTACTGATTGTCCTTGGTAATAAATGAGCTCCACTGACAATGGTGACCACAGTAAACATGTGAAAGTAACTTTAATGCAATCTTCAAAACTAAGCAGCCTTGGGGAAATATATCGTTTGAATGAACGTTTGAAGCATTCTACTGGCGTCTTAAATTATTGTTGAATATTCCAGATAAATAAAGAGGGTGATTTGATGACTTTTGGACTCCAAAAATACAATTGACTATTGGTGTGTTTTTGTTAGGAATTCCCGGAAAAATATGTGCATATGACCGGTACTTTCCTTCCTGTCAGTTTTTCTCTCTTATTGTGTTGCATGATCCCCTGTTTTCGGGCCAGAAAAAGTTGTCTGAAGGGACATTCTTGACAAGATATTTGAAAGCCAAAATTAAGGTGATGTGATCATATTTTTTTTGCCTGAACGTTATAATGGTCGCATACGGGAAATTATTTAGTACCATTAAGGGAGGGGGAGGAGGGGGGGGGGGGGGGGGCGTAAATTCCGCAAGCGAGTGGGGAATCCAAAAATCACGATGGCCAGTTCCATTCAATCTACCGCTTACCCGTATTAAGTTTATTCCAGATTTCTCATGTATTATGTATTATTATTTAAAAAGAAAGCTGGTAAACAGTGGCTCACTTTGACACTGTGTCGGAGAAGTGAAGTCTTCTGCTTATTGACTGTAAGTTACCCTCAGGCTATTCATTGTTTTCTCACACCTTTTGGCTTTATATTCAGTATACGGAAATCATTTTGAATCCGAACTGGTCGAGTATTCCGAGTAGAGACGGACTGTGATAAAGTAAAAAAAAATGCACAGAGCTACACAAGTCCCAGATACACGAGTGAGGCAGTCACGATCATTTTCAAAAATAATACATAGCCATTTCCTCAGTTTACAACGGAATCCCCTCAGTTTTCAGTTAAACTGAAAAAATAAAGAACTCTAACGTTTGATACTTGAAAATTCCCATCTTCGGCAGGAAAAAACATTTTCTGGTGTATATGCATATCCAAAAGCGAAGATTGCTTCCAGTGTAACAGATATTGGGAAAGGAACACGGATAAAAACAATCCCCAAACAGTTCACATCGTAAAAAGAGCGTTGTTAGATTAGATTGCTAAATAGACAGAACGCGATGTGTGTTTGAATCGGTGGGTTTTTTACATAACGAATTGAAATAGCGTAGTCATATTTCGCTCGAGCCTATACATCCCCGCATTAAAATTCATTTAAATAAAACAATTTTAATTCCGATGTTCAAACGCAAAGGTGAAGAGTCCGTTTGTTTTGTTTGAAGTCGTACTGATCCATTGAATCGATAAACAATCAAAACAACCCTTTGGAAACCAGTCTAAATTACATTCGTTATCTTTTCTGTTGGGCGTGTTTGTTCAAATTCGTATCGTTGTTTCTCTTTGGCTGGTGTCCATTCACGCCTAACCATTTGATGGCTATTATTGTTAGTAAAAATATAAGAATAAATTTGGGCAGATTTGCAAAACAGCTGGGAGAAACCTTTTAAAAAGAAGTTCGAAGCATGTCAAGAGGTCCGAAGATTTACCTAAATAAAGTTGACCAATTTAGATATAAGGGGATCCTTAGACGAGACGACCACGTGTCTGGGTTAATGTTGTGGTTGGAAATGTTTGGTTTTTGAAAAATATTATTTCATTTTTGGTTAACTAATATTTTTGCGAATCGACTTTATTTTGCTTTGGACGTTTTCATTTTCACACTACGCGACAGACGATCAAAAATTGTATAACGAAATTTGGAAACTTTTCGAAGCGTATTGAATGACTCGACGAAAAAGGGACCAGTATAAACGGCGCTGGGTAAAAAAGGTCCGACTTGCACATCACTAGATGAACACAGAAACACTTATGTCATAGCGACGATTTCGTTAAATACAAGGGTTTAAAGTTTAATGAATGTGTAATAATATATTTTGTACTATTAGCAGAAGAGAGGTAATACTGGCGCGCGATACGAGTGTGTTCATACGAATAATACTAGAAACATAAGGGTACTTTTTGCGTAACAAAAATTGTAGGTTTGTCAAATGGTCAACTTATTTTTGTCATATTCGCTGCTTTTTGTAACTTTAATGTATACGCATTTTCCAGACGTTTGGCTACCAATGTCCACACGAATTTAACAGACAACACAACTATAATCATAAAGATGTGCTATTAACCCTTTACCCAAAGTAACGACAAAAACCGGCCAGCGTTATTCTTAAAAATTGCCAATTAATTTTTAATCTTTTGTCTCAAAAACATAGGTTATGACCCCTCATTGAAACGAGCTCGTCGAGCTTGTTCCAATGAGGGGTCAAAACCTATGTTTTTGACACAAAAAATGAAAAAATATAGTTATTCAAGATTTTATTTTGCAGGTGTCGTCTGCTTTTCATGTCAGGTAAAGGGTTAATAAATTTAATAAATTATTATTATTATTAATTATATTTTCCGGAGGGGGATCTTTCGAGAAAGTATGTGGTATATTACATGCCAAGTTTCTAATGCCGAAGGTGCGCGTGAAATACAGGAAAATATGCCACGAGGGTCGTTACCAACACCCCCCCCCCCCCCGCCCTCCCACGTACTCTACCTGAGTTGTATTCTGCATTTGTTCCACGATTAAATTTGAATTAAGTTAAACTGATATTTTGAAGAAAAAAATATCACTTTCAGTGGAATGTTTACTTTCTTGCATCGACGCATTTCATTCACATCATTACGTCTTTTGAGTGAGTGACGACCGACTGGATGCGTTCCTAGATGACGTTCCCACACGTAGGGGGACTCCACGCGTGGTGTATCTTGCACATTTCTCAATGTCTGTATTGTATCAGGCAACGATGAATATACGCCACAGTCGTGGTATAAATTACAAAATCACACATCCTTGCAGGTGTTCTAGTGAGTTATTTTTCGAAGGTTCTATTCATCACAACTTGCATAAATCAACTCTCTATAGCCCGTGTTGCAAATTTCATCCTTTTCCTTACCTTTTGTTCGTCATGATTGGTGTTGAATGAAGCACTAATCCCAGTGAGAACGGATGATAAACTGAATCCAGTTTTGCTGAAAGATAAAATTTTCAAACATATACAGGAATTTCCACCTTACCCGATGTACATAAAACTCATTATTCGCATTTTCAGATCTTCAACATTTCCCCTTGAAAACCTTGTAGAACATTGAATACAAAAGTGACATGATTATTTATTTATTTATTGGGGTTTAACGACACTTTCGTCACTCAGGGTCCCCTTGTGTCGGACAGTTTTACGGGTGGAGGAAGCCGGAGTACCCGGAGAGAACCAACGAGCAACGGCGAGCAACTACCAGACTCCCCAACATACTAACTCCAGACAAGCAAGGTTAGCACTGGTTGAAGACAAGTGCACCATCGACGTGCAGTACGTCCCAAAACACGACGCTGCCGTGCCCCCACGTGGGCAATGGGGGTGATGTGTCTAGTGACATTGTTCGCAATCGGTTCGCGACACCCTTATACACCAAAAGATCGGAATTTCGCCGAATGTCGGAAAACCCCCAGAAAATGGCATCTTGGATTCAGTGTTAACGCATTTCTTTTCCGGTGGGTGATGTCCTTCACTGCATGGAGGATAAAAGCGGAAAGATAATTTTGACCGTCTCGCGACTCACAATCCAGTCGAAATTCTATGTCCGCTTTTCAGGTCACAGTACTACAGCCCGGACTAGTCTGTATAGCTTGGTGTCTGTGATCAAAAGGATGTTGTTAAGAGTCTCTTTTTGTCAAAATACCTTAAAGCGTTGCCGTTCTCAGTTTTGTCGTGTGCAGAAGCATACCTACGGAGTATTCCAACTGGAACAATCATTTGAAATGTCACATTTGACATTTCAAATGATTGTTCCAGTTGGAGAATTTTCTTCTGCACTGGAGTCTTCGATATAGATTCGCCCTTACTAGTAACCATGCACTTTCTTGTCAGAGTAGATTCAACAACTGGACTTATGTCACGCGCACAGGTCTGCAGTAACTGATTCGGGCTGTTGTACGTAACAAGTCTGGAGTACTGTACGTGCTAAAGAGGAAGCTGGGAAACCCACGTGTAACGAGTACCACATTCATTTATCGGCAAATAAATTACTAAGAGTTCTTAAGTTTTAAACTAGAATCTTGACTCACTACATCGTCAGGGGATGCCTTTTGGCATCCCATGATGATATAGTTGGAATATTTTATCAGTCGGAACTTGAGTCTCTGCAGTGGAACAAATCAGGTTACACCCCACCCCTTCATTGGTTATCTTTACGACGCCCCTGGTCAGGTTATCGTTCTAGATTCAATGGTATACGCTTGCAATGCTCCCTAAAATGCAAGTCTCTTACGTGAAATCGTCTACAATTAATCTGGATAATAACATTGACCCCTACATCCATTGATTAAATGTGATCCACACGGTTTTGAAATCCGTTGTTTTGTTGCTGTCTATTGTCAGTTCACCCCATGGCCCACTTGGAATGGGCAAGTAAATTTACATTTATAGGGACAAATAGCATTTAAATTGACTGTAAATAGAAGGATAATACATTAATAGAATGGTTATGGTAGCTATTTTTGTATACTCAATGAAGTACATGGATAGAATGTGAAACCCTTGAATTGTGTCACATGCAATCCAGAATAAAGCCCACATATGGCCCCCCCCCCCGGTACTCAACCAACCTAACTCCACGTGCATTGAATTCATAGTATTAATAAATAGAAATTATTGATAGTAATACACTGTTCATATTTAAAACAAACTATAGTTACACTTTCTCCCCGTCCAGGACAAGGCACTTTATCCCGATTGCCTACATGGGGGCACGATGACGCCGTGTACTAAGGCGTACTGCACGTCGATGGTGCGCATGTCTTCAACCGCTATAACCCCACTTGAGCGGTGGTTGAACAGAGTTAGAATGTTGAGGAGCTGACAGTTGCTCGTCGTTGCTCGGTGATTCTCTCCGAGTACTCCGGCTCCCTCCACCCGTAAAACTGTCACGGTCACGATTAGCCATAAATAAATAAATAGTTACACTTTCTATGAGTTGCGAATGTGGTAAATTTGGCAGATAATTTTCCAGTGATCCATTAAAGCGATAACAACACTACGTTGAGATTATAGAATTACCAATCAAACAAGAGCATATCAAGGGAGATGATCAAACCACTGGAAGTATTAACCGCGAGAAATACCAGACTCCAGCATCCGTTCTCACAACACTCCTCCCCATTTTGTGGAACGAAAATATTATTTCCCCTTTCTAACAAGACGATGAATGGTTCAAAATAGCTTGTAGATTTGAAATGAAACTTACTAGAATAAACTATCAAGTTTTGTGTTTAAAATTCCGTTGAGAGGGGCGTGCATATGTGCTCTACTACAGTTAAAACTAGAAGTCCTGTCATGAATTGTGCGCTTACCTAGGCTTAATTGCGCGTAGGAATTGCGCGCAATTGCCATATCGAATGGCATCCAAAGCACGGCAGGTTCACCTGGTTACTCATAGCAAACACAGGCAATGTTTCTGCCAATGGACCTCCGGGTTACCCGGAGGTCCATTGGCTGAAACATTGCTTGTGCACAGGCCATATGTACAGAATTTGATAGCCTTACTATGGTCATAACGCGTAGATTAACGCGCAGATCGACGTGCTATTTGTGCACATTTCATGACAGGACTTCTAGTTTTAACTGTACATGGGCTGTTTCATTGCATTCTTACCAATAGTACAGCGTTATGTACGCACACAAACATAATAACTCAAACCTGATTTGCAAATTCAGAAGAATAGTCCTTAGACTATCAAATTGGGCGGTGAACGAAAGGTGTAACCTTCTGATCCCCGTCACTAAAATTTATACAGGTGTTCACACAACCTGACTACTTCAACTAACGGCACATGGAAGCCGAAAGCAGTGGCATCCTAGACTCAGTTGTTGACAATTACATGCACGTACATACAACGTATGTTTTTACTGTTTATGGAAATAAACAAGAGAAGAAAGTAACATGTTGAAGGAGGTGGTAAAGTTAAGAATGCCAAGTTTTGAAAGAAAGAGGCGCGTGGATGCAACGTGTTAAAAGATAGAAGTGGTTAAAATCTAGGTGTCATTGTGATAGTACTCATGACAATGCAACTGTTTTGTAGTCTTCGCGCAAGCACAATGAACTGAAATGTGCGGCGTAACCCATGCATTACTTTTTTATGCTATTTCCATGAGCACACACACAATTGGCATGCTTCAAGAAAGTAACATCGATTTTCCGAATAGTTCACTTTTTCTCCCGCCTTTTAGAATAAAAAGCAGGTTTTTAAAAAGAAACAGCAGATCGGAGGCATATTTCCACAAAAATAATTCTTCATGTCCAGCACTGAAGAGAATAAAATTTGCAGTAAGTAACAATTTCTTTTGGCAAAGAAATCAGTATTGATCTAAAGCACATAATCTCCAATAGCCACTGATATTTCTATTTACAAATATATATTATTATTGTGAAATTGCCAATGGATATAAGGTCAATTGTGATCTAAATGGTATAACCTCCAATCACAACTGATTCAAATGTTTTTCATGAAACATTTTAATACAATACTAAAAGCAGAATAATATGTTTGAAGGGAGTTTTTACAAATTTTGCACATTCTGAATAATGTGAACTTAGGACACATTGCCATTATTTCTGTACAGTATGTTAGAAGGTAACTTGTTTTCTGATTATTGTCATCAGGAACACAACAAGCTGAAATCTTTCGACACAGATTCAGACTTTAGAATTATAAAAGTGACAAACAGTTGCCCGAAATCGTGATGCCGATTTTAATTTTGACAGATTGTTTTTCAATGTCGGTAGCATATATTCTGCAAAGTCAGCGACAATGGGTGCTACGGCGTCGAACAATTATTGTGTCAGCTATAACTGACCACAAAAGTTTTTTCCACATAATTTGAGACATCCATTGACACCACATGTGCGGAATCAGTACAATAACTTGCAGGCTGTTAAATCTCTGAATCCATCACATGTTGAGCTATCAAATTATTTCTTGCAGAAATCCAAAGTTGTCAGCTTTACACGTCAAACCACTACGTGGTTCAGTGTTAATACCATCACTCCAAGCCATGTAGAGAAGTATGCTTTCCAAATGAGGAACCCGCAGTTCTTGCCCTCCGTCCTTCAATTCGGTGTGTCTGGGTTTTTTTTATTATAAATATTGAATTATCTTGGCAGGAGACTTCACCAAAATCTTCCCTCACCGGGCTTCTCTGAGAAATAGAACAAACATTCTGAAGCCTGTTGGGATGAATCAGTTGCTCCGGTGAAGCGAACCCACTCTCAGACGAAATATGTCGAGTAATGGTCTCAACATTTTGAAAAAACTCATCAAATCCACAAACAAACTCATTTGATAAAAACGTCGATGGCTTATTGATTGTACCCGTGTAGGAATGGTCTGAAGATTGACAAGTCAAACGCTCAGCCTCTTTGTCGATCTCCTCTGTGGGATTTGTCTTTTTGAGCAGGATTCTGCTTTCCCTCGTCTTTTCTAGCAGAGATAATTTCTGCTTCTTAAATTCCTTATTTTCCGAAGTGGAGGCCCCTTCAAGTTGGAGATTTTTCAAGCTGTTCTCCGAAAAGTCATCATGAGAACCTAACTTTTTACTTGCATTTGCATTTTGATATTTAGTTTTCCTCCTCAGTTGCTTTGTGGATCTTCGCTTTGTTTCAGATAAGCTCTGTTTTGTTTCTTGTGTTCATTGCTGTTGAGTAATACACACCACTTGGTAGTATAAAAGCTTAACCCTTTACCAAACGAATCGCCCGCATCCGCCCGCGTAATATGCAAATTGAGCAGTTGAAAAAAATAAATTTTTCAAAATATTTCAACAAAACCATTTCATGTGACCCCTCATTGGAACGAGCTCATTGAGCTCGTTCCAATGAGGGGTCACATGATATGGTTTTGTGGAAATTTTTTGAAAAATTTAAAAAAATTATATTTAAAATAATAAATTTTGATATCGTCTGTATTGGGTAAATGGTTAAACGCGAACGAAAAATGGATCATCAGAACACTCAGCCCTGATTCGTAGGGATTTTCTGTCCTGTCGCGATCTTTGATCTAGGGTATGGGGGGTTACATTGCTTTACGTTTTCACTTCCCTGTTTTTGTGGACTTTTTCTCGATTTTTTTCTTCGCTTCTTATTTTTAGCAGCATGAGATTCTATGTTTATGATTCTGCCAGACCAGCTCCTCTCTTTGCTTGCTAAAATTTTGCCGTTATTGTTGTTGACAGCGAAGTGTTGTAGTGCTGTTGCAGCTTACTTGTTCGATGATTAAATCAACCACGGTTTGCACCATTTTCTGCAAAGTATCAAGCGTCTCAAAAATATTTATTTGAAATCTTCTTTCTCATAATCCGACTTGATGCAATGAGTTGGCTGCTCCGGTGCTTGGGTTTGAGGTGTCCCATTTGAGATTTTGACCTAGCCACACTCCCAATAGGATGATGACGATTTATCTTCACTCAGATCAGTGTAACTTGATATTGGTGCTTCTTTTTTGGTTGAACATTCACCGCCTTGTACAATGTAGTCCGAACTCAGAGTTAGTTTCTTCTCTGATACTAAATCCAGTTCCAACAAATCGCAGGCCCCCCAAACAGCCCTGATCTCTTCTGAGATTCACCAGTTTCTGGGCCTGATGCTCGTCAATGGATTTGGTTCATGTAACTGCTCGGCAGTGGCAGTTTGAACGTTAAGGCGTACCATGACAAAATATTTATTATTATCACAACACGAAAACGTTTGATGAAATGATGGCAAATATTATGAACGAAAAAGCTTTGACATCTCGCGAAATGTCTGGTGAGAGAATAAAATAAGAAAGAAAGAATAACTCTCCTCGCTTCCTTCTTTTTACGGTGACCCCAATGGGGTAAATTTAATTGATAATTTACCAGTGACCTATTATAAAGACAATAGCACTACGTTCAAATTATAGAATTACCAATGTTTATGAACAAAATATGACAAGTCCAGTCGGTACAAATTAACTTTAATGAATGAGAAGAAAAGTGTTCATCTCAAACAAGAGCATATCACGGGAGATAATCAAACCACAGGAACTGTTTACCTCGAGAAATACCCACCTCCAATTGTCGTCTCACAAGACGGGCAGACCGGGAAAATAAATTATTAGCTTGGGGGCAGTTCGTGAATTATGAAAAGTCAGGAGCCGGCAAACCGAGACATAACTAATGGGTCATCTGAGAATGATCTTTACAATAGGTGTTTAGTAAACTACTCGACAATAGGTTTATCAAGAGTTGTCAGACAAATGACAGGAAACTGAGCGAAAGACGCTTTAATAAGAGGATTATAGGTTCCGTCGATAAATAGGTTATCTCCACCTGATTCCATGAACTCTTCTTCGCTGTGGAGACTAATATGAATTACTTCCGGTTGGTATGCGAAATTCTTTATTTTTGAGTGTTCGTTTGTGTACATTGTAATTCAATTAAATAACGTTGTCAAAACTGCGACCATATTAATGGAAAAAGTCTACAACATAATTTTGTGTCACAATTACAGTGCACAACGACAAAGTTTTCAACGGCCATGTCATTGATTTGTGTGATGTGTAGTGTACGACCCGATGTTGATTGTGATGTCATATAGATTGCAAAGCACATTTTTCCTAGGGGAGAGCACCTCGGGATCCCACTCCACCAACCCATTCCTGACTGGGGTGAGTTGATGTTGGGGGTCCCAAGGTTTTCCGTGGTGTTCGCCCCCAGTCGATATTTGACGATGCGCTATCAATCCAAGTCGTAATATTTACAATACTGCAAAGATCAACCGGTGGTAGTTAGTCCAAGAACGACAACTCACTTTGCGATAGACGCTATATGTCCGCACACAACGTCTGTTTAAGGTGCTATGTAAGTAAGGGAAAATTGCTCACTTTTGTAATTTCCACCTCTGATATTCCATATATTCAAATTAAATATAATACACAAATTATACATCAAAATGAAGGTTGGGAGGTATAGAACACGAAAAATATATGTAATCAACTGATAGAGTTGTCATCAGGCACCACTGGTTCCTGGAAGTTTGCTATCGTATTCTTATCAGAACTCCGAAGAACAACTTGTCTCCAAATGTACTTCAAATATCCAATAATAAAACTAGGTATTCAAAACACTCTAGAATGTAGCGATATGATTGCTTTGGGGAAAAGGACAACACCGTCTGCATTTTTTATTGAAGATGGATTCCATGTTCGACGGATGTGCGCAAATCACTCGTTACCACGAATTTCCATCGTAATTCTAGGAAATTTCACCAGGTGTCATGATACCTTGCATAGAATATGGCAACTGTGCAGTCTCTATATAATAATTGTATGCTCTGTTAAGGCGATCTTTCTCATTATTTGATTTTAGACGGGATTGTATATCGATGTTTTTTTCCGTCCGATGACCTTGACCGGAAATCGAAATGAACCTACAATGTAAACACAGCCGACAATTTTCCACGCAGCTCTGTCGCTGCGTTTTGAAGAATTGTTTTGCACTAGCTTTGTTCTTGGATATCTGAAGCACATTTCTCCACGAGTCGTTTGCCTGAAATATTATTTTATTATCAGTTCTGGTACGAATACGGTAGCAGACTTCCAGGAAACATTGTAGCCTGCTGTAATATACGCGCTTGTCATACATTCAAAATACCACAGCAAAACACAACGAGTGTGGAGTACGGTGGAGTAGAATCAACGACCCGAGGTGGGTTTTTTGTTCTATTTCACGGACGCCGAAGGGCGTTGATTCCTGTCCACCGTACTCTACCCGAGTTGTGTTCTGGATTTATACCACGCTTAAACGTGAATTAAGCGAATAAAGCTGATAGTTTTCAAGAAAAATATCATCTTCTACGGTCTGATAACGTTCTTGCATGACACTGTTTTATGTCAAAGTATTCCATTCACGTCATAACGTCATCCAGTCGCGTCATGTCCAATCAGATGCATTCTTACATGATGTTCTTACACGTATTCAATATTCCACGCGTGATGTATCTAGAATAGTTCCCAGTATCTGTTTTGTACCTTTTTACAGAAATCGTCGTATAAAGTCTCTGAATTACTGGGTGAAACAGGTTTATCTAGTAAACAAATTTTATAAGCTTCTGAATGTGATGACTACAAAATTAAAGTCCTTTCTGCTCAGGTCGAGTTTTTGTAGCGTCCTGAGCATGAATATCCAATGTATTTCAGAGGTGACGTGCTGGTAGGTCGTATCTGTTTTTCAGGGACTGGGCAGAGTACCCGTATTATAAGACAGCGACGATCTCATTGTCTGTGATTATCTTTGTTAAAGTGGATAGGGGTGTCGTATTTATGTCTGATGCCTGTAATGTATTCACGGATGCCGCTGTTGAAGTGTCTTAATATCGCCAACATACTGTTTTATACTGCATCTATTGCGTTGTACTGAGTAAGTGCAGTTCTGTCTCGTGCAGTTACGCTTATGTGATCCTTTGTACCGTTCCAGTGTGGCATGTACACTCTCCCCTCTCTTACTGGGGCCAATACTATAACACTTTTACAATTGTATTTTCTAGAATTGTATTTTCTATTTATGATTTTAATTGGGTTAAAATGAACCATTAGCATTTCAAAGATCTGGCAATTTGCCAGTTGGCAAATTGCCATATCTTTTTAAAATGCTAATGATTCATTTTAGTCAGTTATATTAAAAGGTAGAAAATACAATTCTAGAAAATACAATCCTAAAAGTGTTAGAGTATTGACTCCTGGTATGTATGCACTGTGTGCGGGTTTGGAAATGGCTGGGAGGTTTTCTCGAGCATAGGGTATGCTGGGTCGTAGTCCAAAGGCAAGAGATTGTGTGGACTGCATTTTACAAAGAGGAGTGTTTAGAGTTCTGAATGGGATTGTCTTATACAATACTGGTTATAGCGATTAGAAGAATCTATTTTGTTTTTGAAGGGGGGGGGGGGGGGGGGGGGCAGAAATAATTTAATCCACCAACCCTATCAGGTTGTTGGATTAAACCAGTACTAACCGTCCTTAATCCTTTACCAAACGTAACGGCCAAAACCGGTCAGCACTATTCACAAAAATTGCCGTTCAATTTTCATTATTATTTCAATTTTTGCGTCAAAACATAGCTTATGACCCCTCATTGGAACGAGCGCAACGAGCTCGTTCCAATGAGGGGTCATAAGCTAGTTTTTGACGCAACAAATGAAGAAAAAAAAGTTTGTTTGGAAGCGTCGCCTGCTTTTCAAGTTAGGTAAAGGGTTAAATGTTGGTTATACTCTACACTATTTGGTTACCATTTCGTTGAAATTTAACAGTGGGGGGGGGGGGGGGGGGGGGGGGGGCAATCTTATATACATCTTGTATACATCCATGTCTGAATCCCTGCTAAATCTGGTTCATGTGCAATACATGGAGATTGAACTAAATCAACCGTGGAGGGGAGTATTACTTTCAAATTCCAGAAACCAGAAGCAATGTTTCAGCCAGTGGACCATATTTTCAGTCCATTTGCTGGAACTTTGCTTGTGATTGTTATACTTTGCAACAAATTTGCAATTATTGCTTGAGTGGGAAAAATCTCCACTCGGCGGGTGATTTAGTGATAATACACACTCCTCGTACCGTCCTCTCACCTTGATATTTCTTGGGTCATTTTGCTATAGATATTCCTCCATTTTCTGGGCACATAAGCCTTCAAATATACCCAATGTGCCCCAATTAGCATGAAAAGCTTTTTTCCCGGGGAATGTCCTGGATTTTCATATATGAAGAATACAAACTCTTAACCAAGCATGAGGTGAAATGGAGTGGAGGGGCTAAAACATTTTTCTGCTGCCATATTTTGCCCCACTCTCCACTTTATTTGGCCTGGCCACGCCCCTGAGTTGAATACGTTAAAATCGATATGCATTTGCACGTAAAGTCATATTCACCAATGTCTGCACTGCAGAGTGGAGAATGAAAAACATAACCACGTAATTTTATGATGTAACTTATGTAAACCTTTTTTTAGTTTCTTAGGGCTGAAATAAAATGTAAGTTACTTGACCATACATAAGTGGTAGAGTTGAATAGGAGAGTTCATACACAATAGGAAATACCAGGTTTGATAAATATATACACTCGAAAATCAGTTGGGTTAACAATTAATATCCAAATCAACTGGGTTGAGTGAATATGAACCCAAATGGGTTCATATTCACTCAACCCAATTGATTTGGGTTAATTGATTTTTTAACCCAACTAATTATTTCTTCGGGTCATGTTTCTCAAGCATCTCTCCCAATCACTGTGACAAATACACGCGCTTTACAAATACTTACTTCAAAAGCATATCCCAGTTATTCATCAACCATCACAATTGGTCTTCCAATTGGATTGTTTGATACGTCTACGAGAGCACCGCTTTGGTCACTGACTTCAATATCATTTGTATGGATGATCTTATTGACATATCTGTAAAAAATGTATATATATAATATCAGAGATTGGTAAGTGTTACATGACCGTTCGGATTTGCCACCCCCCAACACCCAACATACACGAATAAACCGTTACGAAGAATCTTGCGGAATTAAAATATTGTATTTCTTGGACCACGTCGCGTTGGGGCTGTGACACATATTGCGAAACCAGCATTACGCGTGATGCGACAATGTGATAATTAACCGTTTAAATTCTAAGTTTGCAGTTTTTAACACAGTTTGATCCCAAAGATTTGATCCTTGCTGTAATACGGTACTGTGATTACAAAAGTGCTATTTTTCTTGGTCAGATCGCGATCGGATCGGACATACTTATACACCGGTGTGTCAAGATATTTGAAATAAAATACTAAGAAATAAGAACCGTATCACACAAAAACAAACAAAAAGATGTCGGATACGTTCTCGAATTTCTTTTCCGGTGAGTGAGATTTTATAATTTGGTGGGTGAAATACTAAAGTTTGCAGGAATCTAACAAAGCAAGTATGTGTTATATCGTAATTAAAATCAACGAAGATGGCGATTTGGCGCATAATCGTCGTTGCTGAATGAAGAACACTCAGTTACTGACTGACAGGCGCTATCAAAACTGATTAATCCGCGATATTTTGGTCTTTTGTGAAGATGAAACGTAATTATTTCCTAAATAGCTCGCCACTGGTAACTTTGCTGGTTCAAGCGTCAAGCAGGGGTGTGCTAAGAAAGACTTCTATGCTCTCAAACCAGACACACCACTCGTGACACTTTTCACGATGTGTCATACAGATTTATTGGTTGAAACATCATCAGGTTACGATGTGACCAGGTTACAAAATGACTTGGATTCTGGGAGGACGTGAGGCCCAGATGCTTGTGAAGTATATTTTTCCTCACTTTGACATAATTTTAGTAGCCATTGAAAAATGTAGATAACAGTCTTTATTTCATAATCACAAGCAAACAGTTTATTAAGAGAAAATATCGTTCACAGCACGTGTCTAATACGTGAATGACGTCAGATGTCAACGTCGACGTGGTATAGTTTTGAGTTGGTTTCGGAAGTAGAATTGAATTATTTTCTTATTTTCCATTAACTGTCTGCATAATACAAATAGAAGACGACATTTACAGAAAACATTTCCTGAATATTCATCTTTTGTCTCGAAAACACACTAGTAGTTTATGATCCCCACATTGGAGCTCGTTCCAATGATGGCCATAAGCAATGTTTTTTGAGGCAAAAAATGAAAAAATAATACATTTTTTTGTGAACAACGCTGCCCAGTTTTAGTCGCTACGTTAGGTAAAAGGTTAAATCACACATCAAATGCTAAAAATCTCAAAATTCGTCACGATTTAACATGGAATTTCTTTCTGAACCTCGTTCACTAAAATCGATCCTAGCCGAGGTAAACCTCGTCCAAGATCGACTTTAGTGTTCTCGGTACAGAAATAATTTCTAATCAAATGGCAAATCATTAGAGATCCTCTATTTCGGTAATAAATACCTACTCGTGAAGCAGCCATATATGGTTGGCACAAGACAAAGCATACAACAAACGACTTCTCTCCGTGGGAGATGTAGTTGTCTTGTATTTCTCGTACAGGTTCTCCCAGGCTTGTTCACCTATATTTCTAACTGCAGTGCAATACAGCGTGGTTCTCAGATTTGGATCTATCCTGCAAAAAGCGAAAAGAGTTATTTTCATTTTATTTGATTTATTTATTAGTGTCTAATATCACTTTCAGCATTTGTGGCTATATCATGATCACAGCATAAGTATAAAGTCATGTTCAGTCAATCATTTATAATTGTGATACCCACTTTAGGGGGTTACCGGTTTTACCAGTGATACAGATCCTGTATTCTACAGTAAAAAAGCACAGCCCCCCCCCCCCCCCCAACTGCGCACGGTTAAAATAAAGAATAGAAATATACTATACCGAACAACAATAATTTTTTAATAACATACTTTATTTTTAACTAACATAAATATCCCCTCAATATCAATGTATTTTGGTTGTCAGTTCTGGGTCGCCGGAAAATGAGAGTTTCAACTTCCAAATCCATATCATACATGTCTCAAATGAGGCTTACATGACGCCATGGACGTACAAAATAAACGCTCAAGTGCCCTTATGCTGAACGCTTTGTACAAACATTCCATATTCCATTTTTCTCTTTTTAGCTCACCTGAGGGAGCTTAACCCTTTACCCAACGCAGACGATTTCAAGATTTATTATATTAAATACCATTTTGAAATTCCAAAGAGGGGTCACATGATATGGTTTTGTTGAAATTTTTCGAAAAATATTATTTTTTCAGCTAATGAAATTGCATATTACGCAGGCGGATGCGGGCGATTCGTTGGGTAAAGGGTTAACTAAGTATTTGCCAATCGCCGTAGTCCGTCGTGAATAAAACTCTTCTTCTCCAGAACCACCAATTAGAATCTCTTGATATTTGGAAAACCATCCTTAGTGAGGTCATATTTTAGTTTGTTTAAATAAAGTCATTGTATTCATATTTGAGCCCCCAAAATGAGAAAAAATCTTCTTCAGATGCATCAATTAGAATCTTTAATATTTGGTATATATCATCCTTAGTAGGCGTCAAATTCAAGTTGGTTCAAATCAAGTCCCTGGGCTCATATGTGAGCTCCCCATGAAAGTCCTACGTTTAACTTAGTGCAATATGAGGAATATTCGTAAAGAGTATTCTTCTCCAGAACCATCAGTCAAAATCTGTCGATACTTGTCATACAGCATCTTTAGGAGGTTCAGATTCGACTTGTCAAGCCGGAATTCCACAAAGCATTGTCCTGGACCCGAGGCACTGAACAAAAATCTCAAAAGTTTTTCGGAAGCTGGCCCCGACGGGAGTCGATCCCGGGTCTACGGCACCCAATTGCGTAGCTATAAATGCTCTGTCACCATACCAGCTGAGTTAACGGTACCCCCTACCACACCCTCCACCCAAAAATGTTGCATTTAACTCATCCCGTACACATACAACCCGCCCCAGACCGATAATCGAGAATTTTCAATTACTGAATATATACATGTATAATTGTTTTCCGTACCTTTCCGTTACATTTCTTGTCCAGACATTAAACAAATCAACAGCGTTAGTGATACATAGTTTGTTGCCATGTTTACAGGCCAGTGACATCATCATATTTCTGACATAACTGAGAAATAAAAAAATCAATAATAAGGATTTCATGGTAAATCGGAATTTAGAAATACATTTTAGCTATGAAAATAAAACAAATCATCGGGCATGATTTATTTAATTGCGACAGAGATGGCACCATTTCGATTAAAGATTATACTCCACATACGCAAGCATACGCACCCACACACACACTCTCCTCTCACACCTAGTAACTACCACCAGTCTCATGCGCAAACATTCAGTCCCATCCTACTATCCACTTAGTAACACATTTTCACACACTTGCATACCCCACACTACATACCTGCCTTCCTGACACACACAAACAAAAAGACATTATTTGTTCAATGAACAATGTTCGACGGTGTTCAAATCAACCACTGACAAAAGACTTTAGTGACTTTTGGGCGCGATTGTGGTCGCACTGAATATCTACTCGAAATTTAGATTTCTATCGGAATTGTTTTACTTGTAGAATGGTCCAATCGGCTTAAAATTGCCGTCAGCTGTCTAAAGTAAACCCCATAGATTATGCTCTGACATCCTTTGATTTTTCAACAATTAGCATGCGACGAATTATAATAATGTAGCTATATTTATTTATTTATTGGTGTTTAAGGTCACATATTTCTGAACTATTGCTAATCATGACCACGACAGGTTTACGGGTGAAGGAAGCCGGAGTACCCGGAGAGAACCACCAAGCAACGGCGAGCAACTGTCAGCTCCCCAACATACTAACTATATTATTTTATTATTATTTATTGGCGTTTAAGGTCACATTCTCAGGCACAATGGCTAATCGTGACCGTGGCAGTTTTACGGGTGGTGGAAGCCGGTGTACTCGGAGAGAACCAACTATCAGGTCCTCAATTTTCCAACTCAGTCCAAGCTCCGCTCAAGCAGGGTTACAGCGGTTCAAGACATGTGCACCATCGACGTGCAGTACGCCTTAGTACACGGCGTCATCGTGCCCTCATGTTGGCAACCGGGATAAAGTGCCTTGCCCAAGGACACAACGCGGGTCGTCCAGGACGGGGATCGCACTCGGGACAACATACTAACTCCACACAAGCAGGGTTAGCATCGGCTGAAGACAAGTGCACTGTCGACGTGCGGTACGCCTTAACACACAACGCCACCGTGCCCCCACGTGGGCAATGGGGGTGAAGTGTCTTGTCCAAGGACACAACGCGGTTGCCGCAGGTGGGATTCGAACCTAGGTGCTCTCGGCCTCTCGGCCTGCAGCCTGCACCTCTACCTACTGGGCTACCGCCCCCCATCCCCCCCCCCCCCCCATAATGTAGCTAGTTCCTTTTTTAAAACTGAAGTTAGCAACTGATGGTGAAGTGAGGAGGTGTGCATGTGGGATAGTCTTGGTAGGTTATAATCACTCATTGTGTAAGGAGAACCAACTCGAGTACTTTACCCAACGAATCGGTCCCATCCGCCCGCGTAATTTACGAAGTGATCAAACAAAAAAACAATATTTTTCAATAAAATTCAACAAAACCACAGCTCGTTCCAATGAGAGGGTCACATGATATGGTTTTGATGAAATGTTTTGAGAAATTAAAAAAATATATGTAAAAATAAAATAACAAATCTGATATCGTGTACGTAGGGTACACGGTTAACCACGCTAAGATTTCATTTTATCCTTTGTATACTTCAATGTAGTAGCTCGAAGGGGGCGCGGCACAATATTCTCACAAGGTTCACATTTAACCCATAATCTTACAATTAGTATGTATTTATTTACTTATTTATTTATTTATTTTATTTATATATTTATTCTGGTTTAACGACACTATCGACAGCCAGGATCACGTCTTGTAAGACAGTTTTACGTGTGGAGGAAGCCGGTGTGAACCACCAAACAGCGGCGAGTAATATTAGACTCCTCAACGTACCAAGTTCGCACAAGCAGGGTTAGCATTGGTTGAAGGCAAGTGCACCATTGACGTGCAGTAAGCCTTAGTACTCAGTGCCACCGTGCCCCAACGTGGGCAGTCTGGATTAAATGTCTCGCCCAAGGAGACAACGCAGCTTCTCCTGGCGGGGATCGAACCGTGGACTTTCGGTTAGAAATCCAGTGCCGTAACCACCGAGCAACCAACATCTCAAGTATATTCTGAGTCCGTAATTGCCCGAATACAGTGTGTTTCTGGGGCCCTGATACAAAATCTAAATCTTGCATTTGCAGGATACAAGCGTGTTCTTAGTTACGATTTGTTTACGTTAGTATGTATAGAACATAATAAGCTTTCGAAGCGAGTTTACGGGGGACATTGTACGTTTCCACGAGAGAGAGAGAGAGAGAGAGAGAGAGAGAGAGAGAACGAGAGAACACGTCTCAAAAGTATAATTATTAAATTATGCTTTTATGCTTTTGTATCTGAGCCACCGGAAGCACCCGAGTTGAAAAAAAAACCACGCAGTTATACTGTTACAGCGTACAGTCTTTTCCGGACGTAGAACAAAGGCGCTGAATAAGTGTACCCCAGGATCGTAAAAGTTCAAGAAAGTTGCCTGCAGTTTCGAAAGAAACGACAAGCATTTTTATGTGTCTGAAAATGAAATATGAAATTAAAATGCTATAGTTAATCAGGTTATTACAGCTGAGTATTAAAGATAAATTTCTCTTCACCATTATGTTTATGTACAAAATATATCAGAGTGTTGATCTTTTTTTTTAACGCTATATCTCAACTCAAGATATGACCTCATGAACAAGAGCTTTACTCTGATACAATATTTTGTACATAAACATAATGGCGATAATATATATCTATTATATGTGTGATACTGCAAAATTGAAAACGAGACTGGGTGATAACTGCGTTCTCTTCTTCCACCTCGCGCAATAAAATGTGCTTTCAAACCCACAAACCATAAATTAATCAGCTGAATTAAGTGTTTTGTTACTTCTTTGCTGTACATATGTGTCAATCTATTTTTCTAGGAATGTTGTCGAACTTTCATTAGATTTGTGCCCCCGATAAAGAAGTTGTTCGAGTTCACACAGTCCGGAATACAAATAAAGAACAAGCCGTGGGAACAACTATAACAACAAGTTGGTCGCCTAATTTCGTCCAAAGGGCTTTCTCTTTTTTTTCACCTCTTCCAGTGGGCATACTATTTAATTATAACCTGGGGGCAGGTATATAATGGAAATATCAATTCAGTTCTTCATCCTGCACCCGTAAAACTGCCCGACACGAGATGACCCTAGCTGTCGAAAGTGTCGTAAAACCTCGATAAATAAATAAATAAATAAATAAATAAATAAATAAATAAATAAATAAATAAATAAATAAATAAATAACCACTTTTAATAGAAATTTAAAAACGTACTTGATTTTCACCCTAACTCATACAGAATGCATATTAATTGCTCAGTAATAAGTTGTGCGTAGTTATATACACACACTGGCTACATGAAGTATATTGTAGTATATTTTAGTATATTTCTAGAAGGATTTGATGTCTTCCCTGTGAAATATTATAACCTTACTGAGTACACGGGGCACGGTTGGTCCTTAGTTTAAACAATATTTTATTTCCAAAAGAAAGACAGACAAAAAGATAAACACTAACTGTTGAACATTGAGAACAAAAAATATCTTGAACATAGAAAGAAGATTCAGCAGTAAGATAAGTGCTTAATCGAGGCTGCCTCCTGGTAGTTGTAAGTTACAGTTATAATGGCTGGTACAAAGATGATTTGTTCTGTATAATAAGATAAACATTCGCATGAAAATGCAATAATAGATGAGTAGTGAGGGGGGGGGGGGGGTAAGGGAAGAGAAAAAAGTGGAAGAAACGGAGAGAAAGAGGGGAGAAAAGGAGAGAGAGACCCGGGGAGGTGGTGACTGGTCTGCTTTTAGTCGATGAATGCATCGTAAGACAAAATTGAAGAGATGTTACTAACTTGTGGACCATAATATACTCAGCAAAACCTTTTTGATAATAGGACAAACTCGTGGGCCTTCTCGAAGATTAGTCTGTTCATTACAGGATTATAGTGTTCAGATCCGCACAGTAAGATATCGGTTGTAACATTACATTGGAGAGTGCCTAGTGTCTGATCCCTTTGTTGAGAGTAAAGAGGACAGTGAAAAAAAGTGGTCAAAAGTTTCACGTTCGCCGAATAGGCAAAGGCATGTGTCTGAAAGAAAGTGGTTGTACAAGTCATCGTTGAGATTGCTACAGTTAAGATGTAGGCGACAAAGAAGTATTTGGGCATGACGCGATTTATGAAAGTAGAAGTGGTTAGGTACAATGTTAAGATTTCTGTACAGGTAACCTTTGAATTGTCGAAGTGAATTATTTTGTCTAATTTCGGGTGGAATCTCATTCCACAAACGCGTGGTAGACGGGAGGAAGGATGTATGATATGATTGGATGCGACACAAAGGTGTGATGAGATTCAAGTTGTTCCTTAGATTGTAATCTTCAGTTTCAGAACTGGATGGACGGATTAGGTTAGATGAATACGCGGGGACAAGGCTGTGATGCATCTTAAAAAGATGTATTAACTTATAATTTTGCCGCCTTGTTCCGAGCGTATCCCATCCTAATTCGGCATACAGGCGATACTTACTAGCACTCATGGTATCCCCAGTAATAATTCTTGCAGCTTCAATTTGAATTTTCTCCAGTTCATCGGCTTCCCCAGCTGTATAGTTATCCCAGACGGTATCGCCGTATTCAAGGATTGCACGGACATTTGCGAAGTAGATTTTCTCTAAGGATTTTCGATCAAGCCTATGCTTAAAGCGTCTAATCAGGTTGGTACGTCGCCAAGCTTTCTCAACTATTTCATCGATATGGATTCTCCATGCCCCCCTTGTTACTGAGCACCACTCCCAGGTGTTTGTGTTGTCATACCTGAGTAATGTATGTAGAGAACATTGACAGTGGTTGGTATGTAGGTTCGAGTGTTTTTCGTGAAATGCTGATTGTTTCAGTTTTATTAGAATTGAAATTAACTAACCAAGTTTTTGACCATTTTTCTATTATCTTAATGCCATTACTGATTATATTAGCTGCCATGGTAGGGTTCTCTGCAGTCAAGTACAGTGTAGTGTCGTCAGAAAAGAGACGAATGTTGCTAGTGATACCGCCAACTGTATCATTTATGTAAACCAAAAAGATAAGGGGTCCGAGTATAGAACCCTGGGGCACTCGGGCAGTCAGTTTCGTCCAGGATAAAGATACAGAAATGGTCTTTGCCTTTATTGGCTTTGTGACCTTGACCTGAGTACTTGTTAAATTCCGAGCATGCAATCATCTTGTCCAAGCGTCAAAGGTTGAGAGGCGAAACCAAAAAGAATTAAATTATTGTTGATCTTTCTTATTAATTTGTTGTATATTGTGGCAGGCTGAAATCGAATACTTCTATTTTCTTGACGCAAAACAGTATGCATAACTGGTGAAAAGATTACAACTGGAGATATTTTAACTATTATTTATCAGATTTTTTATTTTCTTTCCAAGAATTCCCCATTATCAAACTGATATGACTTCAAACCCGGCTGATATGACGCCGAACTCGGCCGATATGAACCAAGCTATAGTTGCTTGATGCGTAACTAGGCGCAACTAATTTATCTATATCAAAATGTTTAAAACCCTATCTGCCGGGGAACTGTCGTGTTAACATCCACCAAGTGGGTATATGCGACTCACATTTCAAGATGTTTAGAGCTGGAGCTGTCACTGTTTACCATTCCCAGCCTTCCCAATACAGGTTCCACTTTACTCAGTATATATTTCTGAAAAATAAAAAAAATCATGCAACCTTTTGAACAATTACAGTTTAGTTGACATAAAATTAAACTCATATCTTAACAGTAGGAAGGCACGATCATTGTCTGTTTGTTTGTTTATTGGGGTTTGATAGGGAGCGCTGTGCATCGCAGTGCTGCATCAAAACAGAAGGCAATTCTATCATTAAATTATTTATAATGTCGTTTCTCTTCTAATAATCCTTAAAACAACAGCATAAGGTAGCTTGATAAAATCAAGCTGTCAATAAGACATGTCGGAAAAAGTCAAGAATAGTATGTAATAGTTGTAAAAAAGAATCAAATGCACCTTCCGACCTTTCCAATCACTCAGATGTTGCATGACAGTAATAATAACACTTTGACCAGCCGTTAATTTGTAAGTTAAAAGAAGGCTCAGAATATACCTATTATTCACGGGGTTTCTATGTCTTGGATTGAAGTTAGTATAGGCTTAATTTGTTGCAAGCTTAGAGAAAGATACCGGGTAATAAGAGAGAAATCCTCGCTAGTTTTCCATACAATGGCCGTATTCTATATCATCAAACTGAAGTAAAATCTTACTTAACTGGTAGAGTGCTAAGTTATTTTTGGTCATCAGAATTTATTCACATGTCTTTGCTTTGCTACAATTTATGGGAGAGTGCCAATAGGCACTCTCCCATAAATTGTAACAAGGCAAATTCTAACAGACTAAATTATTTCAGTTCAAAGATAAAGCGAAGTACATCCACTGAATTTGAGGCCTTTAAGTTGTGGTAACTGTACTTCAGGGTAAAGCCCAAATATGGGCTTCCAACACTCTACCAGTTAATGGAACTTTACTTCCTGCGTGAATGTGAGGGGAAATAAATTGCCAAACTGATTTTAGCGGTAATGTTTTCGGTAGAAACTTCAGGAATAAAATATGTAAATTCATATAAATTCAGACCTTTACACACTACACGCAATGCGAGCATTCCGAACGTTGCGACGAATTAACAAATAACAATTTCTCATTTAAGTTAATTATTGTGATTGTTTTACAAGGCTCAAATTTGAGGTGTCACGCAATATCAAAATTTGTAGACTGAGAAGAAATGTTGTTTCCAAATACTTTATTGCAACGCTCACATCGCTTATAGAGTGTTTAACTTTAATTAGGCCTTTATTAGTTTCATATTCTAGCCGTTCGTTCGTTCGGTCGGTCGGTCGGTCGGTCGGTCTCGTTCGTTCGTTCGTTCGTTCGTTCATTCATTCACAAAAAAAGTTGTATTTGAAGCTGGAAAAAACACTTTGTTCGTATGCATTAATTTATGGATTATATATGTATAAGATAAAACCGAAAAGTGAAAATAAAATGTACAATAAAAATTTATTCATCCGTAACATAAAATCAAAAAAGAAAAGCCACTAACGAATTAATTTTCCATCTTATTTCCATATCAATCCAAAATAAGGAGTAATTCCCCTCCGATCAGAGAGCGCCATGACGCTCAACTGACAAGAAAACTGAACTTCACTTCGAATAATCACGGAAAACTCTCTTTTTTGGAGGTCACAGGAAGCAAAGAAACATCTGAACTTATTTATTGTTTTTAGCTTATTATCTTCAATATTTATGGTAAATTACTAAAGTAACTCGTACAAGTTGCGACAAAAATTCAAAAAGGTCAAAAAAGTGCTGTAAACACACACCAGGGGTCGACTACTTCCGTAAAATTTAATAACGTTATACACAATTTTTGGGACCAGTTTTCAAAAACATCCAATAAATAACATAAACGTTGCACATAAAAATATAATGATTGAACTAAATGGACATAACACGTAAAATATTTCAACTGAACTCGTTCTTCAAGTGTGTAAAAAATGTTTCAATTATTTTTTCCACAGACCTCAGTGTTAAAATTTAGACGAAGTTTTCCCCGAAAAGTTATGCATGCGCATTCAACACCGGGCGAATAGTTAGTAATGCCTGATGTCCACCGTTCGATCCCCGCCAGGGGTACCTGTGTTGAGGCCCTGAGTAAGGCACTTCTCGATTGCTCGCGCGGGGTCGCGGTGGCGTTGTGTAATAAGGCATTCTACACGTTGATGGTACTCTTGTCTCCAACCAATGCTAACCATGCTTGTGAAGTTAGTACATTGGGGAATATAATATTTGCTCGCCGTTGCTCGGTGGTTCTCTTCGGGTACTCCGGCTTCTTCCACCCGTAAAACTGCCCAACACGAGGTGATCCTGGCTGTTGAATGTGTCGTTAAACCCTAATAAAAAAATAAATAAATTGGGGTTTGACGACACTTCCAGGACCCAGGGTCGTAGCGTGTCGGACATGTTTACTGGTGGAGAAAGTACCCGGAGAGAACCATCGAACAGCGACGAGCAACTTCCAGATTTTTCAACGCACCAATTAGCACAGTTTGAAGAAAGTTGAAGGCAAGTGCACCATCGACGTGCACTAGTACGCTTCAGTACACAGCACCAGCGTGCCCTTACGTGGGCAATCGAGATTAAGTGTCTTGTGCAAAAACACAACGCTGCAGCCGGTCAGGATCAAACCTTCAGTCTTTCGGTTCGAAGTCCAGTGCACCAACTGCTGAGCTACCGCGTTCCCAATGCAAGAACAAAGAATAACAATGCGGAAATAGAGGCCTACGCAGTTTTATTATATGCCAAACGATATATTATCGAAGAAATTGCGGAAAGATAGAAATCGTACCCCCGCTGTGAAGATATAGAAATTTTCACTTTCACGGTATCAATCAAAATGGCGGCTTTCAAAGCATCACTTCAAGGTGAATAATACGAGTCAAATTATCAGTGGAAATGATCAATTTGTTCTAAAATGTATGATGAAAAGTAAATCTAGTGTTTTTGGGTGGATATCGATCATTTCCAGCAATAATTCAACACGTATTTACCTTGAATTGATGCATGAAACCCTCTAGTCCGAAACCCTCTAGTCCAAACATGACCTGAAAGTCCGTAATACAAGTTTTTGGTTTGGTACGTCCTTTCAAAGGACGTACAAACCAAAAACTTATATTACGGACTTTCAGGCCTCGTTTGGACTAGAAATCCGCCAGCTGTATTACATTGCAAGACGCTATCTGTTCCGAGTATCAATCAAATCACTTCCGCGTATCAATGATTCAATGCGCTGTTTACTTGCAAGCATCAATTCAAGGTTAAAACTAGTGGAATTATTAGATTTTTATAAAAAGCGTATAATAAACAGAAAATCTAGTGTTTTTGCGAGGATACCGAATATTATCTCACTTATGATCGAGATAAATGGACATTTTCGCTCGCGCAAGCGCTCACAAAAAATAAACATTTGTCTCGGTCACTCATGAGATAATTTTCGGTATCCACTCAAAAACACTAAATATCCCCTATGTATTCTTGCGGGAAATACTAATCGTTGACAGTGAATCAAGAGAAGAGGAAAAATAACACATCCAGTGAATCATTTAATGAGATTTGAATCGTTGTTTCAATACAATTCAATTTCAGGATATCTACGTCATTGCAAAATAGTTTTTGGACCTCTGCTTAACAATGCGTTGATTTAACAATGTAATTCGAGGCGCTGTCGTTTCTCGGACCTCATATGCTTTTGCAGGCCTTAAAAAAAAAATCATCCAGATTCGCAAGAATTGGTTTTGTTTTTGTGAACTTCTGCTGCGAGAATCAATTTCCAGTTCTCAAATTTATAATTTGAGAGTACCGTTATACCCAATGTGAGTACATATTCCAAAGTATAAACATACATCATAATTATATATTTACAAGTGTTTTACCTTAAGGGCCACGTTCGAATTTTCACGAGTTTCTTGATTTACATGTACAACACACGTTCCAAACATAGAGGCTTTTGGTGGTCTTACTGATGGAAGTTACAGTGTCTTGGTGGTGGTTTCTAGTGATGTCAAGACTTCACTGGACACCACTGCTAAAGGGAGCAAAAAATAAGTAGAATTCTATCTGCTTTTTAACCTTTTACCTAACGTAACGGCCAAAACCGGCCAGCGCTATTCTCAAAAATCGCCAATTAATTTTCATTATTTTTTTCATTTTTTGTCTCAAAAACATAGGTTATGACCCCTCGTTGGAACGAGCTCGTCGAGCTCGTTCCAACGAGGGGTCATAACCTATATTTTTGAGACAAAAAATGAAAAAAATTAGTTATTCAAGAATTATTTTTGCAAGTGTCGTCTGCTTTTCATGTTAGGTAAAGGGTTAAAGACACTTTTAGAACCTATAGCAAGAATCAAATGAACATGTTGCGAGAATCGAAATTAAATCTGACTGTTTTCCTTGCGAGAATCATTAGCGAGAATTGATTCTGATTTCCGCATGAATTTTAATCCCAGTTTTGTCTGAATTTCAATCAAGTGCTAAATAAAATCTTAAACTTGCCTCTAGTTTTTATCCCAGCTTATAATGGAATTTACGAAACTCGTGTAGTAAATTATATGTCTGAACAAAGCAAAAGGAGCGATCCAGATCTAATATACTGAACTCGTTCCGAAAATTTTACTCTAATATGGGAACATGGCGAAGATCCTTTTTTATCTAAAAGAACGTGACATGTGCGATAGAAACTAGCGACGAAAGCATCGCCAGTGCCACAAATGGCACAAGGCAATGATTTGCAAAACTAATTTTGATCGGAAATTGTATGGTCGCGATTCCTTCCCATCAAAGTGAGAGGGTTATTGTCCCTAGTAACCATTGAAATTTGATGTCCGACTAGCGAAAGTTCATTTCCTCTTGTTGACATTTGATGACAATTTTAGCGTCAATGGACCAGCGTGCCAGTAAAATGAATCTGACAAAACTCGATAAAATACTTTGGTGGTGGAGGGAAGGGGTACAATCACCCCCATATATCACTGCCATCAAACAAACCTTCTGTAAGTTTCATCTCGGCTCTTGCCTGAAAGGCTTTTGCGTGTAGAGATTTTGTTCGTAGTGCGTTTTCATACACTCCCCAAGAGTACTAGCTTGTTGGAATGTCATATTAATAGATTTTTTATTGAGATCTTTAAGCTGAAGTATCTTTGTTTCAAATGTGTTTGCGCTTCGTTTTCCAGGACAACGTTATTGTCAGTTTTTTAGCGTGCCGGAAGCTTATGAATTATTTATAATGAAGTATCAACTATATTACAGTTTCCTGTCTCATTAGAAAACTACGTCAGCGTCAACAGATTTATGTTGTAAAAGCTATATAAAAATATTTTCTGATGATTAAGTGTGAATTTCCGTTTCTCATCTCCACTTGTTTGTAATTACCAAGAAACCCAAGCTTTGTTTGATCTTAACTCCCTTACACCCCACAACTCTCCCACTTGTACACCCCTCCTTTGCGGCTGTGTTCTGTATAACCTTTTAACTTCACTCTAGCTGTTGGTGAACAATAATACACCCGAACGTTATGACACAGAAAACTGTTCCGAATTTTCCATTTGCAAGATTTCCCAAATATAGTTAGAAAGCTGAAGGTGTTGTAAAGTAATGGAGGAGTGGATTACTTCTAAATACTACCAGGATATATTTTCTACCCGATAATTATATCTTCTGTGACGAAGCGTAAAAGTAGTAGCAACCGTTCAGCTCATGGACCACTAAGTGCAATAGGTGGTCCAAGACCTGAAATATTGTTAATGATTTTGTATCTATTTCTGTCAATTTTTAGGTTTATTACAATAGGAAGAGGGATGCTAATAATCTCTAGTTTGTTGTTGAAAGATCGTTGGTTACTAGTGCACAAGTGAAATGTCTTCTGGATGCATCAAGACGCCATCTGCAATGCTAAAGCATCGCAGATGGCGCCTTGATACACTCAGGAGACGATAGGCAGTTTAAATGGATGCAGCATACAACTTAAGCTTTTCCGCTCGTCGGGCACAACATAACAGCTTCACATACTCGGTGTATCACATACATACTCGGTGTTAAAGTTGTATCGATCCACTTTCATCGTAGTTTCAGGACAAGATGAAGAATTGCTGACGATTTCAGATCGGCGCCGATAAATCTCGTCCAAGCACAAAGCACACGCGCGCGCTGCGTGCGTGCGTGCGCGCGCGCTCGTGTGTGTGTGTGTGTGTGTGTGTGTGTGTGTGTGTGTGTGTGTAGCTATATCTGCGCTGCTCCCCTCACAAGTTCTGTTGCCTCTTGCCGTGGATAGCAGGTGGAATTAAAGAAAATCATCTTGGAATGTAGAATACAGAGAGCAAAGTTAAGGTTAATGAGAGTATTTGGGTAATATGCCGAAATACAAAGAACACGCCACGCATGTGCAAAACTACTGCATTCGAGCACTCTACCTGATGTAATTGCTTCCCTTGAGTGCAGATGGCGCCTTGCTCTCAAGGGACGAAAATGCAGCTCTCAGTCGGTATGTTTTATTAACTGGCTGAATGCTGAAAGCCCATGTTTGGTCTTTATTCTGGAGTGTAGGTGACACAACTTGAAGACTTCATATTTTATGGATGTGCTTTATATTACCTTTAACATGAAGTTATTTACTCTGTATGGATAGGCATTGTTACAATTTACACTCCCACAAATTGTCACAAGGCAAAGACGTATGAACAAATTTTGAAGATTGATAATAATTTAGCACTCTCCCAGTTAATACATCACAGGATCATAATAACATTGTTCATCACAAAAGTCAGTTTACTGTTGTTAGCCACTGATGTCGCATATTGTAATAATCGAAATGGTAGATTATTTAGTTATTTATTTATATAGTGGTGTTTAAGGTCACATACTTATGCACAATGGCTAATCGTGACCAGTTTTACAGATGGAGGAAGCTGGAGTACCCGGAGAGAACCACCGAGCATCGACGAGCAACTGTCAGCTCCTCAACATTCTAACTCTGTTCAAGCTCCGCTCAAGCAGGGTTACAGAGGTTGAAAACATGTGCATCATCGACGTGCGGTACGCCTTAGTACACGGCGGCATCGTTCCCCCATGTAGGCAACTGGGATAAAGTGCCTTTACTTAAGGATGCAACGCGGGTCGACCCGGACGGGGATAGAATTCGGGACCTCTAGCACAGAAGTCCAACAGTCTACCACTGAGCCTATTTTATAGTCCTCTTCAGAAAGTTTAATATTTATTTACCTGGTATGTTCCATAGTATTCAGTGTGTCGTAGCATTATATCTACTTGGCTGAATTCATTGTTGGCCGAGTACCAAGGTATATAATCATCATCTTTGTCTAAATAGTCTGTTATGTCCAAAGCCTGTTCGATACTAACTTCCCCTGAGCTGAAATATTAAACCAATTGAATGAAAACATAAACAAATATTAAAAATATACCTTGTATTATAACACCCATGTATGTCACAGAGAATGATCGGAGACTATTGTTAACCGAGTTATAGCTGGAGTGATAAATGTTTTAAAAAATCATCTTCTTGAACTTTGATTTGTAGAACATAACGGTTAAATATGTTCAAGTTATTCTCAAAATATAGTATTAGTTACGCAATTTGACGAGCCTCCCTCTCGTCCAATGCAGAAATAACTTACTTTATAGCCACCATATTAGGTCACAAACAAACTGTGTAACGAATATATCTTACAAACTATTTTCTATGTGCTGAATTAGCAACTGTAATGGATATTAAACGTTAGAAGCGGTTTAGCATGGGGTGGTTATCGTATTCCGACGTTTTAAAAGATTACTGACCAAAGGGGAGATCACTCGGACTTCAGCCGCCTGTGTATAGTTTGCACTCAGCTTGTTTGTGGCGTTTTATAACATACTAGCGGGTGAGCCATCTCCGGGCAAGTAACCCCGCCTGCGTGACGGAAAAGATATACCATTTTATATGAATTGTGAGGTGTTGTTTCACATCCGACCATACCTTGATAAATTGTGTCCTGGTATGCTCTGGAAGGTCCCAAAAGACCAATGTTTGCCAAAATAATGTGCAGTCGTCACACAGTACCGTGGTATACAAATACAATGGTGTGTAGTTGGTGTGTTTTCTGACGCAAAGCTTCTGATACTATTCGTTGTGATGTGTTTCTTTTTTCCAGGTAGTGTTTAGGTATATTTCCTCAATCGATCAATTTAGATATGAGCTGATATGCGTTTCCATATTTGCTGGAATACCATTAAAAGTCTGAACCGATTGACGAGAAAGCGAAATATCCAGTGTGAATAAAATTGGCCACTCATTTGTTTCGTTTGAAAGTTCATGGATGCTAAAATTGTAGCATACTAATCTGAATTGTTGAAAAATTAACTTAAAATGACAAATCAAGCCCGGTCAACATTTCTTGAAAACTGGTATATTTTCATGTTGCACGAAAGGAATATGCTTGGTCATCGGGATACACATACATGCAAAAGCATGAATGAAGAGAAGAAATGCACCACACACGCCCCAAAATGTGGCTGTTCAACAGTACCTCCGTGTTCAATATATCAGTGTTGAAATCAATCATTGTCATGGAGAGCGCGGTGGCTCAGTGGTTAAAGCATTGGACTTCAAACCGAAAGGTCTGCAGTTCGATCCCCACCAGGGGTAACTGCTTTGTGTCCCTGGACAAGACACTAATTCCGATTGGCCACGTGGGGGCGCGGTGGCACTGTCTATTAAGGGATACTACACGTTGATGATGCACTTGTCTTCAACCTTTTGTGAAGGTAGTGTGTTGGGGAATCTGGCCGTTAATCGCCACTGCTCGGTAGTTCTCTCTGGATTCACCGGCTTCCTCCACCCATACAACTGTTCAACACGAGATGACTCTGACCGTTGAAAGTGTCATTAAACCCCAACAAAATCATTCTCATTGGTTGAGAGACTCCGAAAGTAACAAAATGCGTAGATTTGACTTTTTGTCTTCATGTCTAAATGTAAATCTGACAGATTTTGTCACATTGTCACATGAACATACTTTAGCATACAGCATTTATGGGTACAGGCGAATGGACAACAACATTTTGAGGAATTTGCAACATACTGTCCCGTTAACATCCTCCAAGGGTCTTAGAAATAAATACACATTCACAGTTAAGAATGTTTGGATCGGATGTGTTTCTTCACAATGTTGAGATAACTACAGTTGCTGTTGGCATGATTCTCAGTTTCCAGTGGGTGGTTGTACATTACCAACGGGTTGATGTGGAACTCTTCTCCCACCACTTGGAATTAATTACACACTATTTAATTTCTGATAAGGCACAATTGTGTAGTTGCTGGTATGATTCTCATTTTCCGTTGAGTGGGTGTGAGTTCCCCCAATTACTGACGGACTGACGTATGAATCTCCCCTCTCCACTTGCGATTAGCGATATTATTGAATTTCCGATTTGGTACAAGACCGCAGCTTGGTCGAAATGTTTAGGCTGACATCTGGGGCAGAGCATAGACAATAGATTTTACCCGAGGAGGTCCCGCGTGTTTGGGACCGTATGGGGAATGTTTTGTTTACGGGCACTTCTCTACTCAATTTCTTTAATTTCATGAGATCAAAGTCAACATTCCATCTCTGTAGTGTTTTTATCAGAACGGACGAGTTTTGTCATAGCTCCCACATTTGTGATAAAATCGCCAGGTTTTGTCATAAATTATACCACTTTTGTTATAGAAATCATCAAGTTTTGTAAGTCATTACTCTTTGTCCTCTTTGAATAAAAAAACCATCAGCCCTGAGTTCAACTAACCCACCTTATGCCATCATGTATTTGCCATGGGTAGAACGTAAGTCTAGGTCATATGATATTGTTGGGTGTGTGTGGTTGTCAGGTATGGTTGTATAGTATGGACGATATGTACCCCTGTTGGTGTACTGTTAGCCCTTGGTGCTACTTACTCGTAGTATCGCCTGGTTGCTATTGGCAATGCGAAATGGTATATTATGTGGTGGTGTGGGGTATACTTTATATTAACTAGCACAGGTGGGTTCTGAATTATACAAAATATCAGTTGAACTGACATGAAAAACATATCATAGGATAAGAGAAATTAATAGTGTTTTATTGAAAACAATCCTATAATAGTGACCATGAAAGTATGAAAGAAATGCATAAGATGCACAATAGAGTACGTTGATGTATTCACATTACAGAATCTGATGCACAATAACATCAACCGTCTATATCGGTAGCAAAGAATGACAAACGCCCAGAGCTTGACATTTTCTCGCATCGTTATATATTATTGTGATCACAAAAGTGGTTTTTGACGCGATCAGATCGCGACAGACTGAACGCCCATGGTTGTAAATTTCCTAAATAAAATACAACTAAATCAAGACTGCATTAAGAAAAAATTAACGAAAATAGCATATCAGTGACACCGTTCTTGTTTTTCTTTTTCGACAAATGAGATCATTTTGTGTTGCGACGAAGTAAGTGGACAGAGAATTCCGACCGGATCGCGACGATCGAAATTCTTCATCCGCTTTTGTCATCACAGTACTGTAATTTTAATGACACAGTGTACCATTTGTTTATTGAGATTTAACGACACTTTCGACAGCAAGGGTCACCTCGTGTCAGACAGTTTTACGGATGGAGGGTGCCGGAGTACCAGGAGAGACCCACCCAGCAGCGGCGAGATACTATCGGACTCCCCAACGTACCAACACCGCACAAGCAGGGTTAGCATTGGTTGAAAACAAGTGCGCCATTGACGTGGAGTACACCTTGGTGCACAGTGCACCCATGTGGACAATCAAGATAAAGTGCATTGCCCAAGGACATAACGTCGTTAGCCTCTGCGGGGATCGAACCGTTGACCTTTCGCTGTGAAGTCCAGTCGCCGTGCTCCTTAACCCTTTACCTAACATGAAAAGCAGACGACACTTGCAAAAAAAATTCTTGAATAACTAATTTTTTTCATTTTTTGTCTCAAAAACATAGGTTATGACCCCTCGTTGGAACGAGCTCGACGAGCTCGTTCCAACGAGGGGTCATAACCTATGTTTTTGAGACAAAAAATGAAAAAATAATAAAAATTCATTGGCGATTTTTGAGAATCGCGCTGGCCGGTTTTGAGCGTTACGTTGGGTAAAGGGTTAAACAATCTATCATATACGATAAGTACAAATTGTCAATACCAATCTCTTTGAACAATTGATTACAATCTAGAAGTGTTGACGAATTACATACATCTCAATACACTTACTCCGCAAGATTCCATGCGTCGTTTATAAGCTGGGCTCGATTTCGCGTGTCTATTATCTGCAAAGAGAAGAATATCATTAACCGATTTAAATTTAAGAAACGTTTTTCCCGTATGGAGGTTGCATCAGAAATATCTTGTCCAATAGTCTTGTTATATTGTATGGAGTTGTCGATTGATACCATTGATACAGATTAAAAATAACAAGTCGGTCTGAATGATCAGTATCCCTCATCGCAGTAAATTTTGTTGTTGGGGAATAGTTTTTAGAACTTGAAGTTATAAAAACGTATACTGAAGAATTACATGAGCAGTGGAAAAATATGAAAATGAAATACTAGTTTGCAAATTTGTTAGACAGTTGTAATTAGTAGTAATCTACATGCAAAATATGGAGAATATCTTGTGAGAAAATGGGGGAAAATAAGCAAATAACTGACAAAAATACCTCACAAACCTGTGGTTTCATATTAAGTAAATGTAATTCCATGAGCAACTGCTCTACGGGAATATCTGTACAACACCCATTCTCTTATATCTTACCTTCTACAAGTATCTGGGAATTTCATTGGTTCAAAGACGTCACGTGCAGACTACATACAAAACCATCTACTGCCTGTCAACATCAATATACGCTGACAGCTATGGGTAATCCCCCATTGATTATTCAAAATGGCGGCAGCCGATAAACGCTTCAAGTTGAAAGATTGAGTGTTGGAAGCCCATATTTGGTCTGAAGTGCAGGTTAGGCAACTTAAAAGGCTTCATATTCTGTGGATGTATGTCATGTTACCTTCGAAATGAAACTGTTTGGTTTGTATGAATTTGCCTTGTACAATTTATGGGAGAGAGCCTGTAAGCACTCTCCCATAAATTGTAACAAGGCAAAGACACGTGGACACATTGTGAGAATTCTCTCATTTAATTTTGATCGCTGTTATTATTAGTTATGTGCATCGATGCATCGATTCAGCAGTCGATAAGATATATTCGTTACACTGTTTGTTGGTGGCCTAATATGGTATATATGGTGTCAGTTAATTTCATATTAGACTCGAGCTTCGCTCTCGTCCAATATGAAATTAACTGACACCATGTATACCATATTAGGCCACCAACAAACTGTGTAACTAATAATATTAGTGGTGGACTCTTAATTTTCATTTCTGAAGAAAGTACAGTACTGTAATCAAAAGCAGATAAAGAATTTTGATCGGATCGCGACTAGGTTGAATCTTCGATGCTATTTTTGTTGGTTTCTATTTATTCGGTCTTGATTTCGCAATATTTCATTAAATCTCAATCCACTGGCGCACAAGTGCGTCGTGACCGATTGCAAAAATGTCATTTTGTGATTTCAGTATTGTAATGTCATGCCCAGCTTTCGGTCCGGTGTTTACTGCGCATGTGTCACTTTCGGGGAAAAAGTGGGTCTAAATCTTAACACTGATGCCTATGGACAAAATATTTTAAACATTAATTATACAAATAGCCTGTTGAAAGACAATATTTTACGCGTTACTTCCATTTAGTTCCATTGTTCTAGTTCAGTGTAATATGTTTATGTTGATTATAGCGCAATTATTTTTTGCTTCCTTTTTAATTTGAAAATTGGTCCTGAACATCGTGTAGAACCTTAGTAAATTTTACGAAAAAAGCCGACCCCAAGTGTGTTTAAATGTATTTTTTGACCTTTGAATATGTTAGGTGAAATTTTTACACGTTATTTTAGTAAACTGTAATAAATACAGAAAACAGTAATATAAATATAATGAGTGTACGATATTTTGTTTTTGCTTCCTTTTTTGGCTGAAAAAGAGCATTTTTCAGAATATTTCAAGTGAGCGTCAGATTATGCGTGAACTGAGACTCGTCTTTTAAGAGGCAGAGGATATCTCTTTACTTCGGATAAAGTGGAATATTCATGTGCTATGTGATTTTTGTTCACAATTTTACATTAAGGTGATTATAATTTTCATAATTTTTAATTTTTTTTTTCACTTGTCATTTCTGCTTCTCTTATGTATAATGAATCTGAAATTAAAGGCACGTGAGCATTGGTGATTTTTTTCTTGAAATACAATTGAAATAAATATGAAAGGAAAGAAAGAAATCTCTATCAAAGAACACTACTACTAGGATTAGTTTTAAAAAAATTAAATTTCTTCTTATTGTCATAAAGAAAGGTTAAAAATCTCCCGTTGAGAATATTTTTATTACGGTGATGATAAAGAATACAATCACAGTTCAGAAAATTACACTGGATTTCTCTCATGCTATCTTTCTTTACACTTGCAATGGATTAATCCAAGTAATTATAATCCTAAGACATGAAGCCTCGAAGAACAATGGATAAAATATATAAACCAGATCTTCTGTTAACAGCTACAGATAAGAGTCGGGCTAAGGTGTCACTAATATTATCATATACGATCTAAGTAATAATGAATATCCTCTTGAACATCTGATTGTTTTTACGGCAATCACAAACCATTCGGGACCCTTTCCTACCATGAGTCCATCTGGCAGTATCAATTAAGGAAAAGTTAATTCTCTCGCTCGTTGATGTTTTCTGCATTCGTTCACCCCAGTATTTCGAGTTAACTCCCCTACCGGACAGAAAGCTGGACATGGTCATTCCAAGTAACATAAAATTCACTCGATCGTGATTTTAGAAGTTAGAATATTAATGATCTGCTCAATCTGGTAAAATATCTTCCAACAACGTCGAAGGTGAAATTGCTTTTAACAGCTGCTAACTTTGCTCGTGTCGGATTAGTAAATTGTAGAGTCTGACAGTGGTGGTCCTCTCCTGCCTCCTCCAACAGTAACGCTGTCCGACACGATTGATTGATCATTTCGTTGCCAGTATATTGATATACAAGAAGGTATATATATGTTACATATAATTACAATATTAATATTTACAAAATAATTTGATACATTCGTATACTGGCAGGGGAAGGTATACCCAGCTTGGATGTCTTCCTGCTTTTCATTGATAGAGGACAGAAGAAAGAGAAGAAGAAAAGATCTAGAGGAAAGAAGCAGAGAAGTAAGGTGGCAAGTACAACATCGTGCATTCCAGTTACTGAGTGGAATGAGATCTTATTTTGGCTTGAGCGTATAGTGTCGTCGGTGGTCAACATCTGATACCACTCCGCTTTTTAATTGGAAAGAAAACCCCAACAAAACAATAACTTCACTTACGCTAAGTAAGGCCCGAAACACAGGCAACGGGGACGAGAACATTAGGTAAATTCCAAGGACAACGAGTGTACTCGGTCATTAATATTATTATGTTAATTCCTCCAATACGAAAAAGGGGAAGCTGAGCTTCAAGACAAACTTAGATGATACAATCTGGACAATAGGGGTTAGAACCAGAAATGGTTTCAGAATAAGAGATGAACAGTTTTTCTGTTAACTTTTTCTTGAATTTTTTCATGTTCCTTGATTTTGGAATATCGATTGCTAACTCGTTTCAAAGTTTCGGTCGTGTGAAGACAGGCAAATTATCAAGGGTTTTTCTTCTGAGTCTGTGTCTATGTAAGAGACCCATGTGACGTGTATTCATGTTGGTTTGATTATTTGCCATCTCGAAAAAAGTAAGCAAAAGAATCTGAAAGACTTCCGTTGTGCCAATCAAAGAGAAATAATGAAGTATGTGATTTGTAGAAGTCTTTTGTCTAAACAAAATCATATCATGTGAACCCTCATTGGAGCGTGTTCTTTCCAATGAGGGGTCACATGGTTTGATTTGGTTGAAATGTTTTGAAAAATTAAAAAAAAACATTGAAATAATAAATTTTGATATCGTCTGCGTTGGGTAAAGGAGTAAGAAATAGTGTGGGCATTGCATGTCTTATTATTTGTAATTCGTATTACTTGTTTCTGCTGTTTATGAAGACAGTCTTGGGATTTTGTGCCGCCCCGTAAAAGAATTCCGTAAATGAAGTGTCTCAGTATCAGTGTGAAATTTTGTGAGTGAGCACCTTCTATATTAAGAGCGAAATTGACAAGTACAACATTCGTGCAAATGTCGGATATGCTATGCCACTCTGGTTGGTTTGATGATGACAGACACAAAACATTAAGTCTATGAACTGTCGAGTGTGAGGTTACTTTCAAAGGATCTTAAAGTCGTCCATCATTAGAAATGTTTTCTTTTTCCTTGCTGAGTATATCAGTTATAAAATTAATGTTTTATTGGAAGAGGTCTCTGTCCCAGGCTGCACATTAGTTTTGAAATCTCAATTCCCATGCTTGAAAAAAATTGTTGAATTCGTTTTTCGATATTCTTGAACTGGTTTTATTCCTCCGAAATGTGAATGATATACCCAAATCAACTTCATTTGATCTATCATTTGCAGACGACACTACAATCCATAAATCAGGTAATGACAAATTTGCTTTAAATGCAAGTAAAACTATATACATAATTTTAAATTCAAGTAACCAACTAGATATAAACTCGCATAAATACTAAATCCAGGGGTAGATGAATATAAATTTAAAATTTGGGGTTTTTATCTTGATGATACACGCAGATTTCGATATCACATTGATTACATAAGCTCCGAGATAAAGTGGGCTATATATAGTTTAAACAAGAGAAAAGCCCTCCTGCCGCAATATGCACTTTAGCAAATTTATTTCAATCTTATCCACAGCCATGTTTGTATGATATCGAAATCTGTGGGAAGTAGATGCCAACAAAATATTCAAAATGCAAAAACAAGCCATTCGCCTGTCAACAAGAGGAAGCACAACTCGCACGCTGATCCTTTTTTTAAAGACAATAAAATCCAAAAACTCAATGAGCTCCACATACTGAAAGTGTGGTTTTTCTTTTATGATTGGAAAAACTAGTTACTTCCTGGTTCCTTAACCGGTAGAATGCTGGAAGCCCCACATTTGGGCTTTATTCTTAAGTGCACGTACTGCAGCTTAAAGGTTTCATATTCTATGGATGTGCTTCAGTTTATCTTCGAAGTGAAGTTATTTTGTCTATTAGGATTTGCATCGTTACAATTTATGGGAGAGTCCTCTGTAACAAGGCTGCGACACGTGAACAAATATAACACTAAATCAGCCTCCATGAACGCAAGACAGGACATGGAAATTCTATCAATCATCCGAGACTTAGAACAGAGATCACAGGGAATCTTGCCCTTCAACATTTCCCCTCAATCTGGAAAAACCTATCCGTTACACTCCAAACTGAGCACCCCAGAACAAAATAAAATAAAAACCCTCAAAATATCGTTGATGTAGAAATATAGTGAACACATGATATGTACAAACCCATTCTCTACTGACTACAGAGAGAGGCGTGCTTGACAAAAGCGAGCAATCTCATGGCAATCGCTGATATGCACTACACGTTGAACAGGGTTAGGAGGAACTTGACCACTTTATGTTGAACTGAAATGCTGGCCCAGCTTATGAAACGTCGTTGGGAAGTGGATTCTTGCACAGTCTGTTCGTGGAATGACATGGTGTGAGTTGCACTGGTCAATTTCTGGCTGGGTTGGGCTAATGTTTCAACCCCGAATAAGGCGAGCGAACTTCATGTACACTCTGTTGGGTCGCAGACGAACTGTGTAACTAATAGGTTCCTAATCCCTTTATACTCACAATATCTAAGTATGCTACTACAAGTGCATAACGATGGGCCTCTGGTATTTAGTATTTGAGGCTGAAAGTAAAGGTAACAACCATTATATTATGACAATGTACTAGTCGGCGATTTGAGGATGAATAGTGGTCTGGGCTCTGTGAGATGACTGGGCGGTACCAAGAAGACAGCCACTTGGTAATGGTACAGCCCGGATGCTGTATACAAGTCAGTCACATTTAGTGGCAGAAGTAATTATCGGAATTTGAATTGTAAACTGTTAAATTGTAAACTGTGTAATACGGAAAGTGAATTCCTGTACTGATTTGTACGCATAATCTAAATAAAATATTCTCCTGTTCCTCACTTATTCTTCTATATTCGCTTTGGCATCCGTATTGGTTCTATAAATTACACCAATTCTTCTCGATGAATTTGTTTACTTCAACTCAGCACATATTGAATCGAATACATGTGGTATAAAAATAGACAAGTCTTCTCGAATCCTACAGGTAATACTCTTTTGGTGAAAAGCCGAACTACACCGTCATCACTGGGTCTTGTATGCTTTGTTAAGGTGCGATATCCTTCTAGTGTGTAAGATATATTAACTTACACCTGATAGACTTCTGACAGGTCGATTACGTTAAATGTGTTCTCATTGTTGATCTGTTCAGAGAAAAAAGGAAGTAAGGGGTCCCAATAGGCACTAAGGCTTTGACAATTGATATAAAAGCCGAGGAGGATCCGCAGGCACCCCTAAAATCTGAACGCAAATCACCTGGAGGGAAATATATGTTTACAGTCATGAGTAATAAGAAGGCATTATTTTCCAGTTGGTAGAAACTAGAATGTTGATTAACTGCAGTTTTTGACACACTGTTACAAAGCACAGAATATTGATTAACTGCAGTTGTCGCAGCGGCACCATCGCAGAAGAACATGAGAGAGTCCCGATGAATCATGAGTAATAAGAAGGCATCATTTTCCAGTTGGTAGAAGGTAGAATGTTGATTTACTGTAGTTGTTGATACACTGTTACAAAGCACAGAGTGTTAATTAACTGCAGTTGTTGAGTCATTATTGCATAGCACGGAGAAAAGAAAAGGCAATTTTAAAGATGAATAAATGAGTTCTGAATTTCAGGCATTTAAGAGTGGCGTTTTTAGTTTTGTACACTGGTCCCAAACATGGACCATGCTGAGTTGTTATTAGCTACATGGACGGTTTATGAGTTATCAAAATCATGCATTTTCGGGTTATATCAACAAGCAATGTTGGACCAAAAGTTCAACACATACAAATTATTGCAGTGGTTTGTTTGTGAGCATCTTTAAATATTTTACCAGGGTACTTGGTAATTTATAGTTCAATTGGTTCGTTTAATATATGAACATGTCCGCTGATGAGGTACTGTTTCAGCCAACCGATGCTTTCAAGAAACATTAAATGACGTAAACGATATACAAAGCAGCATATCCTCGAGATTTTCACGCAATGTGTAACATTACATTACATTACAAAGAACCACACAGATCATAGAGTATTCTTTAAACCGTAAGCCCCGAAACGGCAAGTTAACCCTTTACCCAACGCAGACGATATCAAAATTTATTATTTTAAAAATCATTTTTTTTAAATTTTTCAAAAAATCTCAACAAAACCATATCATGTGACCCCTCATTGGAACGAGCTCAATGAGCTCGTTCCAATGAGGGGTCACATGATATGGTTTTGTTGAAATATTTTGAAAAATGTAATTTTTTCATGTGCTCAGTTTGAATATTACGCGGGTGGATGCGGGCGATTCGTTAGGTAAAGAGCTAAAGTAACTGAGTGACCAATATCTAACAGCATTTCTGAAAAAAACATTACATACTAAAAGTCAGCGATTAATTAACCATCCAATATTTCCAACTTTAAAGCTGGAAATATTGATTGGTTAATTAACCACTGGCTACAAGTGATTAATTAACCATTCAACATTTCAAGTTTTGAAAGAAGAAAAGGCTAATATATGAGTCATTCCATATTTCCAACCCTAAAACTGCAATATAAGAACATTGAATGAGGGTGTTTATTGAATCGTCACTGTAGGTCCCATGGTGGCTTTTGTCGATGTTATCCATTTTCTTTAATATGTATCATCCAATCGTAGCATACTTTTAAACCTAAAAAGAAATATGTTCGTCTGTTCGATGTGATCCTGGTTGCTGAAAGTGTCGATAAACTCAAAAAAAAAAAAAAAACCAAATTAAACAGGCAATTATTTTGAGAGACTGAATACGGGAAACACTTAGTTTTCATTTCAAATATAATATGCATTGTCAGCAAATGCATTTTAATGCTTTTTCGGTTGGAGTGGTGTTGAAATGTTAAATTGTTTTGACCAGAGGTTAACCATTATGAACGTAAGGAGCCCCCAGTGTGGCATTGTTGCGTTTATATGACAACGATTCTTGTCTTTCAGTTGATGACATATCAGACTTTCTGTGCACTGCTGGACCGTCATTTGCTTGGGCACAGTTATTTGTGTCTGTAAACATATTTGTTTGTAAATATCACTGAAATCATCTTGCATCCGCATTTCGACTTTCAGTGTCAACCAGTTTTTCTCCAGTCAGCTGAAACATTTTGTTTTTCATTTCAAAAGTGTTTTTGCTGATTTGAACTGAATAATTCTGTTTACTGTCCCTTTTAAAGTTTTGGTGATTTCCACGGCGATTTTATCTTCATCGTCGTAAGGGTCTCTGATGAAATCACTGTTTAATATAAACTGTGTTTTTCTCTGAAATTCTGAACCATTTAGAAAGTCACCTGGATGTTTGTTACAGTTCGTTTTCATAAACCTACTAATTCTTGTGTGGGGGTTTAGCAGTGACTCATTTCAACAGGATTGCGGGAACGTCGGAAAAAATCCTCACAATTCAATTTGTCCCCTCAACATGGCGTCAAGTATTGATGACGTTTTGATGACGTCAAAAGTTTACACTGTGATTGCCGGGGAAATTTAGATATCCTTGCAGTATCGAATTAAAAACACAATGTATCCCTCTTTGGCCTTTGTGCTTCAGACGATAATAATTATTTCTTTAGTCTATATTTATTCGTGTAATACCACTGCGAGACATTAACAAATACAAAAGAACAGACTCAATCACAATTGGTTTACAGAAGAACAATTCAATGAAGGTGCAGCACAATGGATTTCATTATATGTTACTAACGTCCGTTAACCATTTACCAAACGCACACGATATCAAAATTTATTATTTTAAATACTATTTTTTGAATTTTCAAAACATGTCAACATAACAATATCATTTGACCTCTCGTTGGAACGAGCTCGATGAGCTCGTTCCAATGAGGGGTCGCATGATATGATTTTCTAGACATTTTTTTTTAAAAATAATATTTTTTCAACTGCCCATTTTGCATATTACGTGTGCGGATGTGATGATTCGTTAGGTAAATGCTTAAAGTTCTCAAAATACAAATAATATAAAAAAGAAACAACTACAGTTTTTGAGCAGAATGTTTTACTAATATATTTGAAACAGAGGCCAGTACTGTTAACTCCCAGTTCATCCTTTTTTGGAAAAAAACCCAGCTTATTACCCCCCCCCCCCCCCCCGCACTCGCCCCCCCCCCCCCAAAAAAAAAAAAACTTCGAAAAAACAAAACAAGATTTAAAACTTAAAAGTAAATATTTTGCGGACAGGTGAGTATGTATTTTCTGACTTTAAAACATAGGTGAATTCCACATATCAACAGAAACTCAATATAATAATTATTCGCGTGAAAATGAAAGTTAAAAATGGCCTTTTGGTGATTTAAGGATTTTACTCTTGGCACAGCGTTCCAACAGTATCTGTTTGCAAGTTATATTCTGAAAGTATAAAAACACAGTAAACAAGGAACGTGTAACACAAACCAATGTGTCAACTCCCACGTCTGAGGTTTGCAGCTCACTAGGCTCATCTATAGAGTTGTTGGGGGTTTATAATAATGACCCATTTTTTTATCTACCAATACATACTGAATGGTTTTGGTGAAGTTGGTGAACAAGTGCACTCCAGGTGGAATTATCGTAGTTTACTCTATAGAACCCTGTAACTGCCACGTTTCCTATAATCCAACCATTTGCATCCCCTGGTGCTGGTAGATGTCCATCGACGTTGTTGATCACGACTGAAAAGATGAGTCCACAAACAATTACAATGGCGTATTTCAGGATCGTGATCAGTTCCAGAACGAAACAAAATCTTTGAACAACACGCCCTTGTTGATGAAATATGTTAAGACACATTACTTGCCCTTTCAATAAATTTTTACACATCAGCATATTAGTGCTTTCATGGGATGAACTTCAGAAATGTATGCGTTGTATTTTGACCCGATTAGACTGATGTTGGCACCAAAAAGTGTTAAACAAATCTAAAAAAAACATTATTAATAAAAATACTCTTTTGCCAAGTCTTCTGCCGGAGCCTTCATCAGGGTTTATTTCAGGTGAAAAATTATATCTTCTTAAAGTAGACAAGATTTACAAAAATAAGTTTTGTTAATCTTGTCTATGCTAAACTGAAAGGGATGTAATTTTTGCTTGGCAAAAGAGTGTTTTTATTAATGATGCTAAAGATTCATCCTTATCTGGACAAGGGGTTTTGTGAATTCTAGAAAGTTTAGTGTCGAGAATTTTTCTGTTAGGCAATATTTTGTGGCGGAATGGTGCCGCAGATTTCCCCACAGTGGACTATTTTACCGATGTACTGGGTTATTTTTGGGGGACCGAGCGCTCACCACCGCCGATGGGAATGGTATACGCCGTGTCCATCTCACTTTGGCGCTTTGGGCATCTGTAGTTGTCTCCATAAATCAACAATTTGTGGCGCGGAAGGCTCATTTGTGGGTCCAACTTAGCCCCGTCCACTACCATTTGGAATGACAAACCACGTACTCTCCTCATCTTAGCGTTCCATGCTCCGAATGGAGAGTTATTTGCAGGCTAAGACCTAGCCCAGTCCACTACCGTTAGAATGGTACACCCCGTGCTCTCCTCACCTTAGCATTCCATGCACTTTGAGCTATCTTAGTGCTGGAAGGATCAAGATGAAGAGGGTTGAGCAGGGTAGCGACTGGAAAGGCGTCAATACCTTCTCAAGGATTAAAAATAAAATAGTTAATTTGTAAAATTCGAACTAACTATGACCGTCATGTGAACTGTGTTATCAATACGTCTTCTGCAATATACAGTTAATAATATTTAGGAAGCTATAAAGCTTACACAAGGTCGTTTCCAAATGGCCACGTTTGACTTGAGACAAAAATTAAAACAAAACAAGTAATTTCCAAAGTCATTCAAAATACATTTAAGAAAGCCTGATAAAATATCTTGGGAACACGAGTCGGTACGTACATTTTATAACATTATAACATTTTCAGGAAATCTATTAAAATATGAGAAGTGTGCATTGACAATTTGTCACCACCACGATACTCTTTTCCATTTGCAGTATATGCTGGTTTGATGGATGGAACAACTCTCAGCAGTTCATAAGAGAGGGAGGGTGAAGTACATTTGTGGAGTACAATCAAAAGATGATCACCACCTTCGGTTCGCTTTTCCGACCACCTGAAATATTCCACTCGACTGAATCTAAAACATCCATTTTCTATGAGCCAACACAAGAAATGTTTTTCAATCTACTTATTGGAGTTTAAGGTCAAATACTTTTGCACAATGGCTAATCGTGACCGTGACAGTTTTACGGGTGGAGGAGGCCGGAGAGAACCACCGAACATCGACGAGCAACACCGCTCAAGCAGCAGGGTTACAGCGGTTGAAGACATGCGCACCATCGACGTGCAGTACGCCTTAGTACACAGCGTCATCGTGCCCGCATGTAGGCAGTCGGGATAAATTGCCTTGCCCAAGGACACAACGCGGATTGTCCCGGATCGGGGATCGAATTAGGGACCTCTACTATAGAAGTCCAACAGTCTACCACTGAGCCACCGCGCTCAATCAAGATTTGATTGGATTGGACCAAATGTTTGATGAAACCACCGACACACCCAGAGAAGTCTGGTTATTATATAATAGTGAATGAAGACTAGTCACAGGTGTAGTTTTATGTTTACGCCGCGTAATTCCACGTGTCAATATATTGATGTTTACAAGCCGAATTAAATACTTAATGGTTGGAATATCTATGGCTGCAGCACGGTACCTGTATAACATCGTGAGTAAGATGGCATTACCTTACATCAACGGTAGATGTCTCTGCGCAAATTCCAAGAAAAATGAGTAAACAAATAACCCATAAGAGCGTCGAATTCCTTATAGAATTTGACTGGTGGTCCGAGAGCTTGCATTTGATGAAGCGCCTTGTGATATTGTGTCTGCTCTAATTAATGCTTAAACCATAAACGCAGCCACGGAGGACTTTTCCACAGCATAGCTCGAGACAAAGAAGGGTGTCTTCTTTTCAATAATGCAGGGGCAAAATCCCAAAACTCTTGAGAGTCGTTACTGCGTAGAAGTGACAGGAGGAGACAAACACTCATAAAGACAATAAGTAGCAACACGGTGTTGTTGGTGAATTAATACAAGGAGAACCTTAGAGCATTAGTTGCAGTTCAGTTTTGCTTTCATCAATTTCAATAGGATAAAGGACAAAAAAGAGGACGGAACTGGCATACCGACTTACCCCTCCTCTACCTAACGAATCGGCCGCATCCGCCCGCGTAACTTACAAATTAATCAGTTTAAAAACATGTATTTTAAAAAAAAATCAACAAAATCATATGTCATATAAAAAATATCATATCGTTCAAACGAGGGGTCACATAATATAGTTTTCTTGAATTTTTTTTAAAATTTGAAAAAAAAAATTGAAACAATATATTCTTATATCCTGTGCGTTGGGTAAAGGGTTAAGGTGTGCATGAACCAATGAGCTCCTACACAGTGCTGAAAAGTCCCTTACACAAATAAATGTACAAGCAATCATCCAGACCCTCTGAAAACCTGATGGTGCAAAGGCATTCTGCGATTTGGTCAACACTTTCGACACACTTATACTAATGAATTACAAAGATGATTATATAATTCATACCTAATGTAACATGTAAGGTACTGCCCTGGCTGGCTGCAATGGAGAGGATCATATTGATGAATCAAGTGAAATTCTAGAAAAAACTATACAAATTTCCGTGCAAATAAAGAAACATTCAGTTTCCTGCAGAGCAAATGACCGACAGCTAAGCTGGGAAAGATCCTGCTGGTGTCAAACAGGTAGCGATAATAGAAGGATAGAGATATTCACAACCAGCGAAAGTGGAAGGTCCTATCATCCTATGGTGGATAACAAGAATTATTATATGCTTTATAAATAACCCATTTCTATTGGCTGGATCTTATACACGCGACTGGTACTCAAAAATCCATGCACACAGTTTTTTTCCAGTGAATATCAACTTTCTAAATATAGCTTTTGGAAATCTCCTCTCTACTTCTATTTTAATCGACATGCATGCACAGGCAACCTGACTTCCGTCTCATTTTATGTTATTCTACGAATGATAACTATATTATTGTTAAATAAAAGTATTTCTGGTTGATATAATTGAACTTTTAATTGACAAATAGGAGATTGTTTTTTTTAGGATGGTGTATATAATAAAACAGTATATGGACTTTTGTGGTGATAAATATGATATGAAAGTAACCTAAAAAACTTATGCTGACCTCGGCTAACGCCTCGGTCAATATAAGAATTTTAGGTCCATATCACATCATATTCACCAACAAAAAGTCCATAATTGTATAATAAAACACTTGTATTCTCTCTACTCTCTCAGTACATTGAAAGAGAGATGAAAATGAAAGTTATCAAAACTAGAGTTAGAGTCCTTGGATCATATCGCTGTTGTCCGCCTTTAAAATATAGGTGGAGGTAAGCAGGACGGAAAAGAATCAAGTCCAGTTCATTCTAAATATCCCTTCGGGAGTGATACAGAGTGAAATTACAATCCATACTCTAACAGGTTGTGATTCGATCAATTAATTATCTATCAGGGAAGGACAAATAGTACTTAGTGGTATTTCTGATTTAACTGCAAATGCTCGATGGTTTGGCAAGAGACTGAGTTCCGAGAAGAAATAGTGCAACCATGGCTATATTCAAACTCATGATCTCTAACTCATCGTTTTTTGAGACTTTTATAGATGGATTTAAGCGGATTTGCTATACCATACCCGTGGTTATGGAATCTTCTGATTTAGCGATTTAAATGTCTTCGTTGGACCGAGTTTGCGGCTTCGTATTGTACTTATCTATTTTTGTAGGTTAGTATTCGTATTCTATTTTCAGAGATCAATATTTTACAGGTTATAAATATGTATAAACAGATTATTAAATTTGTCACATCGTAGGGAGTTTATTCATTTCAGAGCAGCTTTCATTTTGTCAAATCAATTAGTTTAACGTGAAAGCCGCTCTGAAAAGAGTGAATTCTCGTGCAGGGTGGCAGATCTGACGAATTAATATGTAAAATGTTTGACGAAGAATAGAAATTATAATATGTAAATAAGATTTTTGATATGAATATACAGATTACCAATCATGACAAATGTCTAATAACAGTTTTAACCCTTTACCCAAAGCACAGGTTATCAAAATTTGTTTTTTAATTAGTTTTTTTTCAAATTTTTCAAAAAATTCAACGAAGCCATATTTTGTGACCGCCTCATTGAAGCGAACTCGTAGAGCTCGTTCCAATGAGGGGTCACATGATATGGTTTTCTTAAAATCGTTTGATTGTTTTTCAGCTACTTAATTTGTAAATTACCAAGCTGGTGAGGTCGATTCGTTAGGTAAAAGGTTAAAATATTAATTACTTATGTGTAAAAACTACTGGAGAGCAGTGGCCGTAAAAGCGATCGTCTACTCATTCAGCACGTGACTTGTCACGACTTATGTACACCAGTAGATGGAGATTTTGTAATCAAAATCATAGAGACCTTTCTCAAAACGAACAACCACTGATAAAAGTTACGAATGGGGTATTACGTCACTGGGATATGTGTTCTTCCTATCAGTCGTAGTTTTCTCTCACCCGAAGTTACGATTACGGGTTCACATCAACACCCACAGATGTATCATATGGCAAAATGTTTCAGAGCGTTTTTGAGCCCTTTGATGTGGAAGATCACTCAAAGATTGTGTCATTCATGTGTAGTGTCCTTAAACTCCTAATGGTACGAAGTTTGAACGGTAGGATTTTCTCACAAACGGACTCGTAGTCGTCAATTTTGCGAGAAGCTCTTTTGGCCGGCCGACACATTTGCGACTACTATTGGCATTTCGTAATTTTTATCAGTCGTCGTTCGTTTTGTGAAAAGTATCTGTTGCGAAATAAAGACTGAATCCGGTTTAGGACACGAAATTAGGATATGGGAAGCAATGTTTCCGCATTTTGTTTTCGACAAGTTAGATTCTACAGTGTTGCTAGCGGTCAGAGATTTTCGACCATATCGCAACTCAGTAGTTAACCTGTCGAACTCTCGGTCCCCTGAAATGACAGTATTGTAACCTACACACACGTGGCGCTTCGACCCAGCTGTGCATTTGAAGACCAAAACAAACGATGAGAAAAAGCAATACACATCTTACCTTCCGAGCTATTGGGCATCATCCATGTGATGTTTGAGTAAGTTAGATCAAAATTAACATCATTGCTGGTGGTGTACGTGAAAGGTATATACCAACGGTACCTATACAAATTACAGAATAAAAAGACAAAATAAAAGGTATTTAAAATGCCTGTACTGTTCCTTACTGAACTCAGTTTATTATTTGGCTTTTTCATATAAATATTTTTACTAAACGAAAATGTGGAGTTCGACGAACTAACGACACAATGCCATATCAAACACTAAAGGGAAAAAAGTTCAAATTGTAATTTAATTGGAAGAGTGCTAAATTATTTTTGACCATCAAATCCTGTACACATGTCTTTGCCTTGTTACAATTTATGGGAGAGTGCCTATGGGCACTCTCCCATAAACTGTATCAAGACAAACCCTTGCAGACTAAATAGTATCACTTCAAAGATAATGCAAAGCACATGCACTGAATATGAGCCTTCAAGTTGTGGTACCTGCACTTCAGAATAAAGCCCAAATATGGGCTTCCATCACTCTACCAGTTAATCCTACAGCCCTATGGGATCACAGATAAGACAGAACAGAACGAGGACAGGGCACATAATCATGACTGTCCATGCAAGGCCTCAATGGCGCTGTGTACTGATGCATATAACACGTTGATGGTGCACTTGCCACCGACAAATGCTCGACACGCTCGCCCCAATGAGGACCAGAAGCTGTGTTTTCAAGGCAAAGGATGAAAAAATACTACGGCGATTGTTGTGAATATCGCTGATACTTTAATCATTACGTTAGATAAAAGGTTAAGTTCCATATTATGTGATAAAAAAATCTCAAATATGCCACGATTTGACATGACATTTCTGAACCTCGTTCACTAAAATCGATCTGAGCATCGATAAACTTCGGTTCATTTCAGTGAACTCGGTACAGAAATTTCATTTGAAGTTACGATTCATTAGAGCTCCTCCACATATGACATACCATTAAGAAGGCCTCTAAAACCTCTTCTAGCAGCGCTTCACATGGTTGAATTTACCAACAAAGGCAATATTACTTGAGGTTATTGTTTTATCATAGGATAAAAGGTGACGGTACACAGTTGTGCTACAGCATGTGACCACAGAACTTTGCAACACCCATCCTCACCCAACATTTCTGCAGTTTCTGTCCAGAACGATGTTATTCTGAAACCACCTTGTTCGATCAAACACATACATTCCAATATGGACAGAGATTTACAACACTTCTATCTCAACACCCCTCATCCTCACACAACATTTCTGAAGACAGGTTTCCATCCCACATGATGTTAATCTGAAGTCACTGTATTCAATCAAACACAGTTCGCTGTGCGACCACTTTAAAGTGTCGCCTTAGTATGCCGTACCCAAACACCATCACAAAAGTACATGCAACCCTGTATTACTATTATATTTGATACAGTGAAACAACTCCTACCCCCGTAAAAATGTCTGCCTTGTAAACTTAGTATTGCTGTATCTGAAATCTGATTCACTCCCGAGAAGTTCAAAAAAGGTTATTGTTCTCTTTCACCGCGGACATGTTTTAATAAAAATGCTCCACATTCCTGTTCCAAATTGGGTACGTGCAGAGTGAAAGCCAAATATGCACTTCGGGCGACAAAATGAGTACATCTTGTATTTACAAAATGTGCACGTTTTAATGGCTTGGCACAGCTCAGTCCCACCAGTCTCCAGCGTTTCTGAAAACAAAAACACACTCAAAAGATCCTGGATAACCCCAGTTAACTTGCCACACACCTGGAACGTCCTATGAGTTTCTACTTATTTGTTGTTGCCTCCATGTCCGTATGTCATATCAAGCTTGAGATATAAGCCAGGCGCACTTTCAAAATTTTGTGTTTTTGCGGTTGAAAGTTAACAAAATCAGACTCCCATTCATGTTATGGCACTTCTCATTCGTTACTAGCAGGTAAAAAACAATGTGCCTTCGAAGATAAATGTGCCACACTGGCGCTTTTTGAAAAATATCCGCGATGGCGTCCAAACCCACCATTTTATAAAATATAGAAACTATCGTTTAGCATTGGCTGGGTGACCTGATGGAATATAGTACCTCTGTAAAATATTTCTTGAGTGCAACGATTCAGTAATATAGATATATAGATGTGCAGATGCCAAAGACCTGGAACTGGGAAAATGATGGGATCGCCACGATGCCTATCCGTGTTCAGAGCAGCAATGTGAGTGACGAAAATGTCTTTCAATCATGGTCTTGCTTTAAATAAAATATTTGAGAACCATATTGAAGTGCTGACGAGTCTCGAGAGAGTTAAAAGCACACCATTTAAATACTTCATTTTAATAATTCATAACTATCGAAGGCACACTAAAATGTCCCTTACCATTGAAGTTTTGTTGGGTTATAAGGCCCTAATACCATATAAAACTGCCTTGCAAAGCAAATGGGTTTCTGTCATTTTGGTTTGAGGATGAATTTGAATCACCAGATTGCAGTAAAAGATATTGTGGTTTAATGTCACAGCTAAAGCTATACTGAATAATTTGCTTGTCGCCATTATTCACTGGTTTGTGTAATATGAGCGAGATTCTCTTCCATAGTAGTTACTGCCTGAAGATGTATTTACTGTTACTCACAAAATTAGAGGCTGTGAAAGCCTCTGGGTCAAAAGGCCAGACCCAAGGCCACCATAAGCCGGTAAAATGCATTTGTGGCCGAGTACGAGTGAATGTCTAACAGTATTCCAAACAAGCATCGAGATGTAAATATTTTTATTTTCAAATGCAACAAAATACTGCATTTTGATTGGCTGAGAGGTACGGTGTAACTTGCAATCCACAGTAGCTTTTTCTTACACCGTGGTTTTATTAAGAAACTTACAAAGTACAAATTTTCAGTTTTTCCCACAACTTAGTCTAAAGTATTAAGTACACCAAAATTCTTGGAAATAAATCCGCTATCTTTGTGTTTTCCAGGGTGTATGTGCAATAAAATATTACAGATATGGATGTCATTGGAACTGGCTGATTGAACCAGTTCCAATGACATCCATATTTGTGTGGTTTTATTAAGAAACTTACAAAGTACAAATTTTCAGTTTTTCCCACAATTTAGTCTAAAGTATTAAGTACACCAAAATTCTTGGAAATAAATCCGCTATCTTTGTGTTTTCCAGGGTGTATGGGAATTTACACCGGTCTGGGAACTCATACACCCTTTGGCTTCAGGGTGTATGAGTTCCCAAACCGGTGTAAATTCCCATACACCCTGGAAAACACAAGGATAATTAATAGTATCAGATTTATCGTACGGACAGTGGAGTGAAGGGACGACAGAAGAAAGGAGAGGAAAAAGTGTACAAACCAGTAGTCTGCGAGTTCCACACAAATAGCTCACGTGATTTAAGCAATATCGCTATATACAAGATAGTGCCCTAGAAAAGGAGTCATGGTTTTAAACATACCATTTCCACAAACTATAAAATCAGTTGGGTTAAAATGAACCCAAATCAACTGTGTTGAGTGAATATGAACCCAGCTGGGTTCATATTCATTCAACCCAGTTGATTTGGGTTGGATTGTTACTCAGCTGATTTTAGAGAGCACACATAAGATGTACACGGCGGTGAACATACGTCAACCTACTCGTGAAGAGATGTCGTTGTATCATTCTCCAGTAAAGTTTGGTCATTAATGTATCTGTATTGATGTAACGCCAGACTCCCGTCTTGTCGCCGAGCGACATGCACTACTGGATAATTATTTTGTCTGACCCACGTATCCATTATGTCTGATAGTTCATTTGCATGATCTCGATTTTCTTCTCTCATTTGCTGAAACAACATACAAAATTAAACTGTAATCTAATAACCATTTACCATTTAGTAACAGGGCACATTGAAATTGAGTGAGAACGGTTGAATTTTTTAAAACAAAAATTCCTGGCCCTTGAAAATTGGACTTTCCTAGAAAAGTCGTTGAAAGTCCTTGAAAAATATACTTAGGTATAAGGATTTGCTTTCAAGAGTATACTTATAAGTTGTGGATTCTTGTGTGCTTTTTGTGTAAAGAGTGTGTTTTCAATATTTTGAGCCATTCTTGATATCTTTGTGCCAAAGAAAGTGTTTTGGCGCAGAGCTGCTAATGTGTGTGTGTGTGTGTGTGTGTGTGTGTGTGTGTGTGTGTGTGTGTGTGTGTGTGTGTGTGGATTGGGGGTACTTCGCTGTCTGATCCAGATACATTGGTCGAGTTTTGAAAAACGAACTTACAATTATTTCAAGAGTGGGCGGACAATAATTGGTCATGGAATAAACCAGACAAAACACGAAACCCTCAGTAGGCGAAGAGGGCGGACACCCAAATTATATCTTTGCCACTGATTCAATAAATGAATAATGTATGAAAATACATATACCTGTTGTCGCATATAGATAATCAAGTATTCGACTGATTACTGTCAATACACGGGCTTACGGGGTCGCGATGCTTTACAAAAGGAAGTGTATAATTAGATGAAAACTTCATACCGTCGCGAGTCACTCGCGACGGTATGAAGTATTTATCTTATTGAAGTCAACCATTTGTAAAAATATAACCTACAATGTTCTATTGAAAGAACAAATGCCTTCACCACTCACTGACAATTAATGTTGAAAGTTTGTCAAAAACGCAATTTCCAATGCCTTATTGTCAAAAGAAGAAATAACATTTGTAGTTCAACTTGACAACAAGTATGAAGAAATGGGTACGTCTATATGCCCCTACCTCTGTCCGTCCACAATTCCTTTAGCACATCCTGCAGGCCCTATTATTCACCTGATCAGTTTCAAATTTCATACGCGGCTTTTGGGTAATGTCTGGATGGGAGCTATTGACTTTTCTGAATTTCGTTGAAAAACATGGCCGTCAGCGGCCATCTTGGATTTGGCATATACATTGTCAACAATTCCATTAGTACACCCTACAGGCCGCATCTCTCATCCGATTTTTTCAGTCAGATTTGGCGCGATGCCTTTTCTGTAGAAACGTGAATGAATGACATTACTGGGACTTTCTATTTAGTTCTGTCCCTTTCTTGGTCAAGTTGAGCAGTGTCATTGACACTTTCATTTGGTTTCGTTATTAATTTGTACTCTTCAAAAACGACCAGCCACACGAACTGATCACTTATGAAACGATGACAGTAAAGCAATTAATTTGATTGTACAGTGAGGAGCTGATACTGCGTGGCCACATTAACTGCACACGGAAATACAGAGTACAATGTCGTTCTCGGGTCAAATCAACTCATGGAACTCTATAAACATTGCCAGACTAAGAACCAGTCCATAAGAACCTTAATACACACGGCTATGAAATAAAGTGACTGAATAAAAACCAAAATCAGTTCACGAAATAAAACGCGTAAATTTCAACAATGCCCTAAATATGAATTAAAGTGGTGAATGCCGACATATTATGTGCAAAAAAGGACACAAGTACAAAAAACTTGAATTTATCCACTGTTTCCAAAAAAAAAATATATTTTTTTTGCTTCTGATGACAATGGAATTGCCAGCCGCATAAGTAACCGACAAGAATAACAAGGAATAGATCGGTAAATCTAATGTTTGAGTTGTAAATAAAAAAAACTACAGAATGCATACTCGGAGAAAGCATATTCATCAATTCATCGCCGACGTGTTGAAAACTCTCAAAGAAAAAGGAACGACCACGAAATATAGATTGTGTTGAGAAGACATGCTTGTTTTGATCACATGATTCTTGGGCCAAGTTGGGAAACGATTTAATTTCCAAAGATCTGAAATCGGCAAACATTTCACTGCTTATTTCGAATCTGCGAGGTAATAAAAGATATAATACACGATACGTTCATACGAAAATATTCAACTGACAATGTAATAATTGCGAGGTATAGTCCTAAGCAGCAATACTGAACCCGGAAACTGTAGAAAATTACGCAACTTTCAGCAAGGGATTAATACGCCACCGATTCGAACTGCTGTTATTTGGTTGTTGTCGATGAGCAAAACAAAACGGGAAAATTATGTTCGAAAACAAAAATATATTCACATCAACATATATTACAGTCCTCACAATTGTATTTTTATGAAAAAATAATATGTTTGTAGCTGAACTATATTGGCTACGTAAAGAAGCGTTGGTGAAGTCTTTAATCGAAAAAAAGACCAAACTTTCAGAAAGTTCATTTTTCTGTTCACCAAATATTGTGAAATTTAGAACCATCGTAAATTTAAATTTCTTCCTCACACAACCGCATCGCGTGTGAGATGGATCCACGTCGATTTTGCTCGCTATTGACACCAAAAGGGTGCAAGAATCTATGTGTATTGTACAATCTGTTTACGGAAATATCTGAAGCCACCTGGTGGACAAAATCACACGAATTACCGAAATGAGACCACAACGTCTCATAAGTTTTTAGATAAACAAATGGAGTAACCAACATAATTGAGATATTGTTCAATCCTATAATTCACTGCCTATAAAATTAGTATCGGTAAGCATATCAGTTATTAATCTTCTTGAATCTCACGAGTCATCAATAGTCAAGCCTCCCCAAACAGCAACTACAGAATGTCGATAGTTTCCAAACAAATGAAGCATATCAAACCATGTACACAAATGAATTAGAAGAATCCATGCTTTCTAACTTGAACAAAATTGATTGATGAAAGTATTTTGCATTCACGGCAAGACCTTTTTGTTGTTTTGGTCATACTTGAGCATTCACAAGGCACTCTTGGCAGCTGTCATTGCTCATGCAACACCAGAAATGATCGCAGGTAATACCAAATGAGGAAGTTTGGTGGTTTTCCCTTTTCTGATGTATCGATCTCATCTTTTTTACCAATTCGACACAAGCCACATGCAGAATGGCACAGAATTGTGTGTGTGTGTGTGGGAGGGGGGGGGGGGGGTATAATCACTGCTGACTAACAAAAGCCACATTAGGCATTCTTCATTTTATATTGATGCACACACTCATGAATCCATACTTCTTGTGAACTGTGGGGATTTGACCCTTGGTGAACTTCATAAAAGGTGAACTAACACAAGAAAAAATGTCATCCCTTGTGAAATTTGGACACCCTAAATTACAACTAGTCTTCCTGTCTGTTTCTTGTAAGAATGAGAAAAAGATTTCTCCGAGCTTGTATGAGTAGGATTGCACAATATAACTACTCAGTAAATTTAAGGTATTTTATTGTACAAAATCTGGTCTCTTACTTATGCCATAGCAGACTTTCAGGCAGTGCTTTCTACCACATTGTTAACTGTTCCATGGCAAATGTTAGTTTCCATATGATCAATGTTTCATTGTCCAAAATTGTATGTATAATTTGTTGGGGCTATTCCTTTCCGACCTTTTTTGGACTTTGGAGAAAATTACCTGAAATTTAACCAAAGTAAGGTTGGACGTCCCCTTAAGCGTTCCAGCCAACCACATCTATAGAGATTAGTGACATGACTACGCCAGCTTATAAGCTGTAGGGTGCTTGGCAGGGTACACGGCCTTATGCACTCTGTAAAATTAAGGCATATGGGGCTATGTACCATGTCGAAGATCTGTATTTTGTCATACGCGTTGCAGTTCCAGTGATGGACCCATATTACAATGTTTTAAACGACTTCGTCAATCAGAATTGGATTGACTGTATTGGATCATTCAGCTCTCCGCCAACAACCCATTCTTAACATCACGCTTTAAATATTCACCTCCAAATACGTTTCATTAGTGCACCTTCAACTAACTTTAGTCCTATAAATAAAGCTACTGATGTACAGATCGTTAGTATTTTAAACTTGCGTAACAAGGTTCGAATGCTACTTTATCCACTCTTTCGACATATGTTTGTAGCATTACCCATGAACTAGTGTTATTGTTTTTAATTTTTTTTATGTGACAAAGTTTATCACATACGAATTGAAATGAATTATCTGTCATTTTATTGGAGTGTGAATGTGTAATGGGCGTCCCTCCCACATTCATACACCATTAGAGCGACAGATAATTCATTTCAATTGATATACTTTAATTTAGAGTGGCTGCTTGCATAATAATGTACCCTTAAGTGACAGGAGTTTCCACCATTTACAATTTAATTGCACCGTTTGGCACGCTGACAATTTTTATTCAACATAACATTAGCATTAACAGCAAAAACATTCATAGAATAGGAAAGATATTCATCGATGTATGAAAAACTCACCTCGAGCAATAATAAGCAAACAAATCGGATATCATTAAAGAATATTAACCCTTTGAACGTGAGGGGCCGTTTTTCCGGCCCAGGAACATGTTACTTCATAATTTCATTAAGTAGATTGGCTGCTATGTGAATGTGTGGGGTAGACCAATCAAAATTTTCAACGTGCAGCCTGAGGCTCCACGATGAAAATATTAATTGGTCTACCCCAAATAATGAATATGGACTCTTCTAATTGCAGCCATTGAACTGGAATGAAAGATACCACCAGCGTTCAAAGGGTTAAATTATATAAAATTGGATTATGTTCAAATGTTTACCAAATATCTTTCTTACTTTTTACGAGCAAACAAATATGTTACTTATCGTTAATGTTTAAACATTACCTCGGTTAATGCTTGAAATAAATCTTCAGTAAGCGTATTTCCATAGGAATGTGTGTGCAAATATCGCTGTGAAAAAGAAAAATATACAAGTTTTACTGCAACAAAAACGTTAAGAGCAACCCAAACGCTAAACAAAATGATATATCAATTACTACATAACGTTTGTTTGGGACCACAAATAATAAATGACATATGCAAAGACCATGTACAGCGCGAGCAATAAAACGATAAATATTAAATAATATTGATTGTAATTCCGAATTAAGGAATGAACTTCTTTTTAAAAATAAGCAGTTTCAAACAGCAATAAAATTCAGTCATTTTGTTTGCAAATATTTAGATATTATTATTTAAACTATCACAAATTAAGATAAAATCGATATTTATTTATTTACTTATTTATTAGGGTTTAACGACACTTTAACAGCCAAGGTCATATCGTGTCGGTGGCAGTTTTACGGGTGGAGGAAGCCGGAGTACCCGGAGAGAACCACCGAGCAACGACAAACAGCTACCAGCTCCCCAACATCGTAACTCCGCACGGCAGTACAGGCAGGGTTAAATTGGTTGAAGACGTGCGCACCATCGACGAGCAGTACGCATTAGTGCACGGCGTCGTCGTGCCCCCATGTGGACAGTCGGAGTTAAGTGCCTTGCCCAAGGACACAACGCGGGAGGCCGAATCGATTGCTCAGACGGTCACTCATACAAGGACAAATCGGACTCGACGTTGCTTTACTTCGGTGATCTGACGAGAAGCGGTTACCGCAACGCCACCGCGCCCCCGATAAAATCGATCTACTCTGGAATCATCGTCCAGTTCCCACATAGAACCCGCACTGACATTCATGCAAGATTATTATACAGCACAACATAGGTTCAGACAACCAATGGCCCAAAGAAAGCTCAAGTGTACTTTGTCCAAGTCTAGGTCAGCTGACCAATATGTTTGAAAAACGGAATATGTATATCCATACTAACTGAATGGTCATTTTACAGATTGGTCGATGACGTAAAAGAAAACTACCACAGGAAACAAAACACCAGGCAAGAGATTCATTCTATTACCCAGTCTAAGACACGTGTATTCGCTATTCCATGATAGTGACTTAGAAGTAATGAAAACTTTTCTAACACATTGACCTGCGTTATGTTACAACTATTTCTTTATTTATCAATTAGGTAAAATACTCTAGGCAAGATATCAGCCCTCGGTAACTTCGCAACAGGCTGAGACCATCGGTCGACATGAAACTAACCAAGTAATAACTTCTAATGAAACGAAGGCGTCAGACGACAAAAGAAAGAACGGAGTGGAACAATTGTTCAAGACGCACTGTACTAACGTGATTCAACCCGATGGGTTGAACACTTGAAAATTGATCCACAGAAATGCTATTTCCTTGGTTGTCCATTCTTGTGTGTGTGAAAAGAGATGTTAAATGTGTATGTGGGGGGTATTTTTCGAATGACACAATAATGTTTTAGAGGAATTTAGAATGTTGGTTTCTGATCCCTTGCCGGGAGTCGAACCATCGGCAACCCCGCCTGGTAATTAGGAGTCCAGCGCATAAACCACTAGACCATTGCATACCGTCAAAATACGATGGCTAGAATCTAGCTTTTTAGATGAAGTTCTCATGATTACTTGGTTCATCTTCCTTTCGGCAACAGCGTGAAAGTGTGCAACGCGCTGGCTACAGTTCGACGAAAGTGCTGTGGCTGGCCTCAGACGAAGACTGACACGGGCCAGTGTGTGTTTTTCGAATGACACAATCATGTTTCAGAGGAATTTAAAACGTTGGTTCCTGATCCCCTGCCGGGAGTTGAACCCCATCTGCCAATCACGAGTCCAACACCAAAACCACTAGACCATTGCACGCGGTCAAAAAACGATGCCAGGAATCCAAATTTTTAGATGAATTCTCATGATTACATGGTTCATCTTCCTTTTGGCAGCAGCATGAAAGTGTGGAACGCACTGGCTACAGTACAGCGAAAGTGTTGTGTGTGTTGGGGTGGGGGTAGGGTTGGGATGCACAGTCAATATACTATATCTTCGAAGCATCCTTTCTTGTCACGCCATGCAAGTATTATACTCTAATACAGAATTACCCCGCTGACCTCTCTTTTTTGACGTGTATGTTTTGATGTAGTGATTTGGTGCATTTTTCTTCTTCAGCCATCTTGACAAGATGGTTGAAATAGTGGGAATAGACCGAAACGGATAAATGCGAAATTCCTCGACCAAAACGCAACTAAAATTTGTTAACATTGCAAAAATATACTTAAAAATGCCTGTATATTGACGCATTTGAATTCTCTCGTAATATTAAAATCATTGTGTAATCATATAGGATTTAAAGGGAAAAAACCTTCTGTGACCACCCCCCACCCCCTGGTTCTGCCACCTTTGATGTCATACATAAAAGTACAACTGTAATCAGTAAGTTTGGGTAGCGTGACTACAGTTTGACTATTATTCTCTGTTGAAACGAGATACTCTGTTTAAAAATTTTAAAATATTTAAAAACAAGAAAACGGCATTTTCCTCATCTTTAGATGTTTTGTAACTTTTTTCTAGTCATTAAATCAACAATGTGCGCATAGTGACATATAATGCAGACACTCACTGCCCTTTCCATTTATATAAAAGTCCAGGATGTGAAATTTGCTACTTTTTTCCTCGGGAAGAATAAAAACTTGCAAATTACCGTAAAAACATATTCGTTCAACAAAGAACCAAAGTGAGCGCTTACTTAGTGTTGGTAGGTGTAATGCTGATAAATATTTTTAATGACGGATTATCTGTGAAGTTGTTGCTTTTAATTAGCTTGCCATAAAAAAAGTCAAAGTCTCCTTTTGTAACTTTTAATAAAGGAAAATAACAGACAGCTCCAATACACCCCTAAACAGACATTATCATACCCACGTAAACAACAATTACGTTTGTAAAATGGGAGGGGGATTCCCTAGGGCCCCATGAATTTTGCTATGTAGGGAATTCTGAAAAGCGCAAATAAACCGTTACAACCAAGGACGGGAACAGCTCCATGTCCCCCTGTCCCAGCACCGCGCACTTATATGACCGCAAATTTATTTTGTAGGAGGTCTCACAAATTCTTGCGGCTCCACTGTAATAGAACCTAGATATATCCTATCAACACTGAAAAAGCATAATATATCCGTTGTTTTATGCTTAGTAGTAGTAACAACCTTCAGTCCTCTTCGAAATGCTCCATCGCCCATTATGAAATGCAGTTGTCTAAGAATGGAGGCTCCCTGAAAAAGAAAACAATGGAGAACTCTTGTAAGGTCTTGAATATCATTCAGTATCAATTTAGGGTGATTCTTCATGGTACAATGAATCCACTCATTTGATAAGATATTGGCTTATATACACCGATCTCATATCATGTGTATGTCATACCAGGAGAATTCTACCAACACAAATTGCTGAATTATTGATGAGACATATAGGCTGCAATCGTCTTGAAATGACTGACAGAATTGTGGAAGGGAATCTGGCGGTTCCAAAATCTAGGTGGTCAGAACACAGCCTGGTTTTGATACGCTTCTCGTAAAATGAATCGTATTATATCATTCGTTTTCCTCTGCCCGCTTTTGTTTTGTGCTGTGTTCGGGCTAAAACACACCTTTTTACTTTCTTTATAGATTGCTGTTCAGATTATTTCTCCCCGAGAGGAGTAATTTTGTTAGAAAATGTGATGCTTAGTTTGATCTGAATGAAAATGAGTACAAAAGTGGTGTTCACATTACTCTTAATCTTCAAAATTCTTAAAACTTCCGTTTTATTAATTCTGTGGTCATTTTGTTTGCAGCGGAGTACCGCCGAACTCTTGAAATTTTGCAATGTTCTTAAATTCAAATATACATTTTCAAGGTATCGAAGGTACTTGCAAATGACATTTAAACACCAAAGGTAACCGAGAGTGCTTAACCCTTTACATAACATGGAAAGCAGACGACACTTGCAAAAAATAATTCTTGAATAACGACGAGCTCGTTCCAACGAGGGGTCATAACCTATGTTTTTGGAACATAAATGAAAAAATAATGAAAATTAATTGGCGATTTTTGAGAATAGCGCTGGCCGGTTTTGGCAGTTACGTTGCTTAAAGGGTTAAAAACGATGTTGTGGATTTCTGTTTCACTTGTTCGGAGACTTTTAATAACCTGTCTGCATTGTTGTAAAAAACTGCAGGGTGGGAGTTAACACCCGCACACTGAATTCCAAATACCGCAATTCCGTGTAGCACATTTTAATGCAGCTAGAAATTTAACCAATTCAATCTTGTTTTGACAAAGCACGATGAGCTCTTAGTTGTATTGTGGGAAAAGTTCACAGGTTGAAAGATTGTTATTTTGACTGGTGTGTGCAGTGGCCTTAGGGACTTTTTGAGTAAGGAAGGTCCTCAATAACTAAATCTTCTAATCGTGATTTAATTAGATCTAATTAGAGCCACAAGGTCGCACCCCAACCCTTACCGTCTAGGTGATGTGTTTAGAGATGGGAGGTTGGGTTAACGACTGGAGGGTTCAAGTTGGAAGTACAGAAGGAATAAACAAGGGATTCTCAACGACTGCATAGTGGATACTGAAATTCACAAAACGAGTTCTGTAAACTGAGTTTCGTAAATATTACAACACAGTGGGGTCTAGTTGAAGATTCTTATTATAACACAATTGAAAACACGATATAAGATGCCTAGTGTATCGATAAACAATGCTTAGTGCTTCGAGAAATAAAACAACGCTTCCTATAAGGGACTGAATTACTTTGCTAAAACGATGCGTTGTTTGGCAAATCGCTACTCCAAAAATAGTCCCCAATCACGCCGATATTTTGAAGTACTCGGTTTTAGAATTTCATTGAAACAACGATTCCAGACTCATTAAATAGTGTCGCTGGAAATGTTTGTAATACGCAAACGAACACGGGCGACCAGAGGTCAGGGCTTAAGTTTCGTGTAAGAATACATGTAGATCTAAGACTACTTCCTAATTTCAATTCAGTTCAATATTTTATTTTGCAATAAATGTGCCATAAGATTGTACAATAAATCAGATAGCATGCAGGAATTACAAATAATGATATAAATAATGAACAATATATATTGATCCTGTGGTACAAAAATTACAAGGCGAGGGCATAGCCCGATTAGCTGTCTACCTGCCATTTCCTTAATGTAAATCGGACTCATTTCTTGGAGACCTGCAAACCATAAAAAATATTTTTTTCTCATTTTAGTAAATATTACTATTTGCCCGATAAAAGGGGGAATTGGCCAAATAAATCCACAATGTCGCGAGTATCCATCGCTCTCTATTCAATTACTTCAACTAAAAAAGAACCCGAAGGCCTCATCTCACAGGAGGCAACTAGAATGCGGCGCGAGGCGCAGTAGGATGACAACCAACGATTTGTCAAATACTGAATGGCGATACAGAGACTGGCATGGTGAGCGAGACACAATATCATCAGACAAAGATAGACACAAAATCATAAGACACAGATAGATACAAAATCATCAGACACAGACACTGAGTGTTATTGAATAGTCGTCTTTTGCCGCCTTCAGAGTGCAGGTTTAATGGTCTAAAAAAGACGAGATCGTGTGATAAAGTGAATCAAATGTTTCAAACTAGTGAAGTTTCAAAGTTGAAGAAACATATTTTTTTGTACGGTGGTTCTTATATGCTGATCTCAGAACATTTCCTGACATTATGAGTGTACTCTGACTAGACAGATTTTTATCATAATATTTCGCTGCGCTCCCATGTTCCGAACCCCCTTAACCCATATGAAGAGGGTCAAACCTACATCGTCGAGGGGACCACTCCGTTGAAATCCTCCGAACGTTGGGGGTTTTATGTGCCCCTTACAGAAAATAGCATTGCACACTGTGGTATTGCCCCAACCAATGCCAGGTGTACAGTACATTGCGCATAAAGCCAGTGCCGATGGGAGGCATTTGAAGTGAAAATTGGTTTGTAAAAATAAATCTCAAACCTCTAACGTGATTACGCAGTTCATGGTAGAAAACAAAAGCAAGATACTTGATTATATGTGTGCACTTGTTAGAAATATAGAAAAAATGGAAAAAGTTAGTTGCGGTTTATGCCCGGGCCCGCCTGCGATAAATCCTCGGCTAGTACAGGTGGGGGGGGGGGGGGGGGGTGGGGGAGGGGGGGGGCACTAAAAATTTGCACGACGTGACGTCCTATTTTTTATTCGGCTCCTTTTTACACCCACCCACCCACCCACTACGTGTAAATTTTCTACTACCGTTCTCAGACACCCACCCCCCCCCCCAACCCCCACTCTCCCATTAAAATCCAAAATAAACTTATAAATTTAGTAGGCACAGCTGTCTTTAGGGGTTTTTCATAATGTTCTTAAACTGGTACCACCAATTTCTCCGTGGGCTGCTGTGGGCCCCAATCTACAAATGACAGGCTGTTCATTATCAGGCTTGGCCAGAGCAGGTGTACATATACGGGAACAAATTTTCATTTGAATTGTTCCCAAAATATTGTCTGCACATTTTCTGCATTTCGAACAAGACACCCACCCCCTACAAACGTGTGGCATTTTCCCAGATTAAGCCCAATATTCTCACATATAAAGCCTCCTGATGTTGTATTTATGTTAAGAGTGTGATGTACAGCATCATCTTTAAGGTTTCAAACACAAATGATGGTATATATTAGCTGATATATTGATATATTTTTAAAAAATTAAAAAAAATTGCACAAGTTGGAAATGCACATTTCTGGTTCACTCAAGAGACCCACCCACCCCCACGTCACGTCTTGCAAATTTTTGGTGCCCCCCCTCCTCCCCCCGGCTAGTATGCATAATTTTTATCGTTAAAAACCAGTCGTCACTTATGGTTTAAAGGCTCAAGAACAATTTAATTATTACAGATCACAAGAAAATCGCCCTTTGAGTGAAACAAGGCGCTGTCTGCAATGCTTTTGCATTGCAGATAGCGCCTTGTTCCACTCAAGGGGCGGAATAATATCGTACAGGGCGATTCTAACTTTGTGGAGGCAACAGTGGCAACGCATAGCGGTATCATTTAGTAACTTGTTCTTCATAAAACTCACCTTTTGATATGTTATAACGTCAAACATAGAACCAAAGTTTTCCCACACATTCTTTACTATAGGTCTAGATGTTGGGAAGTTATCCGCATTCATAGCCCGTTGAGCATCCACGAGTAAGTAATCATACTGCAATAAAAAGTAGTCCAGTTATGATGTTTCAATAAAAAAAGACTGAATCACCAGGAACTGAAGCCGATTTGAACCTTTAGCCTGTGCCGGGCGCTGGCAATAGAATTGGGTTGTCGACTACATCACAGCAAGAGCTGACCATTTTGCGGCAACAGTCGGCCAAATCGAATTGTATGTCTCATTCAAAAGGAAGGAAATCACGAAGTTGCTTCAATGGGAGTAACGCGCTTTATATACGCCACCGGGGATATGAGAAGAGTCTTGACACGTCATTGTACTCGATCAGGAATCCATGTTACGCAAGGGGGTTGGACTGAACTGTTCACTGATATTCGGCAGGTAGTGAGGACACTGTGTCTTCAGAGTTGCACAGGATTATCCGTGAAATTGAAAAGCTGAAATAAACTTGAACGTGACTTTGGAATGAGGTAGTTAGTCCTATTACAATGGCAGCTACCTTACCCCGGCTGACAATCGGTGAGGGAAGTCGTCCATATTACCGTGATATATGGTCGCCTATCTTCATCACAATATGTGGTCAACTTTTCTGATTCTGGCAAACGTATTACGTGAGGTGTCACGATATTTAAAACATTTTTTCAGTTTCACTTTTTACCAAAGAAAATGTAACAACAATTACGAAATAACACAAACAAAAGACAGAAGTGGAGTTTTGTTTTGGGACCTTTTTGTTTTGCTTTGATGGATTGGTACGCTGGTAGTTTGGTGTTTTCCTTTGTTACTGTTGATTTTGTCACCACAAGAGTCTTCGTTCTTGAGTCTGAACCAACGATCCTTGTAGACCAACCAAACACTCTGTCATCCTCGTTGGGGGTACAGCACAGTGTCCATTGAAAAAAAGTTTGATGGTTTATGCAGAAGAGAACACTGGATCCATCTCCCCATCCTTCAAGCTATTTCAGTTATATATAAATAATCGTGGGCTTTTGCCTGTAAATTCATATGTGGGTTTGTTTTTAGAGGCAATCGATTCCCTGCGAACTCTATTCAACAACTGAAGGGTTAAATTTACTCACCGGTTTCCATTCATTAAACAGATAGGTATTTGAGATGACCTCAAAGTAACTAGCGAATGCTTCATTCAGCCATATATCACTCCACCATTTGCAAGTTACAAGATCGCCGAACCACTGAAAAAAAATCAATACAAGCATTCAGGAGAGTTGCGAAAAATAACCGATGGGGCTGGTGAGTAAACCTGATCTGTCCCGGCTGCGATGGTCCAAGTTCCGACTGTTAAATATTCAAACTACATTATCAAGCCGTGCCTTCGTCGAAGGCACGGCTTGATGATGTTGTTGGAATATTAGTCAGTCGGGATTGTAGTTCAACACTGAAGAGTACATGGAAATGTATTTGTGCATAAATGCACGTAGCTATTGCCTCGCGTGGGGTTCACAACATCTTATTCACTTTGCACGTATCTTAGATCTGGTACCACAGCCCTCCAGTTGTATGACCGACGATGTGTGTGACTGACAAAAGGCCAAATATACAGGTACAAAATTATAAGCAAGAGTGATATTAATGACTCAGATTCAGACAAAAATGTCTCAACTGAAAAATTTATTGGGTACGGAGGTCATACCATACCGACCCAACCCCTTATTCACGTTCTTGAAACCATTGACTATAGTGCAATCGTATGTATGAGAGGAAGAAAAGGGAAGTAAAAAAATGGAATTTTATCGCACCCCTTCCTTACACGATTGACCAATAGTGCTAAAAAGATTGTCATTTGTCAAATAAAGTCAAGGATATCGCGCCTTTTAGACGTGTATTTTTAAAAAGAACTTCCAACTTATGACGGGAGGGGGCTTTCTTTTAAAACTGAGGATGGGATGAAGAAGTAACAAAGTCAGCACTTCTTCGCATGACTACTTTCTGTGAAAAATGATGATCTCACCCTACAACTAGAAATAGAGATCCTGAATTTGTTATCTGTGATTTTATGCGTAACCTATGACTGAGTTCATTCAGTTCCATTAATTTTGAACTGATGTCTACTCACGCCCAAAACGAATGTAATGGACAGCTTTATAAATTTCGTATAAAATACTAACGAATTTGAAAAATCCTTATTGCAAAATATGGCATTTGAATTGAAAAGTCTGAAAAAAAGAAGAAACCATTTCTTTATCGAAACTATCATTAATCGTGACCTCAATGGCATTTCTTGTTTAACCCTTTACCTAACATGAAAAGCAGACGTCACTTGCACAAAAAATTCTTGAATGACTATTTTTTTTCATTTTTTGTCTCAAAAATATAGGTTATGACCCCTCATATGAACGAGCTCGACGAGCTCGTTCCAACGAGGGGTCATAACCTATGTTTTTGAGACAAAAAATTATGAAAATTAATGGGCGATTTTTGAGAATAGCGCTGGTCGGTTTTGGTCGTTACGTTGGGTAAAGAGTTAAATACATATACGACATAGAACTTGTGGTAGTAATTGTATGACACACCAATGCAGCAGAAATAAAAATTGATTGGCTGTGGATTCTCATGTGATTCTAATTTGCCACGAAACTTGTTGATCATGTGTTTTACTCGATACCAGTTGATCATGTGATATTCGAAAATCGCGATTTGATTTCACACTCTTTCTTGGTTTCTCAGTCGACTTTTACATTCTGTATACGTTCTGTTAATAGACGATATCCAAGACAAACAATATTCTGTTTTTCCCATTCGATGTGACATCAAAGGTAAATCTCCACGAAGATGATCAGCTTGAAGAAGTGCTTTTTTCAAACTATGCGTTTTCGGGGCGGTGTTTTGCCGATGAGACGACTAGATTTTTTTTATTCGGAAATAAAATATACCCGTTTTGTCAAGGAAGAAAACAGGAGAATTGAGTTATGAATGTTGGAAATCCATGAGGTGATGAAACATATTCTTCATGAACAAATTTACCATGAATCACGAAGCGGTCCAAAGACTTTGCACTTGGTCAATTTATTTTATCACCATGAATTTTGAACAATCACAATTCAGTTAATGAGTGGAAGTTTTCAAAAGAGAGCAAATCAGTGAATGATTTCACTTTGTTCAAAATACTTAACGTTGTTCATCATGCGCGAATCATGTCGTTAAATCGGATTAAGGTACTATAATCAAGTTATGGAATTTTGTTAATTTTGAACTTCTCACCTCTGATATTCCTTAAATTCAAATTAAATATAAACAAATCATACATCAAAATGAAGGTTGGGATGTATAGAACACGAAACACATATGTAATCAATTCACAGAGTTGATAGCAGGCACCACTGGTTCCTGGAAGTTTGCTCTCGTATTCGTACCAGAACTGATAATAAAATAATATTTTGCCAGAACAACTCGTGGCCAAATGTGCTTCAGATATTGAATAACTAGGCATTCAAAACACTTTCGAGAGCAGCAATAGGACTGCATTTTGGAAAAGGACAACACTGTCTGCATTTTTAAATGAAGATGGTTCCCATGTTCCACAGACATGCGCAAATCACTCGATACCACGAATTTCCATCGAAAAACAAAATCGTAATTCTAAGAAATTTCAACAGGTATCACGATACCTTGCCTTGAATATGGCAACTATGCAGTCTCTATATAATAATAGTATACTGCATTAAGGCGATCTTTCTCATTATTTGATTTAGACCGCGTTGTATTTCGATGCCTTTTCCGTCCGATGACGTCGACCGAAAATCGAAAGTAAATTCATATGTAAACAAAAGCGAAGGTTTTGAAATTTACCCCCACTCAGCTCTGTCGCTGTGTTTTGAAGAATTTTGATACCCTAGCTTTGTTCTTGGATATGTAAAGCACATTTGGCCACAAGGTGTTCTCGTGAAATATTATTAAATTATCACTTCTGGTACGAATACGGTAGCAGACTTCCAGGAACCAGTGGTGCCCACGGTCGACTCTATGAGTTGATTACACACATGTTTCGTGTTTTGTACATCTCAACCTTTATTTTGATGTATCATTTTATTATACCTAGACCAAAGCTGAAGATTTCTTCGATGATCACTGTAATGGCAGTGGATTCACGGACGAAGGCAGTTTTCCATGAATACCAGACAATCATACAAATGTATGATTACCCGTGAATATCATTTGGTGGGACGACTAGATTTCTAAACTGAAACATTTCCGCTTTTACCAAAGGGGTAAACATAAGAACTGAAATGTGATTGATCGTAATCCATTAGGTGATGAAACACGAAGTTCCCGCGCAAATTTATTGATCACGTAAACTTGTGCGTGGACAGTTTCTTTCATCACTTCATGGAATTCTAACAAGCCTAATCAATTCTTCAACATATTTGTGCGTGACTTTTTTCTTTGTACTCAACTTTTATTGTGTTCTGAAATGCGTAAATAAATATCACTGACCATATGAGCTAACTCATGTCGGACGACTTGGGCAACAGAAAACTTTCTGGCCTCCGTATCTTCATTTGGATTATACAATAACATGGTTTCTTTGTATTTTATCAATCCCCAGTTTTCCATTGCACCTGCGTTGAAGAATGGAATTGAAGCGTGATCTGAAAAATGAAACCAGTTGAATTTTAATGAACGAACCAAAGAGGGAATAGGTCGCATTGTTTCCAACTGTTATTTTCTCGATCAACACTCTTTAACACTCTACTAACATGAAAAGCAGACGACACTTGTCGCGCTGAAAAAAAATTCTTGAATAACTAATGTTTTTCATTTTTTGTCCCCAAAACATAGGTTATGTCTCTTTGTTGGATCGAGCTCGACAAGCTCGTTCCAAACGAGGGGCCATAACCTATGTTTTTGAGACAAAAAATCAAAAAAATAATGAAAATTAATTGGCGATTTTTGAGAATAACGCTAGTCGGTGTTAACGTTACCCTGGGTAAAGGGTTAAAATAAACTCAAAACAATTCGGAAAATGCTTGCAATAAGAACATTAAAAAAACCTGATGGGTTTTCTTATTTTGCTTTCCGCCTTGACACAACACGGGAACTACCTTTATCAAGCCCGTTCCAAGGAGGCACTGAGGGCTGCGTTTTGGAAGATTATTACCAATAATATTCAACAATTATAATCAAAGAAATGCCATCTGTTTGTTGCATAATGCATGCGCCCAGGAAATATACATTGGTATTGAAGTGTGCTGTTACCAAAACTTGCTTATTGCGAGACACCTACCGCCTGTCCTTAACATGTTTGCAAAAAGTTGACACATTTCTCTACACTTGGTTCAGCGTTATCGTTGAGGTGTGTCTTTGAGCAGTCTGAGACCTTCTCAAATACGGCCGTAATCAAGAAGGTACCGACTTCAAGGTTCGTATGACTTACCCACCCTCTTATTCTATAGTACTGGGTCGCAATAATTTGATTTTGCTCGGTCACATCGCGATCGGGTCACAACCCACTTACACAACAGTGGGTGAAGATTTTATGAATGAAATATTGAAAAGACCAAATGAAGAAAAATAAACGAAAGTAGCATCTCGGATTCAAGGTTCTTGCATTTTTTCCTACGGTTGAGATCCAACTTTGCTGGGGAGAAAATCGGAAAGATAATTTCGACCGGATCGACTCCCGGACGCGGTACACTCGGAATTCTCTGTCCGCCATTGTGATGACATCACTGTACGTACTTGATAATTATGCAAAGTTTTTTGTTGACGCCTATTTTGCGAACAATACTACAGAGCTCGATGAGATTAGTATAAAATGAAAAAAAACACCTATGCCCAATATTTACGTGAACTGAGATGAATTTATTCCCTGTTGTTCCTCTGTTATGCTTGATATTTGTTCTCTTCGCAACAAACGTACACTCGCAGTTTATGTATCGTTTTGAAACGTTACCACAGAAAGGGAAAATCATTTTGGTGATGGCCAGATAGAATATTACTACTTTTCTCGGAAGCATCAGATCATGCTACCACAAAACTACAAGAATGGAGCCGCAGCTACGAAAGCACGTGTGCGACGTGATAAAGCTCAATTCCTGGATGCACAAAAAGAACTGTTTGCTATTGATACATCAAATTTTGTCTTCAGAACACGGAACGTTCAGTATTTGAAATACAGAGAAACAACCTTTGTATACTACATTCATTCAACAAACTCTGAGACGGTTTAATCCTTTACCTAACGAACCGCCCGCATCCGCCCTCGTAATTTACAAACTCAGCAGTTGAAAAAAAATATTTTTCAACAAATTTCATCAAAGCCATATCATGTGATCCTCAGTGGAACGAGCTCGTCGAACTCGTTCCAACACGGGGTCGCATGATATGGTTTTGTTAAAATGTTTTGAAACAGTTGAAAAAAATTAAGATTAATAAATTTTGATATCGTCTTCGTTGGGTAAAGGTTTAATGTCAGGTTGTCAGTTTGAATGTGCTAAACGTCACCTTCTTTTGGTAGAGTATAGTTGGTTTGAAGGTAGTCTTCGTACGATTCGGTGGCATTAATTGCGACACCAAGTGCAAATTTTGTATAGTGGAATTCTTCAGTTCTGCTCCATGTTCGTACCTGAAAAAAGCAAGAAACATTGTTAGAAAAATATAACCTCTATCATTCCATGAACACTCCGATATTCTTTCGTTCTCTTTTAATTCTCAAGGTTTGGATGCCTTTAACAAAGTGTCCAATGAAGATGCTGAGAGGAATAAACCAAGTATATTCTTAAAATAAGGTCGGAGAACAACGACGACGGTGATGAGTTTTTCTGTGTACACCACATTTATTGTTGATATACTTCTTAGCCTTTACACACTCAACATATTTATCAAAACCGTTCAGCGCTATTCACAAAAAAAACCGCGATTCAAATATTATTATTTTTTTCATTGTTGTCTCGAAAACATAGGTTATCACCCCTCAATGGAACGAACTCATTAAGCTCGTTCAAATGGGGTGTTCCAAGCTATGTTTAAGCTAATTGCTTAGAAAATAGCATTAGTCTAGTTATTCAAAAATATTTTTTGCGAGTGTCATCTGCAATTCTCGTTCGGGATGGGTAAAAGGTCTACACAACGCTGGAGAAAACGGCTGAGTTCATGACGTGGAGAAAAATGAGTGTGTTTTCTGTATACACCACATTTTCTGTTGATGAACGTTTTGACATTTATTGAAGAATGAGAATGACTAATGACATACACAATTAAACATGTACATTATAACAGGTTATCTTGGTGGTGTCCATCACACGACCCCAACAATAACTCTTCACAACAGGTTACAGAATAGAACAGTCTGTACGAGTGTTTGTATACTTCACACTCTACATGTGCATGGTTTCGCATGCGTCATATTGTAAAAATCGCATGTACATCGGTGAAATTCAGGACTCTTCATCATTGGTAAGAACATAACCAGTAACAGCAACATTTTCTGTTAATGAACGTATTGACATTTATTGAAGAATGAGAATGACTAATGACATACACAGTTAAACCTGTACATCATAACAGGTTATCTTGGTGGTGTCCATCACACGACCCCAACAATAACTCTTTACAACAGGTTACAGAATAGAACAGTCTGTACGAGTGTTTGTATACTTCACACTCTACATGTGCATTGGTAAGAAAATAACCAGCAACATCAAAAGGTACCTATCAAAAACAGATGGTCTCGAAAAATCACAGCAGTGATTGAATAAGGATAAATGCCACGTCATAATTCACAGTTTCCTCCAAAATGTCTTGAATTAGACACTGAATGTGGTTGGGTCGAGAGGATATGGTGGAGGCCGATGCAGATCAACAAAACCAACTTTTCGAGGTCACTGTTAGTGCATTTGCAAAGGATACTGAACTCAACACAGCTTAGGGTTATCTTTATCAACTTCTTTTAGATCGATGTTTCCATCAAAACCCAGTTGCCTTTGCGTTACATCTACCGATGAACATAAGCGAAATTCGTCGCAACTCAATCTTCTCCACAGTTCCTGCCCTAAGATTGCATCAAGTCAATCCACATGAGTAACTCCACCCATCTGTGCCATTTCATGACGTAGAAACTTCTAGGTCACGCAACATCTTGGTGTTTACCGAAAGCCTGTAGGTTTTCCGATATCAGCACTTGTTCTTAGTCAATAACAACTAAAATATTCTGTGAATATTCCATTTGTATTATCGTGGGAAATCAGTACATCATAAACATATTCCTTTTTCACAAGCATCAAACTATATTCTTTAAAAAGCAATCAATGGCTGTGAGGCGTCCATAAATTGAACACTAACTGTTTGTGTTTAGCATTGTCCATTTATAGGAACAAATGTCCCATCCAGATGACCGAAGCTACGATACTCTTCTGTTTCTGACCAAGCGTTCTAGCAGTCCACTTGTATAGAGATCAATGACAATTCACATAAAATACATAGATATCAAGAACATGTTTGAGCATGGCACCGCATACAAACAGATTGTCGTGGTAATGTCCATGTCCTGTGATTTGTTTCAGATTCAAGGTGGTGTCCAGAATGGAATCTCAACGAGCCGGCTTTGCCGGCTTTGCCGGCTAGTTATGATCCTATTTTTGGACACCACCGAGAATCTGATGCAAATCACAGGACATGCACATTATCATGATAATACATGTATCTAACAATGCTGTCACATAAACAGATTAAATCTTAAATTATTAACACAGTTTAGGGACATACTTTTGGGCGAGAACCCCCCCCCCCCCCCCAAAAAAAAAAAACAAAAAACAAAACAAAACAAACATATTTTATGGAACTAAATTATTGTGCATTCTGACAAACAATAAGTAACCTGGTCACCTAAATTTTCAAAGTTGTGTTGTCAAATTATTCACTCCCAGTGTCACTTCCTATGATGATCCGCTTGGATTTACGAGTGTGCGATGTCGGCACATCCTCAGGAGCCGGGTAGATGTAATATTGAATTGTGCAGTTTATATATATTGTGTGTGTGTGTGTGTGTGTGTGTGTGTGTGTGTGTGTGTGTGTGTGTGTGTGTGTGTGTGTGTGTGTGTGTGTGTGTGTGTGTTTGTCTTACCAACTTGACGAGGTAACTAGACAAAAGAGTTTGCGTGTTTCGCCTTACCGAGGTACAAAAGACAAAAGAAACCCTTTACCTCGGTTGTTTTCCCAGAACTGTACCGGCAAAACGAGGTAGAAACCGTTAGTACACACAAAGGACAAACAATGGGGTACCTCGGTATGTAGGGAAGACAAGACTGTGTGTGTGTGTGTGTGTGTGTGTGTTTGTGGTGTGCGTGTGCGCGTTTGTCTTACCAACTTGACGAGGTAACTAGACAAAAGAGTTTGCGTGTTTCGCCTTACCGAGGTACAAAAGACAAAAGAAACCCCTTACCTCGGTTGTTTTCCCAGAACTGTACCGGCAAAACGAGGTTGAAACCGTTAGTCCACACAAAGGACAGACAATGGGGTACCTCGGTATGTAGGGAAAACAAGACTGTGTGTGTGTGTGTGTGTGTGTGTGTGTGGGGGGGGGGGGGGGTAATAGTTTTTAATAGTTCTGTCGCTAACTGTAAGGATTTTTTTAAAACGTTCATATGAGTCGATCATTGAAACATAGAATATATTCATGCGCCTGTTATGATAGCCCGTCGCGTTACCGGACAGGAGTCGTCTATATGATACGGGGGAGGGGGAGGGGGGGGGGGGTGATCAGTGGCGTCACGGTAACCAGTTCCCGTCAGATCACCGAAGTTAAGCAACGTCGAGCGCGGTTAGCGGTTGGATGGGTGACCATTTAAGCGACTGATTCGCGCTCCCACGTTGTGTCCTTTAGCAAGGCACTTTTATTTAATCTTATTAGTTTTACAAGGATTGGCGAACAAGTTATGCAACTTATATTAACGCCTCTCCTTGGCTCAATGGCGTAGGTGTGTGGGATGACCTTTATAGCGGCAACTTCGTGGCCTAGCTCTTCTCGAATACTACGAAGGGATCTCTTTAACCTGCACGGAGTGTGTCTCTCTCCGCACAGAGGACAGCCATTTTACGTTCCTACCCGATAGGCACTTAACCCCGATTGCCTACATGGGGGCACGATGACCCTGTGTACTAAGGCGTACTGCACGTCGAAGGTGCGCATGTCTTCAACGAATCTATCCCTGCCAGTGCCGCGGTGTGGAGTTCAGAGATGTTGGATAGCTGACAGCTGCTCGTCGTTTCTCGGTGGTTCTCTCCAGGTACTCCGACTTCCTCCACCCGTAAAACTGTCACCGACATGATATGACCCTGGCTGTTAATGTGTCGTTAAACCCTATTAAAATAAAAATTAAAAAAATTTGTTACGGAATCAGAAAGAGTCGTCTATATGATACGGAATCGGAACACATGTGATGCGAACCGTTTCTCGTGGTTTTCAGGCCAAAAGCTATATGATTGTCAGATAAAGTATTTGAACGCACGCCTATTAATAGAAGTAAAAAATATCATCTTTCCCGATCAAGTTCACATATTCTTCATTGGGAAGAGGATTAAATGAACGCATTGTATTAAATCAAACTCGGTGTGAGACGTGGCATAAATAACGAGGCAATTTCTAAGGAATCACGGATTATGTCATCGTCGTTCATCTTAGCTAGGATAGTTTCGATTAAACGTGACAAGATAAACGTTGAACAGGATATGGGGAGTTACATTTCATTGTATGACACCCTTTAAATTAGAGGGAAATGTCCAGTGATCTCCATACAACAGTTTTGCTGGAACACTCATTTGTCACAAAAAGAAAAAAACGTCTCCATCATCGCCATCTTAGGGATGTGGTGGTGTTGCTATAAATAAACTGTTCAACAATGAAAAATTTCTCAAAGGTTTTCAGTTTACCAACGCCTCGCAACGGCCGATCGCGATCTAACTGGTTGAATGCTCGAAGCCACAATCGGGGCTTTAAAAAAATGAAGATATCAGAGGAAAATCTATAATTTTCCTTGCTCATGTTTCATATTCACTCAAACGCAAATAATATTTTGTTCATATAAATTTGTTTTATCACAGATTATTGAGCACCCTTCAATAATTTGTTATAAAACAAATTTTGATGAACAAATTTAGACCACCAAAAATAATGTAGCCCTCAACTAGTTAAAGCATATACTAAATAAAATCAGTAAGTTGTTAATGTGCCCGTTTTTTGCAGCGATACAAATGGCTTATTTACAACATATTTCAGTTATCATCAGTTGTGGCGAACTTGATGTTCTTTTTTCTTGCATCAAAAGTATGATGAAAAGTTCTTTGATGTCCGATATTTTCAACAACATGAAAGAAAAAATGTTAGAATCTCTAGGCAATTATCGACTTGGGGTAGTAATTTGACATTTCGAGATGTTTTGAATTTAGAGGTTCATTTAGAAACTGCTCGATCCGCTGCGAACGTCATTGTATATTTAATTACCTTTCTTTATATATAAGAAACAAGCCAATATTAACGTGGAAAATAAAGAAGACAATCAATGCTTGAAATAGTATGTTATTATGTTATTAAAATGAAAAAGGCTCAGTTTCTTTTTTTCATTTCGTTTCGGCGATAAAATTGACATTGGAAGTACCGCCCACCGATGCTCGTGTAAACAAAAACAGATTCGCTCGAATGTACGTCTGCTGTTCAGTAAAACAGAGAAAAAAATAATAGCGACTCTTAATAATCTGACGATCATGGTATAAGTAAAATATACCCAAAGTAGCTTGGTGTACCAAATGTTCACCACTCGTGTTGAAGTGGTGTTAACCGCGCGCCGAAGGCTCGCGGTTAACACCAAATGTTCACCACTCGTGGTTAACATTTGGTACACCAAGCGACTATGGGTATATTCTATATGTTTTGAAAGAAACGGGTAAATACATAGCGTATTTGGATGCCAGCAATTTATACCGTTGGGCTTTGGGTCATCTGTTACCGACCAAAAATTTCAAATACATGATGCAACGAGAGAAATTTGAAAAGTGTAGTCTTATTTTAGAAGTGGACCTAGATTACCCGGCGCAATTCGGCGACGAGCATAACGATTATCCAGTATCACCTGAACGACTAAAAGTGAACGGGAAGAATAAACGCATTTCACAATTAAACGACATACGTAAATACGTGGTCTACTGCGAAAATCTGAAATTATATATAGATCACGATAAGAGATTAGTCAAAATACATCGCATCATGATATTCAAAGAGTAAGATTGAATGAAAAAGTACATAAATCACAACATCTGTTTGAGAACGCTGGTTAAGACCGAATTTGAAAGATATTTTTTCGTCTTATTTGGGATCGTGCATTATGGGTAGCAGTATTATCTTGGTGTATCAGTTTCATTACGAATACGAAAGCCAAACAGTTTTTCACTGACATGGATAGTTTAGCTTATGCGATAGAGATGACGGCGTTCTACATGGACATTTCTCCAGACGTGTAGGAATGGTTCGACACAAGCAATTGTCTCATCAGGTATTAAGCGAGAATTGTGTTACCGGTGAATAACAAAGAGACTGGAAAATGCAAGGGCGACATCGGATGAAGACAAATCACAGAATGCTTGGGTTTGAAATTAAAACTGTATTCTTACACCACTGATCGAAGAGAAACTGTTAAGAAAAGTAAAAAGAGGTGTGGTGGAAAACGATATCACTTTTGAAGAATATAAAAAGTGTCTGTTCGAAGGTAGACAAATTCACGAATCTATGAGCACAAGTCAAAGCGATAAACACAAAATCTATGCGGAGAAAGTCAATAAAATTTCCTAATCGGCTAACGACGACAAGAGAGTCATATTACCAGACAGAATAAGTACGTCAGCTATCAGACATTGCTCGATTCCATTCATTCAAAACCAAAAAGATGATCAAGAAAATATATGATTCCACAAAATCAAGAAGATCAAGATATATCCTAACAGTAAATAAAAAAAATGTATTATAAGAGAGAGAGAGAGAGAGAGAGAGAGAGAGAGAGAGAGAGAGAGAGAGAGGGGGGGAATTAAACAAAAAGTAATCTGTGTACATATCAGAAGAAAGTGTTATGTTACCAAGTAAACCCTTACAAATTTGTGTATTTTCTCAAATGCCTATTGACCATCTACAAGATTACTAATGCTGATTTTGAATCTGGACGATTTCTTAGGCAATGGTACTAATTGGGTGGAATGGTTTAAAAATAAAAAAGAATATTTCGAAAATTATGGGATCACACCACCTTGCGAATTAAGAACTTTTTGAAACCATCCATCTATTACAATATGGAATGAGTACAACCGTGGGATTAAGTGTGGCGCACAGTTGTGCCTGTACGTTCTTAGTCTAGATACCGTAGTCTTCGGGACATCATTTTCACTTCGTTTATATTAAGCACAAACAGCACAGGAAAGAACAATTTTGACCTAGCGTTTGGTCTGCCCAAACACAACAACAAGAAAACATACACACAAATGACAAATGAAAGGGCATGTAACGATAAACATTCTCGTAAAAGATATCGAATCTATCCGAACCCACGGATCCCCAACACGTACACTAAACAGTGAAAGATAATCAATGCGATGGCCAAGAATAAACTGAAGACATATTTGGATGTTGGAATGAATACGATCGTTAACCCTTTACCCAACGTAACGGCCAAAACTGGCCAGCGCTATTCTCAAAAATCGCCAATTAATTTTCATTATTTTTTCATTTTTGTCTCAAAAACATAGGTTATGACCCCTCATTGGAACGAGCTCGTCGAGCTCGTTCCAATGAGGGGTCATAACCTATGTTTTTGAGACAAAAAATGAAAAAAATTAGTTATTCAAGAATGTTTTTTGCAAGTGTCGTCTGCTTTTCATGTTAGGTAAAGGGTTAATCTATCAAAAATCGAGAATGGCGATTCACAATCGATGGTAATCGAGAAAAGACACATTGATTCTGCCTTGTCACAATCTCAGACCTATCTCGAAACATACGTGCAAATTATTTGGTCTCCAGACCGACCTGGAATTCGATGCATGTGCCGTCATCAGAGACTATGTTAATGGCACTAAAGTCTGGAAATCTGGCGATAAGATGGTAGGTCCGCTAGACATGCGAGGTCATCGAATCACTACCAGATCCCATAACACAACAGATGCTTGCACTCTTCGGTAATGGAAGAATTAAAATATGCGCGACAATCGAAAATGATATGGGCCAAATACTGTGGATCGTTAGATTCCAGTAATTGGAATGGTCCTTCAGAAGTGGGCCTCCACACGGTCAGATAGCTTATCCCATGCCGATCGGAGGAGAAATCATTTGAATGAGTTTGACTTCTGTCAACACAACAAACAAAGCAGTCGTTAACCCTTTGAACCCTAGCGGCCGTTTTACCGGCCAGAAACATGATACGTCATAACGTCATTAAATAGGATGGCTGTTCTGTAAATGTGTGGGGTAGACCAATCAATATTTTCAACGTGCAGCCCCAAGGCTGCACGTTGAAAATATTGATTGGTCTACCCCAAATAATGAATATGGACGCTTCTAATTGCTACAATTTAACTGGCATGGAAGATACAACTAGAGTTCAAAGGGTTAATATCGCGGTGAACGGTATAAAAAACGAACTTTCTAACACTGAGAAGCTGGAGAATCAATATTCTAGTTCGACCGTACTCACTACACCATTATGGGTCGAACTTCCAATTGAAATGATAACAGTCTTTTGCAAATGATTAGAGCCAAAGTTTCGATTTGCCCATGTGCGTTTTTATCGAAATACATCTGAATATCTAAAATGCTATTCTTGATGACATCGTATACGCAAAGGATATAGTGTCTTGTATTCATTGGGGCTGCTGTTCAGATTACTTATCAATTCGTCCAAATGATATTTCGATCTGAGGTCTGCAGCATCACCGTACATCCTAGCAAAGTCGTTCTTATCAAACGAGACACTATAATCTAATGCCAGCTATTTCCTAGTGTTGTCAAACATGTGCATGCTATTCGCGTCGAAATTATCGAATAGGGATGGATTCTTCTCTGGTGAACCGCCTCTGTGGGGTTTGAACGCACTCTCTGATAAAATGCGGTCGTTATAAAGAAGATTTGACCGTCATTCTCCAACCGACATATTTTGCTCGGACACACTCTTTCAGCATTCACTCCACCATTTTTGACAATAGCATCACCGCCCCCTTTACACACTAATGTGTGGCCATATTTGAATCCGTTTAGGATTTTGTCATAATCTTCAGCGAATCCGAAAATTTGTTTCCAAGGTGTCGGGAAAAGACGGCCCTTCGGGTATGGAGGATTGAACAATGTGTTTCTGTTTCAAGTCTGCACCATCATTGTCGATACTCACATCGGGGGTGAAATCTTTCATCCAGAGTTGATTGAGTCCTCTAGATTTAGAAAACTCGTCGGGATATTTCAAGAGTCCTAACATCGTTGTGGCTTGGCTCTGATGAAATATGGATTCTATTGCTTGACCGAAGAGTAGATATTTTATACTTTTTTCACTAAATAGATGCATTATACCGTTACTGGCCCAAATGACGATATCGTCGTCGGCATATTCGTTACCATCTGCTTTCGTCAATTGTCCTTGTACCAGGAGATAATTTTCGCTTGGGTGAATGAAGAGATCTCACGTTTCAATATTGTTTCATAGCTCTTCCGTATTACTGAGATGGCTCCCCATTGCGGGTTCATATTCGTACACTTCGTACTCTTTGATACTTGTGTCCCTTACTATAAAGTTCGTTTTGTCTAATATGTTCATCATTTTTTATTTGTTAATTAGTAATTATTATTATCATCATCATTTTTTCTCTTTATTTATATATATAAAACTCATGTGCGTAAAAAAAGATTAAAAAATGCTCTTTTGCAATTGTTGGTCGTAAAACTTCCCATGATCTCTTCACCATCCAATGCTTCTAACTCGTAAATGATGGGATCGGCGTTGAGCACTCGAACTGGGGCGAGAATGTCTTGATACACTTTTTGTATTTGGCTCAAACATAATTCTCAAAACTGCTCTAATTAATGATACAGTTTTAAATTATTTTTCCAAATTCACCCCAGGCATTGACACAGTCAGAATGGGGTGGTTTATTTATATTTATTTACTGGTGTTTAAGGTCACATACTTATGCATAATGGTTAATCATGGCCGTGACAGTTTTACGGGTGGAGGAAGCTGGAATACCCGGAGAGAACCACCGAGCATCGACGAGCAACTGTCAGCTCCTCAACATTCTAACTCTGTTCAAGCTCCGCTCAAGCAGGGTGAAGTGACAGCGGTTGAAGACATGTGTACCATCGACGTGCAGCAAGCCTTAGTACACGGCGTCACCGTGCCCCTATGTAGTACGGCGTCATCATGCCCCCATCTCGGTGGTATCCAATCGTACACGGCGTCATCGTGCCCCCATCTCGGTGGTGTCCAAAAATGGGATCACAACTCGCCGGCAAATCCGGCTCGTTGAGATCCCATTCTGGACACCACCTCGAATCTGATACAAATCACAGGGCATGCACATTATCATGATAATCTGTATGTATCTATTGTTGACCCTGATCTCCGATTCGCTTTCTTGATCGATCTCTATTCTAGCAATCTCAGGACAATCTTTCGATGAGCGGCTTGCGATCTCGATCTCGCTGGGAGCACGTCGCAGGGAAATCACACTAATCACATAGCCTTCTCTTAAGGGTTTCAGTTCTCTGACGATTTCTTTCTTCACCCGTTCCTGAGTTTTGATGATGGGTCTGAATAGCTTAGTCATCTCGCGTTTCCAGTCGATAATCCCATCTGTCTCGCCATATCACCCTCCTAAATATTTCTCTTCGATTCGAGAAATTGAGGAATTGTCTCATCTCTCCTCCTAGGATCTTTAATTTTTAGAAATGACATTTCATTTTCTGTTAAATTTATGTAATTAATTTGTTTTAATTTTTCTCTTTCCCTCTTTTAATAAACGCTAAAACATATTTTTTAAAAAAATTACTGAACGGTCAACCGCATATCTCGATCCTCTTCTCTTCGGTATTTTATTTTCCGCGCAGCGTTTTTCGTTGACGTTCCCGAAATCCAGTTGTATGTAGATCACTGGGAATATCTAACAAATATTTTTAGATATTTATTGTCATAATAAGTATAAGAGAATATCTTTTAGGAAGTGACGGAATACGTTGAAAACGAGAATATCTTTTAGGACCTGACGTAATAAGTTCAAAACAATATAACTGCACATTTTTGGCGTTTAGGTGTTTAAATTGCAATTAATATATTGCAACGCAAATAATAAAAAATCTACTGTTTTAGTAGATACCAGAATTATCTAATTCATGAGATAATTCCAATCTCTATTCAAAAGCAGTAGGTATCCTACACTTAAATTACTTCTGGAACAAGGACATCAGTTTTACAAGCAACAGTGTATTGTGGGCGCCGTTTCAACCTCTTTCCAATAATGTTAAAACTTTATTTCGACGGAAGGGAGATAATTAATGGTTCTTAAAAAAGATGAGAATTATAGGGGATATCTAGGCAATTTTAGTGAATATCGGGAATTATTTTATGAGTGTGGACCTGAAAGTTTTATTTTTCACGACTGCTCTTTTTACTATATGCTACGTGACAGTTTACCGCGCAATATTCAACCCAATTCGACTGTAAACACATACTTTTCAAATCAATAACAAAGGTCAGCAGATCGTTCTTCCAAGCCTGAACGAACCAAATCACTTAAACATGAAAATAGCCCACGACAATTTAACTAACTAATTGTTCAACTCACAGATGAAATTTAATAATTATAATACCACAAATGAGAATATTCTCTTATTTTTCATTGATGTTAATTTTTAGAACATTTTAAATGTCAATTTACAAAAAGGAATTTGGAATTGAGTGCGCCGACTCATCCAAAAGAAAAACCTTCCTGGGCGAATCGATCAACAAGGTTTTTCGGAAATGTTACCCAGTTCAAGGCTCAATATCGCTCTAGGAGTCAATTTCTATACATCTAATTATTTTGCTTTATTATTTTATTATTATTAAACATCTAATTTTTCAGCCGTGGATTAGCATGAACTTCTGGTACTGCTGATAAAGCCGGCATTGAATCGTTTGTAACAGTATCGAAGGCGAAGTGATGCACCGAGGCGTGCCGTCATTTAGGAAGCTACTGAGGGATATTCCTCGTTATCCATCAAGTTGGTGGAAATCGAGAAATAACTTTTAGGTAATCTGCGATAATTCACAGGATAGCATATAATAAACAAGTAAATTCATATGAGTGTTCCACAATTAATTTCCAGACATCGTTTTGTTTTGAAGTCCATCCGAAGCAAGTCATAGGAACAGAAGTAATATGAGTTTATGAGAAGTACAAAACTAACTTAGTGAATAAAGAGTTAGTTTTGCAACACTTTACTTAGGATAGAAGCGAAAAACTGAATTCTGTCAGTGAAAAAGGAGTTGGTTTTTGAAACACTTCACTTAGGATAGAAGTAAAAAGTTGAATTCTGTCAGAATTAAAGTCTTTTACTGGTCATGTACACCAAATATTTGAAAAGATAGTGGTCGTTGGCTGTGTTATACGTGTGTTATATGTTGGCAGTAACGAGCAATGTCAGTGTGTTCTTGTGCACGGCATGATAGGAGAGGTCTCGCAAACTGCTTCAGTTTTTTTATTAAAACGTTGCTTCGGATCCCTTTAGATAGCTTTGCTTTCCCACACCTCGGTATATATTCATTCTGTAATATCAAGTGGCAGTTCAATGAACTCGGTAGCATTTCAGTTAACTTTCTCCACTCCACACTTTTCCAACTCTTGGTACGGATCTTCGGGCATTTTCACTTCGTTGCGTCACAATTATAATCAGCGATCGAGTTCGTTTCAAATTTGCACGTTTCTTTCTTTCGCCTCGGGCGCAACGCTCACATCGAGCACAACCTGCCAAGGTTTTACTTAATGATACTGTATCCAACAGTGCACCAAAGAATGGTAACCAGAATAGACATGCGATAAACCAGAAAGGTTGAGACGAATATCACTGTAATGTAATTTTCTGTTAATAGAAAAATTATTCTGTTAATTGTAGGGAAGTTCAGCTTAGTTTAGTTTGCAAAATTCCCGGGATTTTGATTTAAAGAACGAGAGTCCGCGAGAAGTTTTATCAATGCCATATACGTCAAGCTTTCCACTGATTTTGTCAGTCTTAGCAGTTTCCCTGAGATGGAAATACATGAGAATACAGTACGTGAAGAATAGACAATTTATTATGACTCAATTTCCACTCAGAAACACGTCTCAAATTAAATTTTATAGACAAAACCCCATAATAAGCACCGGCAAAGTTTCTTCTAATGGACCTCCGGGTTCAACCATTGGCTGAAACATTACTAATGCTTCTTAAGTTTATTCACAAAACTGGAGTTAATGGGTGAAGACCCTACCCCGGGCGTGGTTTATTAGTATCCCACTTTCCATGAACTGTACAAGAAGTCTTTAACATGATATACTTTCGCATCTGTTTAGTCATGCTACAATAGTGGATTTTCAATTTCGTGGACTGATGCTATAAACGATTGAAAAAAAAGATATCGCAGAATGAAGAGAATCAAACTTGTGGTTACCAAAATTAGGGTACTTGAACCAAATCTCAATCCAAATGTTTCTTGTCGTTGGTTAATGTTAGATCACTCAACATTATTCAAACTCTGCGTGGGTCATTTGTATCAAAGGGTGCATTTGTAAGGGTTTAATTATGCTTACCTTGACACCATGTGACGTGTAATTTTCCAGGTAAGCGTAATCACACACAAGGAAAGCCACAAGGTAGGTTGGCATTATTACAGAACGGCTAAATACATCAACCACATAATCATTAGATCTGGAAAATTATTTAACAGTTTAACGATAAAAATACACTGTGATAACATCGATACCGAAGGATATTTATTTTATCCCCGCCCCTCTGATTTTTTGCAAAGCACATTTACCATTTGGGAACAAAACCAATAAAAAAATTGATAACATTTAATGTTATACACAGATCAATTCTTTTTCACTAATCAACTTCTGCCAAAACCCCGTGAGTGGATGCGTACTTCCAAAAAACAATAGCGCTTTCACAAATGAGAAAATTACCAATGCATTTTCTTCAAAATCTATATTATTTGTAAGCCACACAATAATTTCCAATGCATTTTTTGGTTAAAACTAATACATTTTAACTCTTAAACCTTTACCCAACGAAACTCCAAAACTAACCAGTACTATTCACAATATCTTCATTCAAATTTTGTTTGGTCAGCTTTGCCTCAAAAACTTACTTTATGGCCCCTTATTGGAACGAGTTCGTCGAACTCGTTCCAGTTAGGAGTCATAAGCTATTTTTTGAGGAAAAATGAAAATAGTTAGTTATTCAATAACTTTATTTGCAGGTGTCGTCATGTAAGGGTGGGTGTAGCTTTTGGAGTACTGAGGATTATAGATGTTTTGTGCTTACAGTCCAACAGAGGAACACACTTCAATACACATAGCGTAATCCATGTGCAATGGAAAATTGCATACATTGAGTACCGTGCACGAAGAGTGGATTGCCACTAAAACACTGACGAAGTTAAGTTTCCACGCGGAGAATTCGTCACAAGTTTCGTGAAAAGAATGTACAGCACAAGCAACTTTCAGCCAATAGACATCTGGGTTGAAACTGCAGGCCAGATAGCTACAATGTTGCTTGTCTTTCTTATCATTTAATCCAGAATGCATATTGTTGTTGAAACTTCACCCCACAAGTGTTTTAATGTCAATCCATTACTCCACGTACGGTAGACGTACCATGTACCATATGTACCGTGCCTTTTGATACTCACTGCGTCAAGTTTTCACCTACAGAATAAGTGTCAAGTTCTGTGAAAAAGCATAAGAGGCACAATCAACTTTTCAACTAAGACTTCCTGGATAAATTCAGCCTGAAGGTCTATTGGTTGAAATTTGATAGTACGTCTTACCCTTTTCCAAGAATGTATGTTACCACGTGGAATTTCGCACATCGCAAGCGTTTTATGAACAACCAAGGAAAGGAAATATTGGAAAACCTCCCTGGTCTTACTGTGAATAATATAAACAGAATTAGGAACAGTAAATAATTACATTTTGTGCTGTGATCCAAAAGAGGCCGAGAATTTCGATCGGGTCGCGAATGAGTCTCTTAGACAACCACTCTGCTATCACTGTGAATAATATACATAGAATTAACCCTTTGAACCCCAGAGAAGGCCGCTTTTCCGCCCCAGTGACATGATACTTCATAATTTCAGTGAAGGTGTGGTGAAGACCAATCAATTTTTTCAACGTGCAGCCCCAAGGCTGCACGTTGAAAATATTAATTGGTCTACCCCCAAATAATGAATATGGACTCTCCCCGTTGCTGCAATGGAACTGATATGGAAGATACCACTTGGGTTCAAAGGGTTAGGGACAGGAAATAATTGAATATAGTACTGTGATCGAAAACAGGCCAGAGAATTTCGACCGGCTCGCGATTGGGGGTCTGTTAAACAACCCCTCTGCTATCACTGTGAGTAATATACATAGAATTAAGAACAGCAAATAATTAAATACAGTACTGTGATCGAAAAGAGGCCAGCAAATTACGATCGGATGGCGACTGAGTCGCGATCGGGTCGAAATTCTCTGCCTGCTTGCCTCTCCAGAACACAATAGAATCTCACCTGTCGAATAGAAATCCGAGAATACTGAATCAGAGATACTATTCTCGTTTCTTTTTTTTAGCGGTCTTAATATCGCAGTATTTTCTTTGCGAAATTACGACGCACTTGTATAAGGGTGTTGCAACTGGATCGCTATCTGGTTGCGAAAAAGGCCGCTTTTGTGATCACAGAACTGTGCATTCAATGAATACTCTCTACGAGAGTTATTTTACTCTTTTTAACTCTTAACGAACATAAGGTTAGGTCACTGGCAGTTTGAGAAGCGACTTACTGTATTTAGGAACGGATTAACCCAAATTTCTGTTTATACAACTTCATTGTTTGGATTTTATATGATAGACATGCTTAAGTGCGTAGTCAATATTTACAAGGGTAATTTCAAGTTTTACCTGTTCGATACTTTTTAGTTTCCAAGATCGTATTACCAACATACACTTTCATGAATTCAATTCCACAATGAATTAAATCTGTGACTTTTGCACAAACCCAGTGATGGAAGGCAATGGCTACAAACAGCCACTGGGAGAGTGTGTGTGTGTGTGTGTTACAGGAGCTGGGAGGAGACACAAGCAGTTATGAAAAGCGATTGTTCTGTTAACAATCCTGAGACATGTTCCCTGAACTTTTTTGGCATATTAACATATTAAATGGGACGACTTTTAACGATTCATTTATTGGGGTTTAACGACACTTTCGATGCCTGGGTTACCTCATGTCGGACAGTTTTATGGGTGGGAGAAGTCGGAGTACCCGGAGAGAACCACCGAACAACGGCGTGCAACTTTCAGACTCCTCATCGTACTAACTCGCACATGCGGGGTCAGCATTGCTTGAAGACAAGTGCACCATCGACGTGCAGTACGCTTTAGCACATAGCGTCACCGTGCTCCCACCTAGGACACAACGCATTTACCCCTGGCGGAGATGGAACCGTGGGCCTTTCGATTTGAAGTCCAATCATTGAGCCACACCGCTCACCTTTTAATGATTTAGTTTCCACTACGTCATAAAAAATATTAACATAGTAATCTCATAATTTCAATATACCATAAAATATTTTTTAAGTACAAGTCGAAATTTGCCAGCTGCGAATGGCGGCGTGTGTCCGAGTGCGTGTAGGTGGGGTTGGCTGATGGTATGAGCAATGTTGGTCATCATCAAATTTAACCCTTTACCTGACATGAAAAGCAGACGACACTATTATTGAGTAACTATTTTTTAAAATTTTTTGTCTCAAAAACATAGGGTATGACCCCTCATTGGAACGAGCTCGACGAGCTCGTTCCAATGAGGGATCATAACTTGTGTTTTTGAGACAAAAAATTTAAAAAATAATAAAAATTAATTGGCGATTTTTGAGAATAGCGCTGGCCGGTTTTGACCGTTACGTTGGGTAAAGGGTTAAGGAGTACCTATAAGTGGATAAGATATTTTGGAGATCAAACAAAGTAAACTGCATTCTTTGTTTAGATATCGGTAGGTTTAAGGAGGATGACAGTTTTCTTTAGCCAATAACATTACAAACGATACGTCTCCAGATCCGGTGAATCGAATTGTTAACAGTCAGATACTTGTGGCACTGCTACAGAACTATAATTTGAAAGAAGGGTGTTTTTAGGGATAACAAGTTGTTATTATGAGTATATCGGTTTTAGGTGAACTGTTTCTGCATAACTGCTCTGCAGCGGATCATCATCTACTGTTTAGTAAATATTAAGAACATGCAAGACATCGACCATCGAGGAGTCGCTCCACCGAACACTGTCTTCAACAATGGCATTTAGATTTTGGTTTTGTTTAGTGTTTTCACCCCGAACAGCGTAAACTCACAACTGAAGCGAACTCGTCACGTTCATTCCAATGAGGAGTGAGTCTTATATTTAATCTTATTTGTTTTCTAAGGATTGACGAACAAGTTATGCAACTTATATTAACGTCTTTCCTTGGGCCCAATGGCGTAGGGATGACCTCCATAGCGGCAACTTCGTGGCCTAGCTCTTCTCGAATACTACGAAGGGATCTTTAGCCTGCACGGAGTGTGTCTGTCTCCGCACAGAGGACAGCCATTTTACGTCCACATCCGATAGGACGGTACGCTGTGACAGCATCAACCCCACAATTGATGCTGACATGTGTGAGTCTTAATCTCTGTTGTGGGGGTAAAAAAATGAAAGTTGCGTATCGCCCAATATTGTTTTCGCAAGTGTCTGTTAGTAGTATTAGGAAAAGACTTAAATTCCTTCCTGATCCCCCAAGTCAGTCCTGACTCTGGGATGGTCAGGTGTTAGCCACTAGTCTAATTCTGTAAGACATTTTACGTTGTTATGGCCTGGAACCAGTCTAGCCCTCAAATAGGTCATCTCCTATATTTAGATTCACTCGCCTGGAATATTTCTGTTGGTTCGAAAAGCGAACCTACGGTTCGCTTTTCCGACCAGCTGATATATTCCGGACGATTGAATCTGATATATTTCATAAAGATTCATTTTCTGTGAATCAAAGCTAGAAATGTTACTCAATCCAGACTTGATTTAACACAGTCAAAAATGAAGACTCAGCACAGCCGTAGTTTTATGATTACGCCGGGTAGTTCTACAAATGATGCTATTATCTTGATATTTTCAAGTGGAATTTAATACTTATTAATTGGAATATCTATAACTAGGAGAGGAATGAATTCCTGTATATATTTGTAAGTAAAGGCACATCACATTACACCAACGGTTGTCTGCGCGCACATTTCCACAAAAGTGGGTAAAGAAACAGTCCATAACATAATAAGATAAACGAATCCTAACCAACTGTCTCGCGAGACACGCGCATCACAAACATTAGATGGTCGGAGAAAACATTTTTCACACAGTTAAGTATTCCAAGTGACAAAATAATTTTTGACAGTTTGGCACGAAAGGAAACGTTATGAAAAATACAAATGCATAAAATATAAAATATTGCTCTACGTACCTGTTAAATGAATGCTCGCGTGGCATATTGGACAAGGACAAATAACCATGTCGCCTGACAATGCTTACGTCGAAAGATGCTTTCATATCTGGTTGATCAAAACACGGAAATGATTTTCTGGCATAATCTTGTTCAAATTGTGTCGATGCAGTGAACCTAATAATATATTTAAAATTTGCATCACATTAAACCTCTCTACCTCACGTAACGGTCCAAACCTGCCAGCGTTATTCAAAAACATCACCTTTCAAAGTTCGTCAGTTTTTTAAAATTTTTTGTTTAAAAACATAGGTCGTGACCAAGATTGGAATGAGCTCGTCGAGTCGTTCCATTGAGGGGTCATTCAGTGATTTTTAACTACATATCAAGTCTGTGTGGCAGGCGAAATCGGGAGGGCAACAAATAATAAGCTCCATAGTCTCCGACTTAATATTAATGATAATAATTACTCGTTTAGTAACCTCTATAGAAAAGACTGTTATTTTGACACGCTGTCTATCATGTAAGTTATACGAGACTGTCACGTTCTTTTCTCTTAGAGGGTAAAATGTGTTTCCTGCCATCAAATGTTGACAATGGAACACATTCTTTTGCACTGTTCAGATTTCAATCTTGCCAGACGGCGATACTTTACTGTCGTGTCTCTAAGAGACTTGTTTTACAACACAAACTCTCCTAAGATTCGATCGTTTCTCAAAGAAATCAACCTTTTAAATAAATTCTAAATTGTCTTATTCTATACAACCCTTATATATTCATATGTACTGAGTCAAAAAAGAAGGTATAATAGAAACAAATGTATGTCAAAAATAGCATAAAGGATGAAATATAATAGTTCTAATGTTTCATGTTTGTGGACAAGAAGTCGTGCAAAGAGTTTAATGACATGTTGCTGTTGGCCACCCAACCTTATACAATTTTGCTACGGATTTCAACATAGCACGTCCTACCCGAGAATGTCAAATTGAATGGGTGACCGACGATTTTCTTTGTGTTATGTTGTGCTAGAGGGCCTGGGTTATTGAGAAAAATCAGAGGTTGCCATTGGCATGCATGAGGCTGGGATAACGCATGAGGAGCTCGCTGCTGAGTTCGGAGTCACTGTGGCCACTATTTACCGTCTCATTGGAAGGTATAGAACCACTGGATCTACTGCCGACGACCGCATTCAGGTCGACCAAGAGTTACGACCCCTGCACAAGACCGACACATCAAGACATCGAACTTATTCCCTGCCCCCCACTTTCGCCAGATTTGTCGCCAATCGAGCATCTTTGGGGTCAATTGGATCGTCGGGTACGACTTCATGATCTTCAGACGTTAGGCGATTTACATAATGTTCTAAGCCAGGAGTGGAACGCAGTTCCACAGGGTGAGATCCAGAGACTTATCAGGTTCATGCGCCGCCGATGTCTTGCCATCCAAGAGGCAAACTGTGGACATACACGCTATTGACTGCATGTGTGGAGTTTTCATTTCACCCCATGTCTGAATTGCGACGTCCTGACAGAACAGCAGAAGAACATGAAATTATGCAAATGCATACAGCTAGACTCGAAATATGAATTTACAATAATTTGTTTGGGATTAAAGTCAATAATACTAAAAACATTGCTCCTCAAAGGTTATTATATTTTGTTTTTTGACTCAGTATATATTCAACAAGTTGATTCACACAGCATTCTTTAAACAAATTTGTCTCATTCTCTCATTACTGTTTTCACTACTCATTTTTATTCCTCATGTCCTTTCCAGATTTCATCCGCTAGTTGTTATTTCATGGACAATAATTACCTCTTTTATAATTAATATTTTTCATCAGCCTTGGATGCTGATGTGGCGCTAAGTTCCAATAAATAAATAAAATGGCGGATCATAAGCTATCTTTTTGAGGAAAAAAGAAACATTATTAGTTATTCAAGAGCCTGTTTACAAGTGTCGTCTGCTATTCGGATTGGGTAAGGGAACAAATACTTCATGGTGGACTGTACCGTATTCAAATTTTGAGGAAAGAATCAGTATAAAAAGATGGTAACTCTAACGTTGAAGATAAAAAAAGAAATAACTATTTACAAGATATTCAGACTTCTAGTATAGATGAAATTTAATTGGTGTAGATTGATTAAATAACCATATTCAATAAATCACATGTTAAATTCTAGAACGAGTGAGTTTTATATCATGCTCTCCTATGTCACTACCCCTGAAAAGCCCGTTTGTTAAATTTTAGCTTTTATCCCCACGACCGACGTAAGACTTCTACAGCGGTTAAAACGTTTTCAATGGGAATTCCATTACAAAAGAACCCCAAAACATTCACACATCGCGATGTTTCATTCAAACATACGACGGTTTGCGATACTATCTACTACGTGCAATAAATAAATAAATAAAATGTAAGAATTTGTTAATAAAAATTTGAAAAAGCAAGGTAAATCCAATCTAGTATTACGATGTGTCTAGCTGTCAATCAAGCATTCACGTGCAGCCGGAAGTACTGCCCACCGGCGTAGATGTAAACAAAAGAAACCAATGTGTTTGGTGTATCGTTTTTTCTCCATTCAAGTAACAAAGCCGATTATTTATTAAGAGCATGGTATAAATAAAACAAATAGGTACTCGGGCCGGTAATCAGATTTAAACCATTCGTAGAATAAGAGTTTTAACCACTCGGCAGAGCCTCGTGTTTAAAACCCTTATCCTACTCGTGGATAAAATTTGATTAGTGGCTCTAGTGCTTATTTATTCTATATAGAAACATTTTCTTCAGTGTAACGTCCATCGGGCACATACTACGGAAAACAATAAGCGACTTCCGATATTTACTGACCTAAGACCATTCCTGGGAGAGGGGGGGGGGGGGGGGGGTCGTGGTGGCGTTGAGGTAACCGGTTCTCGTCAGATCACCGAAGTTAAACAACGTCGAGCTCGGTTTGACCTCGGGTGGGTGACCGTCTGAGCGATCGATTCGGACTCCCGCGTTGTGTTTTTGGGCAAGGCACTTAACCCTGATTGTCTACATGGTGGCACGATGACGCCGTGTACTAAGGCGTACAGCACGTCGATGGTGCGCATGTCTTCAACCAATCTAACCCTGCCTGTGCTGCAGTGCGGAGTTTCGATGTTGGGGAGCTGGCAGCTGCTCGTCGTTGCTCGGTGGTTCTCTAAGACTGTCACGGTCATGATTAGCCAATGTGCATAAGTATGTGACCTTAAACACCAATAAATAAATAAATAAATAAATAAATAAATAAATAAATAAATAAATAAATAAATAAATAAATAAGACCATTCCTGAACGAATTGGGTGAGCGATCGCTCCGTTTGCCTGTTGTTCACCACAAAATAATTTTTATTGGATTTTAACAACACTCTCGACAGCCAAGATGACCTTGTGTCGATCAGTTTTACAGGTAGAGGAAGCCTGAGAGAACCACCGAGCGGCGGCGAGCAGCTATCACAGGACCAAACATACCTACTCTACAGAAGCAAGGTTAGCATTGGTTGAAGACAAGTGCACCCTTGACGTCCAGTGCGCCTTAGTACTCAGCGCCACCATGCCATCGCGTTGACAATTGGGATTAAACGTCTTGCCTAAGGACACAACGCATGCCCCTGGTGCAGATCGAACCGTGGACACTTCGGTTTGAAGTTCAATGTAGTAACCACTGAGCCATTCGGTGGTTCTCTCCGGGTACATTAAGCCGTAAAACTGTCCGAAATGAGGTGACCCTGGCAGTCGAAAGTCTCGTTAAACCCAATAGATAAATAAATAAATAAATAAATAAATAAATAAATAAATAAATAAATAACTCTGGTAAACGTGTCAGTATTACTATACATTTGTTAACAAAACCAAAAAAGGGAGCTGACTGAAAATTTAGGTGACTCTTTTTTAGGTTGCGTTAATTTCTAATTTGTACAGGCACGTAAAACGATTTAGTAGTGGCTTCCCTTCGCACAGATGAATGAAAAAACTGGATAATGCCTAATTGTAGGAGTTCATTAAAACAAAATTATTTTCTAACTTAGGAGTTGTATTGAATCTATTATGTTCTTTCCTCTGAGGTTCTTCTAAAGTGTTTTGCCATTGCGCTTAAGTGTGTGACTTTAAACACCAATAAATAAATAAATACTTCTAAAGTAAAGTATAATGGCATGGCCTAACATGTACAAATCCTACCGTGTGAACTCTTCTCCTACGACGTTGTCTGATCTGGTGTCTAGTCTGGGCGTAACGGCTTGGATACTGTACCTTACCACACATTACAAAGGGGGAACAGTTCCCCAGGAGATATTCATAACGAGGAAAAATAACCGAGATCCAAGAATGCACAAGGTCTGACATGTCTAATTATGCTCATTTAAAATCTTCCATAAAACTTTCCTCAAAACTACAAACATAAACTTTTAAAACACGATATTCGGAGAGTTTACATGCTTCGCGATGCTGATAGAGGCAGATCAGAGATCGCATGTGAGACTGGAAGGAATTTGGTCCTACTGATACTGTTAAGGGTTCGTAAAAATCACCCGTATATTGCTTTAAATCTAACCTCCTACAAACTTAAAGGAATTATATTGGATTTGATGCGTCAGTTGCAAGCTGTCTATATACCATACACATTCCATTCAAATGTATCCACAGGTAACAGTAAAAGTTACCCCCCCCCCCACCCCCCCCCCCCCGTTTATTTTATCTAAATGGCGGCACATGATAGATTTTTCAAGTTAAGCAAGTAAGAATACTAATTCTTATTGCAAATGCTAGTTCAGTGTACACAAAAATTAGCCGATAACAAATACTCTTCATTCAGTTTGTCAGTGAACTAATAAGGAATTTACTGACACAGTATATATCATACCAGGAAAAATTGTGTAACTAATTATATACTCACCTCGATTCGTTGCCCCGTTTATACTCGCTCCAGTATAAACCACGTCCGTCTTTTTTCAAAGGCCCAGAAAAATTCAAAGACAGCGTATAATTTTGTCCTACAGTCAGAGCGTGGTGTAAATGAAACACCATAAACTCTCTTCTCTCATCTCGACTGTACCAAAGAACACTCTGTTCATTGTCTTCGGCTTGGGCATCAGAAAATACTATACTTGTGTTGTCAAGAGTGAGGTTGCGGGTATGTAGCGTTATATTCTGGGTTTCATATTCACATCTCATGTGAATTTTAACGTATCCATCGAAAGTGAACTTTTCTTTTTGTCCATCATAAATGTTTGGTTGAATTTCAATCTCGTACAAATAAGGCATTAATGCACGAGGAAGGAGTACATCTGAGCCCATCTTTGGTTTCTCAGTTGTTGGTTTTATTGTGGGATGTGTTGCTGGTTCCTTTGTCGGCTGCTCTGTTGGTCGCTCTGTTGACTTGGTTGTTTTTCTGACTATCTTCTTCGTGGTGTGTTTGTCGTTGTCATTCTTCCCAATCAATTGTTCTGGAAATAAACAAAAGGATAAAAAAATACTTCCAAGCCTCCAACCTTCACGAATAGCATATGACACTCGCAAAACTATTTCCAGAATAAATAAAAATTTTCATTTTTGGGTTAAAAACAGCACCAAGAGTGCGGGGTGGGTCGGGGGCTACATCATTCTGTCGCGGTAATGTCACCTAATTTATTATGGATCTATATTAGAGTGCCCTAGTCTCACCCAAACGGGTGCAGGCCCCCTTACTAGGGGAATCCTGGCATCACTGCGCTTCAAAAACGTAGTGTATGACCGCTCTTTGGAACGAGCTCAACAAGCTTGTTCCAGTGGGAGGTCATAATATATGTTTTGGTAGCAAACGTTGAAAAGAAAAGAAAATTTGAATGGTAATTTCTGTGAATATCGCTAGCCATTTTGATCGTTACGTCAGATAAAGTGTTAACGCGAGTTCATAAATAGACGTTTGAGCACGAACAAACAATCGAATAGATAAAATAATTAATACTCGTTTTCTTTGAGCTGCTCACCGTTCAGTCGTAGCTAAAATCCAAACACCGATGGGTGGTATCTGATGACCACAACTCACCTTTTCACGTAGAGACATGGTGACGCTGAGTGTTTTTTGTTACATAATCAGCAAGTGACCGGGTACGGGATGGTACCTGGTCTGTAGGTTTTACACCGGGTGAAGCAAAGGCTTGTATAAAACCTACAGACCAGGTACCATCCCGTACCCGATCACTTGCTGGCTATGTTACGAATTTACTCCACTGATGAATTTCAGGAATAAGGTTAATGAAAAGTTGACAAAAAATCAACAATTTTACATATATTTACATACAGTTACTGTCATTACCACCCGAAAAGGGGTTAAAAAGCATCTTTAAACGTAAACGTTCAAAAAATCACTTTTAATCTGTTGAGAAAACTGTAGAGAAAATGTTCGCTTTAGCAAAAAAAAAAAAAAAAAAAAAAAATAGACAGAAACGTAAAAACAACAAAGAACTTTCTTTGGGGACTACGAATAATATTTTCTGTCCATTTTAAAAAAATATTTGATGTTTTAAATAGCTAAATACAGTACCTTCAAAATATTTTTGGTACTTAAATTCTCTTATTTTGTTTTAATTGAAATTTTGAAAATTCGAAGCGAGTGGAAATGCATCAAAATAGTAATGGCGGGTACTCACCCGAGAAAGATAACTCTAGGTCACTGTGTATTAAAGTGACACCCAGCGTGTGCGGGCTATACCGTCGGTATGCACATGACATTCTTAGCCAATAAAATTATTTGAGTATATATCAACAAATTTGTCAGAGTGGGGTAATAAGGCATATTGCACGGCTATGGTGCACTTGCCTCCAACCGCTGTGAACTCTGCTTGTGTGGGTCAGTAAATTGGAGAGTCTGACCGTTGTTCGCATCTGCTCGATGGTTCTCTTCGAGTACTCCGTCTTCCTCCTAGGGCCCTGCGAATCACATATTTCGATTCGAATCGATTCTCGAATCAAATCAAAACGAATGGAACCTCGAATCGAATACAGGCGTCTTGAAGTCCCCACTGATAAAATATTTCAACTATATTATCAAGGCATGCCTTTGTCGAAGGCATGCCTTGATGATATAGTTCGAATATTACCTGGTAAGGATTTTTGTTGAAAAACAGAAACGGGTGCGAGATTTCTGTACTGGGCACTGCACGAGGTTAGCCACGTGCAACCGTGAGCTCACCTTTAAATTTGCTCTTACCAGTGGTAGTGACTAGTGAAACTGGAATTATCATGGATGAAAGCATGGTACAGATGCTTTTTATGTTAATATAGCGGAAATTACATCCAGCCTTTATTTTCAACATTACTTATGTACAACTTCTTTCTCGACTATACGTTTGTGAGACTACTAAGATGACTCGATTCGAAGCGAAATTCCAGTGCAAAGATTCGAAGGAAAACGAATCGGACAGCCGATTTCGAATCGAACCGAATACCAACTTAGGATATGAAATCAAATTGAATCTCGAATTGTCGTTAAACAAACAAACAAACAAACAAACAAACAAACAAACAAACAAACAAACAAACAAACAAACAAACAAACTTGTCTCTTAACCCTTTGAACACTGGTGGTATCTTCCATGTCAGTTCAATGGCAGCAATTGGAAGAGTCCATATTTATTATTTGGGGTTAGACTAATTAATGTTTTCAACGTGCAGCTTGGGGCTGCACGTTGAAAATATTGATTGGTCTGCACCACACATTTACCTTGTAGCCATTCCACTTAATGACATTATGACGTAGCTTGTGACCCGGCCGGAAAAACGGCCTCTGGGGTTGAAAGTGTCAAGACTGATAAAACCGGTGGTCAAGAATCTGATTTAGAATAGATTTGTCCTTTGCATCAATAAAATTATCAGCGAAGAAAGTAAAATAAAACACTCTTCTAATTTTATTGTACCTCGTTGCTTTTAGTAGTTATGTTCCCATGAATCTGTAGATGAGTTCCTCACCATCGACTTCGACTTATGACATGGTGTCACGTGACATGTAAAACCCGAATTACATTCCACCCAAAGCAGAAATAATGTACATTTGAGACTAGTCACTGAATTTGCCCAACGGGTCGTGTGGAATTGTAATTTAAAACTGAAGTCGTTATCAATAGATGATTATTGAAAAGTGACAAAACAATACGATCAAACATTCGTTTCCATTCCGGTAACCTAGAAGTAACCGACAGACATTTGTTCATTTTCGTTAGAACAGCAATACCAGAAGAGATACATGATAACAAAACACACCGATTGCTGACCAACTATTGCCAAATCACCACTTTACAAATCGCTGGACCCATCATCTGACGGTATTTTTCTGTGCAGGACTGAGAGGAGAACCAGTGTCGGATTCAGGCCTGGGCTGACCCGGCGCACGTCCCCTATAAAGTGTTCTAAGAATTGCATACATTTGGGTATAACATAAGATTTTGCACATGCTTTGTCAAGTACACTATGTAATGATATTATAATCTTGACATTTATTATACTTCCACTTTTAAAAAAGTGGGATTTACTGGATTGCATCTGTCCATACGTACGTCCGTGCGAGTCCGCCCGGAACTGAACTGACAATAGTTAGATCCAACGTACATGGATATTCAGCATGGTATACCCTTTCAAGCAAATATCAAGCTATGGCGTCCGTACTTTCGACCCGTGAAATGTCTTTGGTGTAATTGTGTGACAGGTGTCTAGTGGACTACTGGAAACCAATTACATTGAACGACAGGCCTTCAATCCACAAATCTAGTAAGTAGCATGCCACTTTCTGACGTTATACGCAGCCTTTTGCTCATAACTTCAATATCATCCAAAGGGCCCCTTTTGCCAATGACTTTTTGTAGAAATATGACAAAATGGCAATTTCTGAGGTCCTACGATATGTTTTGTCATTAAATATCACATTGGACAACTCGGGATTATAACAAAGCGACATTCTCGGCAATATCTACGTGTGTTGGAGGTTTATAAAGTTGTCACAGAAAAAATCGACTTCCACCAGACAGTTATATATGTCTTTGGAATATTAAATTCAAGAGTCAAACAGCACGTTGACAAGAACTGTTTTATGCAGGGAAAGAGGGATATGTTACCAAACTCCGAAAAATAATTTTGAATAACTAAATATTTTAATTTTTTGCCTACAAAACATAGCTTATTGGCCCGGGTTAGAACGAGCTCGTTCTAATGAGGGGTCATAAGCGTTGGTTTGGAGGCACATTGAAAGAATAGAGTTTTAAGAACACTTTTTGTGAACGGAGAAGCTGATCTTGGCCATTCCGTTTGTTTTTTTTTTTGTTTGTACTTTCGTTCTTGTAGGATAGCGAATCAACACGGAGACGTCTCACCCCGAGTACTGGTCTGTAATCGAAAAACGTACCCTTTTAGATGTCGACAAATTTACACCAGAGGATGGAGATTTCATAAATGATGTTTTGGGCTTTTCTTTTTCTTTTTCGACCTGATTGATTCTACAGTTTTGTGGAACAAAGAATTCCGGACAAAAGTGTCTTCCCACTTTTGAAACATCAATACTGTACATATCTTCCTGAGACTGATCAAATGAGAACGGCGCTGGTCTTCACACAAATGGATTTTGAATACGTTATAAGTAATAAAATGCCCGTTCATAACACCGAAGCACTCGAGGCCGTGACATGACTTTGATGGTATTCGCCTGGGAATGTTTACAGACTAATCGGTCTTAAACTATTATGGGGGAAATAAAGTTGATACCGGTTTTACTGCTAGATAATACCATATTTCTTGTGGACGAGAATTATTAACAACTAACATTCTCAAAACCGCCCTGCGTCATCAACAACGTCACCTAACGCAGTGCCTGTAGTATGCGGTCAACATTTGAGCATCAACCAATACACGAGGATATCGACGTGTTTTTCCAAGACCGCTTTATTCGGAAATAACTTTGTCCCGAACTTTCGAGGAGCGAGCAAATCTCACTCGTGTGTGCTGTATTGAAGGGCATAAATTATCTTTTATTCTGGAGAGAAGAAGGACTGGAAGTCGGCTTCCTGGAGTATAAAGTGCATAATCTCCTCATCATTGCGACGGTAAAAGGCATCTTACGCAGTATTGTATTATTCACTGGTGTTTTATAATTTCATATTTAAGCATTTGCTTCTCTTCGTGCAATGCAGCGAACGATTTGTTAACCCTTTACCCAACGTAACGGCCAAAGCCGGCCAGCGCTATTTTCAAAAATCGCCAATTAATTTTCAAAATATTTTCATTTTTGTCTCAAAAACATAGGTTATGACCCCTCGTTGGAACGAGCTCGTCGAGCTCGTTCCAACGAGGGGTCATAACCTATGTTTTTGAGACAAAAAATGAAAAAATTTAATTATTCAATATTTTTTTTTGCAAGTGTCGTCTGCTTTTCATGTTAGGTAAAGGGTTAAAAGTAAGATAAGCCGCTAAAAAGTAACTGAGCATAAGCTGAAGGAGTGAGCGAGAAATAGTTACCCAGACGATGGCTTTCGTTCTTTTCGTCGCTTAGCTTTCCAGATATTACTATTACAGCTATAAGAAGACTTATAGCTAATAAACCTAGAAGGACTAACAGCCAAATCGCAATCTTCTTTCGCTTAGCATAGTTCTTCTTACTTACTCTGAAAAGAAATAAATGAACAGGAAAAAAGGATGCTGCAACAAATCATGTTCAAAGATTTTCCAGCATTATAATTAGTCATTCTACAAATGGATAGTCTGGTTTTGAAATTACTTTTCAGAATACATTACAACCTACAAGTGAGTATCTGCAGGAGGGATGAGGTGAAAGAGGGTCATTAGACACCCTCCCCACCGCCAAACCAGTTGTGAAAGAAATCCCGCCAGTTGTTTGTTTTGTGGAAATAAATATATCTAAATTTACCTTACTCGACTCAATGATCACGTCCCCACCCCCCCCCCCCCCCCCACAAAAAAAAAGAATTCTTGAGTTATTAAAAAGTTTCATTCTTGCCCTCAAAACATAGCTTATGATCCCTCATTATAACGAGCAGGTGCTCGTTGGAAAGAACTCGTTCCAATAAGGGATCATAAGCTATGTTTTCGGGGCAAAAATGGAAGTTTTTAGTTACTCAAAAAACCCTTTTTTAGGTGTATTTGTGCCCTCAAAATATAGTTTATGATTCTTCATTGGAACGAGCTCCATGAGCTCGTTCTATTGAAGGGTTATAAGCTATATTTTTAGGCAGCAACTGAAGAGAAAATAATAATAAAATTTGCACGGTGGGCAGTGCTGATCGGATAAAGACGTCATGTTGGTAACGGGAGTAGTATGTCTCGCACGTTTGAGGACCCATTTGGATGACCCCGGTGGATGACCCCGGAAGTGACGTCATGTCACGTGACGTAGTGGCGCCATGTTGTGTTGTCATGGTAACCCGCGTGAGCGGCCATGTTGTGACGTCATCCCCATAGTGATACGTGGTGGTAGTACGCATGCGCAGCGCGTGTTGTTAGGGTGATACGAGCTTCCGTCGTCCATTTTGTATACTGGAAGCCGCCATCTTGGTTTCTATGGTAGCACGTGATTGCTATGTTACCTAAGACTTACAATAGGACAGGGGTATGTTTTGGGGGTATGTTCGATTGAATCAGAGTATTTTCTGGAACGACTTCCCTGAATAATTACCACAAACAACCCGACAATCTCTCCAAATCACCAAAATCCACCCGAAATCACCGAATTGACTTTATTTCCCCATTTTATCGGTTTAGCACGTAGTGCTATAGTATTAAGGGGGTACAAAGGGGTGCATTCGACTGAAGTGGAGTAATGTTCTGGATTAGAATTCTCCCAGAATCCCTTTTTGGATCTCTATCCCATGACGTTTTTCCCCTATTAAGAATAGCACGTAGTGCTATAGGACAAATTTACCCAGAATTCTCTGCTTCTATCTATATATGCAATACTTTTCTTCTACCTGACAATGTTCCTTTATCCTGGAGTATACTCCAGTTGCGTAGAAGAGCCTATTATTTGGAACAGTTTACCTTATTATTACTATATTTAGCAATTTCTGGTCTATTCTTGTTAGTTCTGACCCTATTCTAAGTACACTTGTTGTTTCATTTATCTAACTAACCAATTAGATTGCTTGATTTCCCATAATGCAGTTATCTCCCTTGTGTATAATAAAAGCCTATATCCAAAGGCCATATCCCATGGAATCCCAGTTTTGGGAAACACCCGTGGCTATACAATCCCTTTTCTGTCATATGAGGCCATGAGGGCTATGTAAAAGCCCTCAATGAGTCCTCATTTATTATCCCTCATAGCCTCATTGAATTTTGAGGTTATGAGGACCATTAAAAATCCCTCAATGAGGTATAATTTACTACGACTCTTATCCTCATTTCAGTATTTAACAGGTATATCCTATGGAATCCCATTTTGGAAAACGCCTGTGACTGTGGAATCCCTTTTTTGTCGTATGAGGCCATGAGGGCTATGTAAAAACCCTCAATGAGTCCTCATTTTTTATCCCTCATAGCCTCATTGAATTTTGAGGTTATGAGGACCATTAAAAATCCCTCAATGAGGTACAATTTACTACGACTCTTAGCCTCATTTCAGTATTTGAGAATACCTATGGCCTGGTATTGTATTATTCGAGGATACCTATCGAGGATACCTTCTGGAGAATCCCCTTTTTTGTCGTATGAGGCCATGAGGGCTATGTAAAAGCCCTCAATGAGTCCTCATTTATTATCCCTCATAGCCTCATTGAATTTTGAGGTTATGAGGACCATTAAAAATCCCTCAATGAGGTATAATTTACTACGACTCTTATCCTCATTTCAGTATTTAACAGCCATATCCCCAGGCACCCCAATTTCGGCACCCCTTTTTGGAAAACATGGCCTTCGGCACCCCTTTTTTTGTCGTATGAGGCCATGAGGACCATGAGTAATCCCTCAATGAGGTCTAATGTAGACTTACCAACCGCTTCCATCTTGTCGCCAAAGCTCCACCGCCACTACTGGTCTATGGTCTATCTGTCCTATCATTAGCTTCTACAACAGTATTGTTCCATTGCGGTCTTGTCCCAGTACTATTGACTAAACTACCGTCCATTAATATTGACTTGTATCACTACTTCCTAGCTATAGCTATCTCAGTCTCGACTATGACATTGATTAAGGTTGAATCAGATTTCCCCTGTATACATATAAGGCATTCCGTAAGTGGCCCAGTCCGTAAAAATTGGATTCCGTGTTTTGACATCGACACTCGAGGGTATTCCCTTCCCTATTAGAAGAATTCAGTTTAATGGGTTGTAGTTTAAAAATTCAGATCACCTTTCGTTATATTGTCATGAAGTTTAAAAAATCGTTCAGTTCAAAAGGTGTTAATTTATATTAGATATAAAAAGTTCATTCAAAAAGTTCATTCCGTTCAAGGGGGTTAATACATTCATTAGGGTTATCGTTCATTCAAACAGTTCAAGGGTTTTAATTACATAAAGTACATTAAAACAGTTCAAAGGGTGTTAATACCTTCATTAGGATTATAGTTCAGAACTTTGTTCAATTTGTAATGGTCAATTAACTTCGAGTTTGGTTATATTTGAGTTCATTCAGTTGAAAACTTTGTTATGGTCAATTCACTTCGATAACTTCATTGGATCTTTGTTCACTTTGTTCTGTTCCCATCCATCTTAGTTGTGTTGGATCTTTATTCACTTCATTCGAATAGGTGTCTTGTATCTGTTCATAATTCAGATCTGTTCAGTCTGTCCATCTAGTTCGATCAATCCGACTAGTTTGACATTCTTTCACTTTGTTATGTTTACTTCGTTGTTTTGTAGTGACTGGTCGTATCTGTTCAGAGTCCTGTAGTCATTGTTGAATTGGTTGTTATCAATCCCTTTCCATACCCTCGAGTGTCGATGTCAAAACACGGAATCCAATTTTTACGGACTGGGCCACTTACGGAATGCCTTATATGTATACAGGGGAAATCTGATTCAACCTTAATCAATGTCATAGTCGAGACTGAGATAGCTATAGCTAGGAAGTAGTGATACAAGTCAATATTAATGGACGGTAGTTTAGTCAATAGTACTGGGACAAGACCGCAATGGAACAATACTGTTGTAGAAGCTAATGATAGGACAGATAGACCATAGACCAGTAGTGGCGGTGGAGCTTTGGCGACAAGATGGAAGCGGTTGGTAAGTCTACATTAGACCTCATTGAGGGATTACTCATGGTCATCATGGCCTCATACGACAAAAAAAGGGGTGCCGAAGGCCATGTTTTCCAAAAAGGGGTGCCGAAATTGGGGTGCCTGGGGATATGGCTGTTAAATACTGAAATGAGGATAAGAGTCGTAGTAAATTATACCTCATTGAGGGATTTTAAATGGTCCTCATAACCTCAAAATTCAATGAGGCTATGAGGGATAATAAATGAGGACTCATTGAGGGCTTTTACATAGCCCTCATGGCCTCATACGACAAAAAAGGGGATTCTCCAGAAGGTATCCTCGATAGGTATCCTCGAATAATACAATACCAGGCCATAGGTATTCTCAAATACTGAAATGAGGCTAAGAGTCGTAGTAAATTGTACCTCATTGAGGGATTTTTAATGGTCCTCATAACCTCAAAATTCAATGAGGCTATGAGGGATAAAAAATGAGGACTCATTGAGGGTTTTTACATAGCCCTCATGGCCTCATACGACAAAAAAGGGATTCCACAGTCACAGGCGTTTTCCAAAATGGGATTCCATAGGATATACCTGTTAAATACTGAAATGAGGATAAGAGTCGTAGTAAATTATACCTCATTGAGGGATTTTTAATGGTCCTCATAACCTCAAAATTCAATGAGGCTATGAGGGATAATAAATGAGGACTCATTGAGGGCTTTTACATAGCCCTCATGGCCTCATATGACAGAAAAGGGATTGTATAGCCACGGGTGTTTCCCAAAACTGGGATTCCATGGGATATGGCCTTTGGATATAGGCTTTTATTATACACAAGGGAGATAACTGCATTATGGGAAATCAAGCAATCTAATTGGTTAGTTAGATAAATGAAACAACAAGAGTACTTAGAATAGGGTCAGAACTAACAAGAATAGACCAGAAATTGCTAAATATAGTAATAATAAGGTAAACTGTTCCAAATAATAGGCTCTTCTACGCAACTGGAGTATACTCCAGGATAACGGAACATGGTCAGGTAGAAGAAAAGTATTGCATATATAGATAGAAGCAGAGAATTCTGGGTAAATTTGTCCTATAGCACTACGTGCTATTCTTAATAGGGGAAAAACGTCATGGGATAGAGACCCAAAAAGGGATTCTGGGAGAATTCTAATCCAGAACATTACTCCACTTCAGTCAAATGCACCCCTTTGTACCCCCTTAGTACTATAGCACTACGTGCTAAACCGATAAAATGGGGAAATAAAATCAATTTCGGTGATTTCGGGTGGATTTTGGTGATTTGGAGAGATTGTCGGGTTGTTTGTGGTAATTATTCGGGGTAGTCGTTCCAGAAAATACTCTGATTCAATCGAACATACCCCCAAAACATACCCCTGTCCTATTGTAAGTCTTAGGTAACATAGCAATCACGTGCTACCATAGAAACCAAGATGGCGGCTTCCAGTATACAAAATGGACGACGGAAGCTCGTATCACCCTAACAACACGCGCTGAGCATGCGTACTACCACCACGTATCACTATGGGGATGACGTCACAACATGGCCGCTCACGCGGGTTACCATGACAACACAACATGGCGCCACTACGTCACGTGACATGACGTCACTTCCGGGGTCATCCACCGGGGTCATCCAAATGGGTCCTCAAACGTGCGAGACATACTACTAACAGGTAAATCTCATCAGCTACCATAAAAGGTCACTACACACTGAACTGTATTTTTTTGTAATCTGAGCCTTCCCGTTAATACAAAGACAATAATCTATTAAACTGAGTTCAAATTGGAGGTTCGAAGATACAATCAGAATTTATAGAATTTTTAGACATTGGTTATTTCGCCACTAACGCTCACACCGTATCAAATGTGTAAAACGTATTCATATATCCATATATCTAGGACAATATATATGATTTTTATTGTGTAACCTGTTAGTTCCTTTAAAACATTTTGCAAGACTTCTCGCCATAAGCCGAAACTTTGCCATGAGACTGTATGAGGAACTCCTAGTGGCAGTCCTTTAGATTAGTCTAATTTGGCACATCGGCAAATACGGAACGGATCCGCTGTATCGTAGCCTGCATGGCTGGAGAAAAAGCACCTGTATTTTTTTCTTCTTGGCGTCTGTTTTAGGTTTCAAGTACCACCCCCCCCCCCCTCCCCCCTTAGAATGATAGTTTACAGTTCCTTATAAAAGGTCTTCACCAGTATCACTCCCAAAGCCCACTCACCCCACCCACCCCACCCCACTCCCACCCACCTCACTTGGGCAAGAGTTTACTCGCGAATGCTTCTTAGTTCCCAGTGTCGAGCCAAATTCATATTTGAATGTAAAATAGGCATGACGTTTAAAGGGAAATGCAACAAACATGAACAGATTAAATTTCAAGCTTTTAGTGCATGAGAGTTCGCCAGAGAAAAGCAATCGGCGTCGACAGTGACGTATACGTATACATATAGATCCTAAGGTATATTACAAGCATCGGGGAAACCTGGCTAAACAATATAGCCGAAACACTGCAAAACTTTGGGAAAGATTTCGAACACTGCATAATTTGTGCACAGTTATCTTATTTGGGCACAGCGTTTACTGTCGTTATTTGGGAAGAATTTAAAAGCGTGCCTAGTGGGCCCCGGAAATCTCATCTAATCTCGGGTTACTAATACATGCCAACGTTTTGTCCACAGCTGGACAACTCGTATCCATTTCTCTTTGAATATGTTCGATTTGTCAAAAAACGTGGGTGCGAGTTATCCAATTGTGGGTACGAGTTACCCAGACGAAAAAATGGGTAGGAGTTCTCCAATTGTGGGTACGACTAGTCTGGCACGACTTGTCTCGCAAGTAGCAACACTATTCACGAGGGACAGTAAAGCGTTCATGTATATTATTCCAAGACATGTTTTCAATTCTGTTACAACAGTTTGCAGTTTGTCGGACAGTGCATATCACTTGGTCGTACAGTTAGAAAGTCTGTTTTTGTAATTAGTCATACAGTCAGGGAGACGACAATGGCCCAAGTTATGAGCTCTGTTTACCATTCAAGTGTCACAGATTTTCCATGTGAAGAGCCCAGTGAAGTGGAAAGTCATTATTTTAAGCATTTTGAGAGTAAAATATATTTGTATTTGATCATTAATTATTTGGATTCTTCTCTTTTTGGATGAAAATGTAAGTGTGCAGTAGTAACCCAGTGTTTCACTGAGATCGAGAGGTGACGATATTGGGGACATGCTGAGATAAAGAGAAGCAGAGAGACACAAGGGGGTCATAAGCTATCTTTTTGTGACAAAAAATGAAAAAGTAATAAAAACTGAATGGTGAATTTTGTGAATAGCGCTTGCCGGTTTTGGCCGTTACGTTGGGTAAAGGGTTAAAGCAAAATTAAAATCACACAATGACCCATCCATGATAATGATCAAACATAGTCAGAAAAGTGTGTGGGTACAAAAGACATTGGTTAAAATAAGCCAACTGGACTGCATCAACCCCTCCCCACGTCGGGTCGGGAAGAGGTAGTGAATGGGTTAATGTGATTTTAATTTTTCTTTAATGATATTTTTCAACATTCAAGGCCTTAGACAAAGGCACAGTCTTGCCCTATTGACACTATTGGGTTTTGTGTGCTGGGTGGTTTTGAAAGTGAGTCACACTCATAAATCAAGCATTGTATGACCTGTGGACCTGTGCTCAACACAAAAATGAGCTGAAAGTCAATGGCGATTCAAATATGAGCCAAGATCACTGAGGTGACACAAAGGTCATTGGGCGCATTTTTTCAGAATTGCTGGAAATCACATTTTGCCCCCTCAAGCGTTCGGGCAATCATACATGTATTTTTACACTCAGAAAAAGTGGATGGGGGACCTATGAACCTGGGACCAACACCAAAGGTGTCGAAACTCAACGAGGGTTCAAAATATGGGCCAAGGTCACTGACGTAGCCCATGGGTAATTGAGTGCATTTTTCAGAATTGCTTGATGTCACATTTTATGATCCCCTAATACATTCAGGGAGTTCATACATGTATTTTTTTACACTCAAAAACGTGGGCGGAGCCAAAAAAAATTGAAATTAGGTCACCTCATATCTCAAGCTTGGTATGACCTATGGATCTGGGACTAACAACAAATGAACTGAAACTCAATGGATGTTCAATATATGGGTCAAGGTCACTGAGGTCAGCCAGGAGTCTCTTTACATTTTTCAGAGTTGCTGGAAATCGCATTTAATGACCGCCTAATGCATTGCTAAGTTCATACATGTATTTTCACATTCAAAAATAGGGCGGGGCTCCAAAATATTGAAGGTAGGACATGTTCATATCTCACGTATGATATAATGTATGGACCTGGAGCCAACACTAAATGCGTTGAAACTCAATGGTGATTCAAAATTTGGGTCAAGGACACTCAGGTCAACAGGGGTTATTGAGTGAGTGCTCTGTTCAGAACTGCTGGAAATCACATTTTATGACCTCTAATACATTGCCGAAGTTCATACATATATTTTTATTCTAAAAAAATAGGCGGGGCCAGAACGTTTGAAAGTCGGTCACTCTCATCACAGAGGTTATTTTCTGTTTCTTGAAAAATTTCTCTGAATCCTATACGACAATCTTTAAACGCTCTTTACAAAAAACTATTTCTGATTTCTTTAAAGATATTTTACTCCCGAAAATAATTCCCCCACAAATCGAATGTTGGAAATTCGATGATGCAAATTCCAAAAGTTGGACATTCAATAATATAAATTTAATTTGCCCATATTTTTTCGGTCAAAACCAAAGGGATTTTCCAATTTTCGATAAAGTTCTCCGACTTTTCCAATCAGCTGCCTACATTTTTTTTAGAAATTCCGACTCCAGTCAGTGATCTATGCCGTTGTTCGAAATCACCCTTCCATTTTTTCCGACTCGGAATAGTCATTTAGAAAAAGTAGGTATTGGCTGAATAGCTGTCAGTCTATAGTCCTTGTGTAGCCTGGTCAGTTTAAGGGAAGTAGTAGGAGATTGTGAGGTAACCGATCCTGTTTGGGGGGACCTAGCGGGGAACATAGGAACTGACGTCATGTCACGTGACCCAGTGGCGCCATGTTTGGTTGTCATGGTAACTCGCGTGAGCAGCCATCATGTGATGTTATTCCCATAGTGATACGTAGTGTTAGTGCGCATGCTCAGCGCGTATTGTTAGGATGATACGTGTTACCGTCAGCCACTTTGTATACTGGGGCCGCCATCTTGGTTTCTGTGGCAGCACGTGGTTGCCATGTTACTCAAAAGGCTTCTAACAGGACAGGGGTGTGTTCATAGGGTATGTTCCTTTGTACAAGAGTAAGTTCCCGATTCGCAGAATTACCACAAACAACCCGACAAGTTGTACTATTTCGAATTCTTTCAGAATTCTCTGCTTCTATCTATCTATGCAATAGTTTTCGTCTACATGACCATGTTTGCTTGTCCTGGAGTATACTCCAGTATAGTAAAAGAGCCTATCACGCGGAACAGCTTTTCTTGTTGTTACTATATTTCGCGTTTCTGGTCTGCTCTGGTTAGTTCTGACCCTATTCCGAGTACTCTTGTTGTTTCATTTATCGAGATCACCCAATCAATCGCTTTACTGACGCTAACTAACCAATCAGATTGCTTGATTTTCCATAATCTGTATGCAGAGTTATCTTCCTTCTGTATAACAAAAGCCTATATCATCCCCAAAGCCAATAAGCTATCGAGCAGTTACTAAAACATCATTGCTCGAACGACCTGAAGCCCATCGAGCAAATGAGCTTTAGAGCAATTGCTCGGTCGAGTGACTCGCACATACTGCTCGAACTACTCGAAGCCCATCGAGCAAATGAGCCATAGAGCAATTGCTCGTTCGAGTGACTCGCACATACTGCTCGTCGACTCATTCCGGTATTTGAGGATACCCACGGCCTGGTATTGTATTATTATTTGAAGATACCTTTTATAGGATACTTACCTAAGGATACTATTACTTGTTTGGCCCAGCCTTCTAGGCCACCCAAGGAGATATCTATCCCACATTTCCCCTATAAGCTATCGAGCAGTTACTGAAAAGTCATTGCTCGAACGACTAGAAGCCCATCGAGCAAATAAGCTTTAGAGTAATTGCTCGGTCGAGTGACTCGCACATACTGCTCGAACGACTCGAAGCCCATCGAGGAAATGAGCCATAGAGCAATTGCTCGTACGAGTGACTCGCACATACTGCTCTTCGGTTCATTTCGGTATTTGAGGATACCTATGGCCTGGTATTGTGTTATTATTTGAGGATACCTTTTATAGGATACCTACCTAACGATACTATTACTTGTTTGGCCCAGACTTCTAGGCCACCCCAGGACATACCTATCCCAAATTTCCCCTATAAGCCATCGAGCAAATTAGCTTTAGAGCAATTGCTCGGTCGAGTGACTCGCACATACTGCTCGAACGACTCGAATCCCATCGAGCAAATGAGCTTTAGAGCAATTGTTCGATCGAGTGACTCGTACATACTGCTCGAACGACTCGAAGTCCATCGAGCAAATGAGCCATAGAGCAACCCTGGTTTCTATCAGTGTACCAATAAGTGACATTGAATAAAAACAATGAAGTCCAAATTAATCATAACTAAAAGCATGACAACACTGAGGATAAAGCATTTTACAACTTTCTATGGTGAAATCTAAATATCCCTGTTGATGTGTTCAGAATTCGTTTGGATAGTGGACTGGAATTCAAATTAAGCCAAGAAATGACAACTGGAAACAAAGCGGAATAAAGTTTCATCGCCACAGCAGTGGTACCACTGGAAAATATATTAGTGTTGGGAATGGACGGCCCTGTTTTCAGCGGAAAAAACAATGTTTTTTCACGTTGTTGGGATGGTGAGGGAGAGAGGGGGTAGGATGGTGGTCAAATGTCGAGAAAACATATAGACCTTAGCCCGCAAATTTTTCCACTCCCCCCCCCCCCCCTTCCTCCGGTTGGGGTGTTATTGTTTTTGATAACCCTTTTACCAAACGTAACGACCAGACTGGCCAGCGTTATTCACAAAAATCACCATTCAATTTTCATTATTCTTCTCATTTTTTTGTCTCACAAACGTAGCTTATGACCCCCATTGGAACGAGCTAGATGAGCTCGTTCCAATGGGGGTTCATAAGCTATGTTTTTGACGTAAAAAATGAAAAAAATACTTCAGGATTCAAGAACTTGGTTTGCACGTGTCGTCTGCCTTTCGCGGTAGGTAAAAGGTTAAAGATTGTTGAGTAAATGTGATACAGATCGAGAGAGAAGTGCGGGAGGTCAGGCTCGAACTGTCGATCTTTAGAAGACGAATTCGCCGATTTACAACGAGTCTGAGGAGCAGTGAAACCAGTCTGGATTGGAAAATGGACCCTAACTTTTGACCACTACTGTACAGCATAAGAGCAGCATTCAAAATCCATGCCGATTTTGTGTTGTTTGGATAGCCTTCTGGAAGCGAGTTTGTCTTCTGATCTCAAAGTCGAGAGTTCGATCCCTGTGCTGATCTAGATTTTTTTTTTTTTATTTTTTTTTTTTTATCAACAACAATTTAATTTTATTATTAAAAACTGCCCAGGGGACTTACAACTATGTACGGGCGGAAAATCCCGACCCCTTGATTTAAAAAGGATACTATATATTTATGAATATAATATATCATTTATATTAGACTTAATAAGTAATGTTTATGATGAGATAAAACAAATAAGCCATAGTTTATGTGTCTTCACGGTCTAGAGGTAACTACCTTGTCTTGTGTTCGAGTGGTTGTGGGTTCGGTCCCTTTGGCAGTATTTTACAAGGAATGAAGTGAATACTTGCGTTACCTTCTTCCTTCAGCCCATAAATATTTGAATATTACACTTCAAAATATTGATAAAAAAACCCTCACACTGGTTTATACAGAACAAAATACTTGTTTATAACCTGTGTACGGGCCACGCTTCCAACCAATACTGTTAATAGAGAAAATGATTATTAAAAACCCCTCAAACATTCAAATTACACTGACTACCCCCCCACCCCCGCCAAGCCCCAAATTATTCATCTCGCCCCTCTGACTCTATCTGTTTAATATAATGCTGAAAATGTGCAAAATAATCTCAAAATAAACCCAAACAGCCCTCCCAGCATCACCATCCAAGAACCAACCTTCGTATAGGTCTCCTTTGGTGTCGACACTTACTGGGTGAATTACTCTTGCTTTGGGGTGTTAAGTTATGATATTAGACATCAGCCATGTAGAGATCAGTTATTTCTGATCTCTCTACAAAATCTATGTAATAAAAAAAATTATTGGGAGGATAGGTAATAAATGATTCCCACAGGGCTGATGTCCGATGTTATAATTCAGAACTGACTGGTCACGTCTCATTTATGTTATTTAAAGTGAGAATACCGCGATCAACATAGGTAAAATAAATACATAAATGAATCCACGCAATGAATATATTCGTTGTTCATTAGTTTTTTCAGATAAAAAAAACTTCGTTAAACAGTTTATTTCGACTTTATCTGTACGATCTATTTATTCCGTTCACGATTGTAAACAGAGACAAAGGATTTGGGGGAATCGAGACCCCAAGTGGGCAAATAGCGTCTAGGTATCATAATTTTGCAGTAAATTTGCTGGCATTTCTGGATTTTAGGCTGAATACTCTCTAAACTTGCGACCAGAAATGTGTTTTTGTCAGAATTTTTGTTTTGAGTTCTCTCCCTTCGTTCAAATCGTGATTTGGGTGATCGAGCCTACTTGTGACAGGGAAGCGCCTGGATTACCCCAAATAATTTCTTCACTCTGAAAGACCAGCGACTGAAAAGGAATATTCATTAAAATCTTTGGTTTTATAATTATTTATTTATTTATACTAATAACAATTACGTAAATCCGAAGCTTTCATTAAGAGTTCGAGGTTTAAATTAGTTGAACAATCAAGATGTAATTTAATTCATTTTACAGAAAACAAACTAGATACCCCGCAAAAAACTTCTAAAATTCTTGAAATCATCCGTGGCTTTTAAACACTGGCAGCTCTGACATTTGTAGACTGTTTGTTATTTCCGTGTCAAAACTATTTTGTCAGAAGCATTGAACTTCGTCAAGCGCTTGGTGCTTCGTCCAGGAATCGAACCCAGAACCCAAAGATCAAAATTCGAACTCTTCAAGTTACCGCGCAGCCAGTACAATATACATCATCGAATCATTTTCAAAACATCGCGTTGGCAGTATATTCCCAAGCAAGCACAAAACTGCAATGACAGTTTGCGTCAGTAGGTAGGCAATATTTTGAGTTTCACAGTTTTTTCAGACACCAGTCCAAAGAAATCATTTTCACTCGTCAGACATCAAATTTAAGAAAGAAAAGAAAACAACACGTCCATGTACTTGTCGCAAAGGGGAATCGAACACGAAACCTTTTGGAGGTAGTTACATGAAATTACCACTGGGCCACGACACTCTACAACCCTTTGTCCTCAGTTATACAATATCAACAGTACAACTGAAACACATTTTATTGGAAACAATTTGTAATTTGTAAAAGCGACAATGACAGCTTGCGTCGATGATTATTGTTTTGCTCTAGTTAACAAGAGAACGGATTTAACCAGAGTACTGTAACAAATACTCGGCTCCGTGCGATCATGAAAACATGTTTACTTTGGAGAAGTTTTTGAAGGGAAAAAAATAAATCATCTTGAACATCATAATGGGGGAATCGAACTCGTTACGTTTGGATCAGAGTCAAACTAAAATACCTCTAAGCCACGAAGTACTACATCGAACTCGCAATAATTATGTCGTTCTAATTTATATTTAAACACACTGCAAATGACAAAATTATCATTGAAGCCGTTCATTTAATTGCAATGACAGTTTGCGTCAGTGAGTAATATTTTTAGTTTCACTGGTTAAAACAGATACTTGTCCCAAGAAAGGAGAGCCTGAGAAACACTTTTTCAACTTTTAGGCCTTAGTGATATTTGGTCAAGCACTCTGACAAGTCTGACATCACATTTGAATGAGAAAACAGCAAGTACTGTTCTTCAAAGATGAATTACTCAATAGAAGTGTTTTGTTTTTTTTGCAACATCACCAACACAATACACGGTGGAATTTGGAAGAAAGCACCATTTCTAGTTGTTTCAAAAACGCACATCTTTTTACTGCCACAGCAGCTACAATTCTGGTTTCTATCAGTGTATCAATAACTGACATTGAATGAAAACAATGAAGTCCAAATCAATCATAACTAAAAGCATCACAGCATTGAGGATAAAGCATTTTACAACTTTGTTTGGTGAAATCTAAATATTTCTGATGATGTGTTCAGAATTCGTTTGGATAGTGGATTGGAATTCAAATTAAACCAAGAAATGACAAATAGAAACAAAGCGGAATAAAGTTTCAACGCCACAGCAGTGGTACCACTGGAAAATATATTAGTGGTGGGAATGGACGGCCCTGTTTTCATTGAAAAAAATGTTTTTTTTTTCACGTTGTCGGGATGGTGAGGGAGGGAGGGGGTTGGATGGTGGTCAAATGTCTGGAAAACATTTAGGCTTTAGCCTGCGAATTTTTCCAGCCTCCCCCCCCCCCCCCCATTTACACCTGTTGGGGTGTTATTGTTTTTGTTAACCACTTCACCCAACGTAACTACCCGACCGGCCAGCGTTATTCACAAAAATCACCATTTAATTTTCATTATTCGTCTCACTTTTTGTCTCACAAACGTAGCCTATGACCCCTCATTGGAACGAGCTCGGTGAGCTCGTCCCAATAGGGGCTCATAAGCTATGTTTTTGACATAAAAAATGAAAAAAAAAATACTTCAGTATTCAAGAACTTGGTTTGCACGAGTCGTCTGTCTTTAGCGTTAGGTAAAAGGTTAAAGATTGTTGAGACATGTGACACAGATCGAGAGAGAAGTTCGGGAGATCAGGCTCGAACTATCGATCTTTAGAAGACAAATTCACCGATTTACAACGAGTCTGAAAGGAGCAGTGAAACCAGTCTGGATTGGTAAATGGACCTTAACTTTTGACCACTACTGTACAGCATAAGCGAAGCATTCAAAATCCATACCGAATTTGTGTTGTTTGGATAGCCTGCTGGTAGCGAGTTTGTCTTCTGATCTCAACGTCGTGAGTTCGATCCCTGTGCAGATCTAAATTTTTTTTTTTTTTTTTTTTTATCAACAACAATTTAATTTTATTGTTATAAATTGACCAGGGAACTTAAAATTATGTACGGGCGGAAAATCCCAACCCCTTGATTTATAAGGATACTATATATTTATGAATATAATATATCATTTATATTAGACTTGATAAGTAATGTTTATGATGAGATAAATAAACCATGGTTCATGTGTCCTCGCGGTCTAGAGGTAACTACCTAGTCTTGGTGTTCGAGTGGTTGCGGGTTCGGTACTCATCGGCGATATTTTACAAGGAAGGAAATGAATACTTGCGTCATCTCCTTCCTTCAGTCCTCAAATATTTGAACATTACACTTCAAAATGTTGATAAAAAACCCGTTCACACTGGTTTATACAGAACAAAATACTTGTTTATAAACTGTGGACGGGCCACGCTTCCAACCAATACTGTTAATAGAGAAAATGATTATTAAAAACCTACGAACATTCAAATTACACTGCCAACCCAGATCCTCCGCCAAACCCCAAATTATTCATCTCGCCCCTCTGACTGTATCTGTTTAATATAATGCTGAAAATGTGCAAAATAATCTCAAAATAAACACAAACAGCCCTCCCAACATCATCATCCAAGAAGCAACCTTCGTATAGGTCTCCTTTAGTGTCGACACTTACTGGGTGAATTACTCTTGCTTTGGGGTGTTAAGCTGTGATATTAGACATCAGCCATGTTGGGATCAGTTATTTCTGATTCTCTCTTCAAAATCTATATAATAAAAAACAATTATTGGGAGGATAGGTAATAAATGATTCCCACAGGGCTTATGTCTGATATTATAATTCAGAACTGACTGGTAACATCTCATTTATGTTATTTAAAGTGAGAATACCAAGATTAACGTAGTTAAAATAAATACATAAATGAATCCACGCAATGAATATATTCGTTGTTCATAAGTTCTTTCACATAAAAAATCTTCGTTAAACAGTTCATTTCGACTTTATCTGTACGATCTATTTGTTCCGTTCACGATTGTAAACAGAGACAAAGGATTTGAGGGAATCGAGACACCAAGTGAGCAAATAGCGTCTCGGTACCATAATTTTGCAATAAATTTGCTGGCGTTTCTGGATTTTAGGCTGAATACTCTCTAAACTTGCGACCAGAAATGTGTTTTTGTCAGAATTTTTGTTTTGAGTTCTCTCCCTTCGTTCAAATCGTGATTTGGGTGATCGAGACTACTTGTGACAGGGAAGCGCCTGGATTACCCCAAATAATTTCTTCACTCTGAAAGACCAGCGACTGAAAAGGAATATTCATAAAAATCTTTGGTTTTCTAATTATTTATATATTTATTTATACTAATAATAATTACGTAAATCAGAGGCTTTCATTAAGAGTTCGAGGTTTAAATTAGTTTAACAATCAAGATGTAATTTAATTCATTTTACAGAAAACAAACAAGATCTCCCGCAAAAAACTTCCAAAATTCTTGAAATCATCCTTGGCTTTTAAACACTGGCGGCTCTGACATTTGTAGACTGTTTGTTATTTCCGTATCAAAACTGTTTTGTCACAAGCATTGAACTTCATCAAGCGCTTGCTGCTTCGTCGAGGAATCGAACCCAGAACCCCAAGATCAAAATTCGAACTCTTCAAGTTACCGCACAGCCAGTACAATATACATCATCAAATCATTTTCAAAACATCACGTTGGCAGTATATTCCCAAGCAAGCACAAAACTGCAATGACAGCTTGCGTCAGTAGGTGGGTAATATTATGAGTTTCACAGTTTTATACAGACACCAGTCCCAAAAAATCATTTTTACTCGTCAGACATGCAATTTAAGAAAGAAAAGAAAAAAAAAACAAGCCCATGTACTTTTCGCAAAAGGGAATCGAACACGAAACCTTTTGGTGGTGGTTACATGAAATTACCACTGGGCCACGACACTCTACAACCCGTTATCCTCAGTTATACAATATCAACAGTACAACTGAAACACATTTTATTGGAAACAATTTGGAAAAGCGACAATGACAGCTTGCGTCGGTGATTATTGTTTTGCCCTAGTTAACAAGAGAACGGATTTAACCAGAGTATTTGTAACAAATACTCGGCTCCATGCGATCAGGAAAACATGTTTACTTGGGGGAAGGTTTAGAAGGGGGAAAAAATAAATCATCTTGTACATCATAAAGGGGAACCGAACTCGTTACCTTTTGATCAGAGGCCGACTGAAATACCTCTAAGCCAAGAGGGACTACATCAAACACGCAATAATTATGTCATTCTAAGTTATATTTAAACACACTGCAAATGACAAAATTGCCTTTCATGAAGCTGCAATGACAGTTTGCGTCAGTGGGTGATATTTTTAGTTTCACGGGTTTATACAGATACTTGTCCCAAGAAATAATTTTTACTCATCAGACATTAAAGGCGAAGCGAACACGGAACCTTACGGTCGTGGTTATATTAAATTACCACTTGGCCACGAAGAACTACAATTCAGTAGACGCAATTATACAATATTAACAATATAACTGAAACACACTTTATTGGAAACAATCTGATTATTGTTTTGCCAGAGTTTAACCCCCTTCACACTGATGTCAAAATACCAAAATTTCAGGAAGCTGTTTTTTCCCATAATGCATCTAGAAATTTAACCAATTCAATCTCGTTTGACGAAGCTCAATGAGCTCTGTCAAACGAGATTGAATTGGTTAAATTTCTAGTTGCATTATGGGAAATTTTTTCTGCCTGAAATTTAGATATTTTGACACCAGTGTGCAGGGGGTTAAACGACAACGGATTTAACAAGAGTAATTATAACAAGACGATCAGGAAATCGTGTTTACTTGTGAGATGTTTTTGAAAAAAAAAAACAAAATGAATAATCTTGCACATCATAAAGGAGAATCGAACTCGCTACCTTTCGATCAAGAGCAAACTGAAATACCACCAGACCACGAAATATTATAACATTCAGTCATCAATTATATCGTTCTGAGTTACTAACGATGGCATTTGAACACACTATGAATGGCCAAACTGTCATCCCCATCATTCAATGAAGAAGCCCGTGTTGAGATGGGGGCTTTGCGCGCACCCCCCCCACATTGAAATATTAACCACAGGCCCCGAACCCCAAGGGCCTTCCGAATTTAATATTAACTCCCCCCACCCCGGTTGGGCGCCTGACACCTTAAATTTTATTAGTTAGAAATGAGAGTTTGAGCATTCCGAGTTCAAAGGAAAAGGATTTTCCGAGTTTTATACATGTTCCAAGCTCTTGATGGAAGTACTGAAATTTCATATGAATTGTGGCTGAGGGCTCTAGCTCTAATAATATTGCATGCTCAAAAAGAAAATACGCTTTGGGACGCCTCAGCCATCCGAGGAATCGTTCTCTCCATCATTCAGTGAGCAAGATTTTTTTATGATCTGGACTGAGGTGTTCAGTCAAGCGTAACTACCAATACAAATTGATGCGTGTTCACTGATGTTATTATAGAGGACCCAACCTCCCACACTGGTCCTCACCCGAGGGTCCAACCGACATCAGTCAACGAGACCGCCTACCCACAACTGGAGACACCTGCTGAGTACCGGATCCTTTTCCTCCTTCAACACGCCTAGACATGTGACAGCCATCATATACAGCTACCGAGGGTCGAAAGGGGCTTGTCCCCCATACCGTCCCTGCGCGCCTTCGGCGCGCAAAATCATTTCTTTCAATGTTATTATAAAGATATGTCATCCCAGGTGGCTCAGCGGACTAAAACGTTAATTTTGAATGTGTACAAGAGGTTGCGGGTTCGATCCTTTTCTCCAAAACATTCATAATCAACAACTTTTCAAGTCTGATCTTTGAAACAACTTTTGTGTTTTGAAATCAAATGTCCCAAGCTAATCGTGTGACTTTAATACGCCTCTACGGCAATAAAGGGAAACTTATTGGAAACCACGAGTTAAGGTACTATTTTTATAAGTAAGGGAAATTTGTTTAAAATATTGACGACTGCCACTGTGTACCACTCCGTTGTGTTTGAAACAAGCATACCCATCAGTTGATTTTTTGTTGACTTTTTTACCCAATTGATTTTAGAGTGATAATCGACAGGGGTTATTTTGGGTGGGTGTCTACAAGGGCCGAATAATGGCATTGTGGCAAGTTTTTTCTCCAATTCAAACCAAATATTTCCCAATCTGAGTCCTAATTCAAATAAAAATATGATTTTCTTAATTCTTGAAGGTCTAATTTTGACTTTCACCATTTTTTACTGCAACAAAAATAGGTGCCCCGGTAGGTAGTTTTTAGATATGTTTGCAAGGTACATTCAAGGAACCTTGTCAGGTGTTTCTAGGCAAGTCTTGGCTGCCTATATAGGCAGCCAAGACTTGCCTATACACAACTACAAAGCTATAGAATGTAGACTATCACATAAATATCTTCATCATTAATAGTATACAAACAATTTATGCGATAGAGATTACAGAGACCAATTATTATTTCATGCATGTGTTTGTTATAAAATGTATATCATGTACTATATATGTAGTACAGGCAGCTTCTGTATTGCTGTTCTCAGTTCAATATGAAGGTAAGATTTCTTATTCTTTGTCTGTTTCTTCTCCCAAACAAATTCCCACTTGGAGCCTTCATAACGTGAATTTTACCAATAGCATTGGCCCCGGACCCTTTCCCAAAGAGGGCAGAAGAATCCCTGATCGATTTACAAAAAAACATTCCTATCCATCCAAGACAAAATCCTTCTTTTCTAATTCGTTCTTAGAACAAATCGACCATAGCAACAAAACTGGTTAGTCGCATCTCATTTATGCTATTTGAAATGAGAACACGAAGATTAACGTACCGTGTGACCTTAAACATCAATAAATAAATAAATATAAATTAACGTACCGTAGTTAAAATAAATGCACAAATAAATCTACACAATGAATGTATTCGTTGTTCATCAAGTCTTTCACATAAAACATCTTCATTAAACGGTTTATTTCGACTTTATCTGTGCGATCTATTTATTCCGTTCACCAGTATAAGCAGAGACAAAGGATTTGGGGGAATCGAGACCCCAAATGAGCAAATAGCGTCTCGATATTAAAATTTTGCAGTCAATTTGCAACCTTTCGTCGATTTTGAACTGAATACTCTCTAAACTTGCGATCAAAAATGACTCCGAATTATTTTATTTTGAGGCCTCTCCCTTCGTTCAAATCGTAAATTGGGTAATCGAGATGCCGTGGTGACAGGGGTGCGCCTGGATTACTTCTACTTATTTCTTTAAAGACGAACGACTGAAAAGGATTATTCATTTTTATTATATACTTTGTAAATAACCATGTTTTTATTGGCTGGATCTTATACACGTGGCTGGTATTCAACAATCCGTGTTCACCGGTTTTCCAGTGAAAATATTACTAAATCTATTATAATTGAAATAGAAACACACAGATATTACTCACTGGGGCTCCGATGCATCAAACGTCAGCTCCACCTCAGAGGTTGTTATAGACGCCTTCCCGGACATCTTTGTATATCCCACCTGGTATCTCACCTGTATTTCACAGCGATCTGTATAACTTACTCCAACTGAAGATCAATCAAAGTGCTCTTCAACAGGTCCAAACATCGGTGTAATTGATAAGACGCGGCCCGGTTAAAAGCAATTGATGGTTGTCTAACAGCGTTGTCGCTGAAAAGTTAAGCACCAAAACTGTTTGCGCCATATGCAATTTTAACCCTTTACCCAACGCAGACGACATGAAAACTTATTATTTTGATTATTTTAAAAACATTCAACAAATGATGTCATGCGGCCTCGCATTGGAACGAGCTCGTTCCAATGAGGGGCCACAAGGTATGGTTTTGTTGATTGTTTTTTTTTTAAACTGCCCTATTTTGAATATCACACTTGTAGTTACGTCTAATTCGGTGGATAAAGTGTTAAACAATTCACATATGACTTGTGTTTCGTTAACCCTTTACCACACATGAAAAGCAGACAACACTTGCAAACAAAATTATAGAATAACTAATTTTTTCGTCGAGCTCGTTCCAAAAGGGGTCATAACCTATGTTTTTTAGACAAAAAATAAAAAAAATAATGAAACTTAATTGTCAGTTTTGGGGAATAGCGCTAACCGGGTTTGGCCGTTACATTAGGTAAAGGGTTAAGCTATGCTGAAATATAATTATAGTAGTACTCAAAAATTCAGCTGATTGTTGTCATATTCTTTCTTACCTGGTTTGACCCATATTTATTTTTAAAAAAAAATCATTTTAGAAGAGGAAATATACACTATTTAGTGAAGTCGACGGTGCACTTAAGACCTATAAAATATCTTTTCGATCACCAAGGTTCAAAAGCATAGATCACCAAGGTTCAAAAGCATAAAACACTTACAATAATACAAAAATAGATAAAACAATGAAAGAAATTTACATGGCTGTACTGGCACTATTTATGCCAATCAAGTGTTTTCAAAAAGATGACCTAAAATACAGTTGCCCACATCTTATAATCGTAATATATTTATAGGCGATGTAGAAATTTAATTTATTAGACGTTGGATTACACAATGGTGAAATAATGTAGCTTGCAGAAAATGTTAAAAAGCTTTAACAGTTAAAAAGAAAGAAAATATAAATACTAAAGAAAACGAAACATTTTTTAAAAAAGAAAACTAGGTAGTTTTGAAATCGCAAAGGGAATTTTCAGAGATCAGTTAACGAAGGACGGCCAACGCCGAGGGGGCTGCCAAGGCTGTCCTGGAGGTCAGTGTCGTTGTGTATTGTGATGAATGAAGACTTGTCAGAAGCCGAAAGTGGTATTTACCTTTTTGACGTTATTTGTATTATAATTCAAAATGTTTTTCGTCGATGAGCAAATGACGTTTTTGGTGCCCAAAACAGTCTGTCATGCCTACACTTATTACACTAGCACTTATATAAACCCAACTTTTCATGTTGTTTTGCTCGTTATGTTTCTCCTCTATTGCCAAGCTTCTTTGCGATTCGCGCAAACACTTTGGAGTTAAACCGCAAATAACACAAAGATAGAAATATACTTTTGGTGTGTCACGCATAAAAATATAACCATAGCACTTGCGGAGACCAAACTTCGCATGTCGACATGGTAATGAAACTATTGATTCACTGCCAAGTTTATTTTCGATTGACGAAAACCTTTTGGAGCTAATGCAAATAACGTTAACACAGGGAAAAATACCGCTTTCACCTTGATTCAACCATAAAGCCGTAACAGTAGCACTCATCCAGTTCAAGCATCGTATGTCACTGCGGCAATAACATTTTTCGAGCACTGCCAAGTTTTTTTGTGATTGACGCCAAACTTTTGATGTTACCGCTCAAATAACGTTAAAAGGGGAAAAATAAGTCTTGCGGATGTGTCACGCTACCTGTACCCATAACCATAGCACTTACAAGATCCAAACTTCGCATGTCGTCGCTGCGGTGACATTTCTCGAGCACTGTCAGGTTTCTTTCCGATTGACGGAAAACTTTTCCAGTTACAGCGCAAATAACGTCAAAAAGGTAATATAGAATATACCCATAGTAGCTTGGTGTACCAAATGTTCACCACGAGAGGTGAAGTGGTGTTAACCGCGAGCCTTTGGCGAGCGGTTAACACCACTTTACCACGAGTGGTGAACATTTGGTACACCAAGCTACTTTGGGTATATTTTATTTATACCATGATCGTCAGATTATTAAGAGTCACTATTATTTTTTTCTCCATTTTACTAAACAACAGACGTACATACGTGCGAATCTGTTTTTTTGTTCACATGAGCATCGGCGGGCGGTACTTCCGTTGTCAATTTTATCGCCGAAATGAAATGGAAAAAGAAACTAAGCCTTTTTCGTTTTAATAACATACTATTTCGAATTGCGGATGCTTTATTAACATGAGACAATGTATATTTGTTAATTTTTGGCATTTTATGAGATAAACCCATTTAAAAACGTAATAAATAATTAATTAATAATAATAAATAATCAAGTCGACATCACCAAAGATCAACGTGGACGTAGTTCCACTATAGGTGTAAAATTTAACTACTGAAATCCCATTGCTGGCGTGTTCACCACGGTTGGTGTGTAAAGCTAAAATTTATTTCATAGGCTTTTTATATAGAGTAGAATAGGTAATCATGGTATAAATACTACTTACAGCTTCTGACAAGCCTACAGCCATCACAATATATATTATATCAATATCGTTGATCGCCAAAATGGCGTTGGCAGCCCTCTCGGTATTGGCAGTGCTTCGTTGAATGACTTCTGGGAATTCGCTTTGCAATTTCAAAATCATCTCGTTATTCATTGGTTTCCCTGGTTGTGACAACTTCTGCCAGATCCGTTTCTGTTACGGCAATTGTCACGACCAATGACGTTGCACATACTTTTGCTAAATGTATAGTAATTATTCTGGTAATGAACTTTATAGTGCAATGGACGCGTTTTGTTGCCAATTGCACTTCGAATATGTTACAATCGGAACAAATGAAAAATATTCGGTTATTTCCGGAATTCAAGCATCGGTATTTGCGAAGAGATCCAAGCCACACCCACTGACAATATGTCAATTTTGAAAAAAAACAGGGTCGTATTGAGTATGAATGTTCAGTATTCAGCTGGTTAATGTTCAGTTCAATATGTGTAACATGCTAGAGGTCCCGAGTTCGATCCCCGTCCGGGACGACCCGCGTTGAGTCCTTGGGTAAGACACTTTATCCCGGTTGCCTACATGGGACACGATGACGCCGTGTACCAAGGCGTACTGAACGTCGATGGTGCACATGTCTTAAACCGCTGTAACCCTGCTTGAGCGGAGCTTGAACAGAGTTAGAATGTTGAGGAGCTGACAGTTGCTCGTCGATGCTCGGTGGTTCTCTCCGATGACTCCGGCTTCCTCCACCCGTAAAATTGTCACGGTCACGATTAGCCATTGTGCATACGTATGTGACCTTAAACACAAATAAATAAATAAATAAATAAATAAATAAATAAATAAATAAATAAATAAATAAATAAATAAATAAATAAATATGTGTAACAGACTTTTGTTGATATGGAATGGAAGTTAACCCTTTCAATACTGGCGACCTGGAAGGTATCATTTCCGTCAATACTGTCAACGTCGAAATTGTTTTTTTATTTATTAGGGTTTAACGACACATTAACAGCCAAGGTCATATCGTGTCGGTGACAGTTTTATGGGCGGAGGAAGCCAGAGTACCCGGAGAGAACCACCGAGCAACGACGAGCAGCTGCCAGCTCCCCAACATCGTAACTCCGCACTGCAGCACAGGCAGGGTTAGACTGGTTGAAGACATGCGCACCATCAACGTTCAGTACGCCTTAGTACACCGTGACGGCGTCATCGTGCCCCCATGTGGACAATCGGGGTGAAGTGCCTTGCCCAAGGACACAATGCGGGGGTCCGAATCAATCCTCAGACGGTCATCCATCCAAGCAACGTCGAAATGAGCGAAACCATCATGTTTTGTTGGGAGGCTCAGTAATAATTTAATCCAACAGCTCACTCGAGCTGTTGGATTAAATTATTAGCGAGCCTCGCTTCAGATATTTTGCTCTTTATATCGTCTGCTCGCCCACTCTCAATTTTTTTCTTCACGCAAAGATTTATTCATACCGGGTTGAAAGGGTTAAACTGACAGGATGTCAACAGGTATACCCGTCTTTAAAACATGGTTATAAACTTGGTTATCCACGCCATTGCTCCCATTCTTCACACAAACATTAGTCCACCGAAAAACCCATATTCTTTAATTTAACACTCCAATACAGGGAACAGGTGGCTCATTGGTTACGGCATTGAACTTCAAACCGAGAGATCTCAGAAGCTTGGAAATAAGCAATCTGTCATTTGCAGATGGAGGTCCCCAGAGTGTGAATTTGCTGATGCTATCCCACATAGTGGGCTAAAACCCCCACTATATCTTCTGGCTTCCTCTTTCTGTTTTGGCCTGAAGCCTTGATTCAGATTGAGGTTCAAAGAGGGTACGTTTAGTGATGCTACCCTGCTGTGCAGGATAGCATCACCAAATTCACTCTCTGGGGGCCTCAATCTGTATATTACAGTCCGCTTATTTCCAGGCTTGGTTCTTCAAGTTGCAGATATTGCGGCTTGGAGATTTTTTTTAACTTCTAACGATGACAAGTTTCAATGGAGACAAACGTCTCTTGTTGAGTTAGACATTCGGGAATTTGACTATGGAAAACCATTTGTTAACGAGCCCCGAATCTCCAAAATCGATTCTCACGGTTCTTCGGTTTGTAGTTATTACACCTTACAAGCACCAATGTTGTCAGTCTCCACTCAAGGAATGTTTGCAACGGCCACTCATCTGTGTGGGCAAATCAATCAAAAAGACGGAATCAAAGTAGTTTCAGAACCGGAACCTCCTTGAACTCTTCTTCTATCACCAGGTCTCCTGTACAGGACAACTGGTGATAGTGGAAGAGTTCATGAGGAGACTCTTATGAATTTGAGAAAACCTCAACGATTCGAACATTCCGAATCAGTGAGAATCGAATCGGATCATCTGGACAATTTCGAATCGAATCCAATTTCGAAACTTCTCAGGGCCCTTAACTCAATGATCGGCAGTCCAAATCAGTGATTTTATGTTTCAATTCACATATTCGTGTCAGTATAGTCAATATTTACCTTTGTTTTACAGCAAGGGTTATAATAATTATATTCGAAGTATTGCACTGTGTCGAAATCTAAACTATGAAGAATTTTTTATAATTTTACTGAATTTTCACATCATACCCAGTGTGTAAAAGGCCTTTAGGGGTAAGCAAAGTATTATTGTCCATTTCTAGTATTTATTTTCAGAATGAGGTTGCTATAAAGGTGGTTTTACACGGTCAAGAAATTGCATCAATAAACTGCATCAACATATCGTCCCCTGAGTTCCAATGTGTTCTATGTGCCTACTGGCACATAGAACACATTGGTAGTCAGGAGACGATATTGCGCAAATTTTTTGTTCTATTAACACAAAAAATGTAGGTGCAACATTGCTCTTGCAATCACATTGATTGGCCGAGAAGAAAAGTTTCGGTTGCAATATAATCATGAACTTGCAGAAAATAGAGACAGGCTCTAAATTAATGTTTTCAATACATGAGCAATATTTCGTGCAATATGTGGTTTTATCTTACAATCAACATGCATTTTGTCTGTATTAACTCCGCAACTGTCGTGTATCCGACCCCCTGATACAGATGTTTGTATCAGGGGGTCGGATACAAGCACGTTCCTTTCGCGTGAGTTCCATTTTGTTTTCTTTTTGTTCATCCGTACGGATAAATAGTTTGTTATATATTCGTCTACATTCTTGACTTATCCCCAATATATTGTAAGATAAAATGATTATTACCGTTATGTGGATGTACAAAGCCCCGGGTTCTAAGGGCAGATAACAAAGCTCCGGGTTCTAAGGATGTACAAAGCTCCGATCACAAAGCTCCGGGTTCTTTGTGGATGTACAAAGCTCCGGGTTCTAAGGGCAGATCACGACGAGTCTTCGACTCGTCGTGATCTGCCCTTAGAACCCGGAGCTCGACTCGGATACATATTTTGTACATCCGCATAATGGTAATAATTTCTATGAAATAAATTGCACGCAAGGAATAGCAGGAGATATTGCTCGCGTAAAACCACCTTTAGACATATTACGCTTCAGTACATTCGAAATGTTGTCAGTCCGAAATGATCTCTTTAGTTCGTTTGGTGGACACATACAAGGACCTAATTAGTAAGCTACTTAGCAGGAATGCTCGGATCGTCGTTTCAGGGGTGCTCCCCGTTATGGGTGGTGGGAATGAGAGGAACTCGCGGATTATGGCACTAAACGAGGAGCTGGGAGAGCACTGCAAAGACTTGGGAGTACATTCCATTGACCACTGGGATTCATTCTGGGGACAAGGAGAGTTGTATGGGCGAGACGGATTGCATTCAAGTAGGATGGGTACAGACCTGTTGGGCCAAAAAATCTTACAGGTGGCTGGGCCTTTTTTGGAGAAAAGGGGGGTAGGGGACCACAGCCGGTAACCCAGAGTGGCACAAATGCTGGGAACATAGGAAGAACAACAAACATGCACAATACAGGGACATACCAGGGTTATAATAATGTGCCAGTGATGACAAAAAAACAAAGATTCATTAAGTTTGGGTACTGCAACATCCAGGGTCTGCACAAGAAAGTAAGCGAAATATCAACAATGATGGAAGAAGGAGACTTCGATATAATGGGTCTAAGTGAGACGTGGATACGACGGGATGAGCGGGTTGATCAGATGAAGGGTTGCGTGTGGATAGGAGCTGGGCGAACTGAGGGTCAGAAACGGGGTGGGGGTGTTGGCATCTACGCTAAAGAGGAATTACAGCCCTCATTGATTACAGATCTCACAGAAGCAAGGACTCAGATTCCAGTATCCAACGAAATAGTCTGGGCAAAAATCAAGTTAGGAAGCAGGAGTATTGCCGTTGGTGTTGTATACTTAGCAGTGGAGGGAAGTAAGCCCGAGTGGAATGATTCAATATATACAACTCTTAGATCGAATATCACAGAGCTTGGGAGCAGAGGGTTCAGTATTGTCCTAATGGGGGACTTCAATGGGCACATCGGGGATAAGGAGGAGGGCATACAGGGAGGTGATAGGAAAATTAACACGAATGGGAGGAAGATGTTGGACCTATCAAAAGAGCTTGGTTTAAAGATCCTGAACAGGGATGCGAAATGTAAGGGTAAATGGACCTGGGAGAGGAACGATAAGAAAACAATAATTGATTATATACTCACTGACATTAGCGTATGGAGGGAGGTTATAGATGTAGAAATAGATGACGAGGGAAAAAATGACTTGGGTAGTGATCACAACCTGATAACAGTTAAGATTATGGGCAAAAAGACGAATAGAGACAGAAATACCTTCAAGGAAGTTTGGGGACTAAAACAGGGAGCCGACTGGAAGCAGTTTCGGGAAAAACTAAAACCAAATCTTGAATGTATACCTAGGGATGCAAATGTCCAGAGTATTTCAGATGGCATAGTAAATAGCCTAACAGAGGCAGGGAAGGAGTGTATAGGAAGGGTGAGGGTCCCAACGAGAGAGCTTGGATACAGGGTTAACGAGGGACTGAAAAAGGCTATAAAAGAAAGGAAGGTAAAATGCGCTGCTTACAGAAGAAGTAGGAAGCTTAAAGGGGTGGATAACAATGACACGAGACTAATGAAAGGAGAATATGAACTGGCACGGAAAAAGGTGAATGAGATAAAGGATAATAATAGGAAGGAGCGCAATTGCAGTCTTGCCAGAACAATAAAGAAAACGGGGGGTTCGAGCTCAAACGTATTTTGGAACTGGGTAAATAAACGGGGGAAAAGTAGTGTGCAGAGTATCAAAGTGGATGGGGAAAGTACAGAAGATAAAGGCCGTATCGCTTCAGAGTTAGTCAAGCACTGGGAAAAGATAAACGATAGGCGATGGGGCAGTGGGTCCCCACCAAAAAGAAATACACTGGTGGAGGAGAACCTATCCAATCGTGTATGTAGCGAAATAACGGCAGAAGAAGTGCGGAACGTGGTCTCGAAATTAAAAAATGGTAAAGCGGGAGGGACTGATGAAATTCCGAACGAATTCCTCAAAAATGGGGGGGAGGCACTTATTGAAGTCCTGACAAACCTTTTCAACCTGGCTCTGCGAAAGCAAGAGGTCCCCAGAGAGTGGAGGGAAAGTAAGGTGTCGTTCATACACAAAAAGGGGGATAAGGAAGTTCTAGATAACTATAGGGGGATATCAGTTAGTAGTAACATCGGAAAAGTATTCTGTAAGGTCATATACGGTAGACTAGAGGAAGTTATAGAAGAGAAAGGTTTTTTAGGAGAAATTCAAAATGGTTTCAGGAAAGGACGAAGAGTCACTGATCACCTATTTACACTCACCCAACTGATAGAATCAACAAAGGCTGAAAAGAAAAAGATGTTTCTGGCATTTCTAGATGTGAAAAAAGCGTACGACCGAGTGTGGAGGGAAGGTATGTGGCGAAAGCTCGAGGGCATCGGACTGGGGGTGACTTTGTGGGAATCATGAAAGCACTGTATACAGATGTGCAAAGCCAACTCAGTCTAGGGAGTATCACTACAAAACGAGTCCCTATGGATATAGGCCTCAAGCAGGGGTGTATCTTTTCACCGATTTTGTTTGCATTGTATGTTAAAGATTTAGGGGACGAACTAATTCAGAGTGCGGAGGGGGTAAATGTTGGAGACATAAAGATACCAGGCTTATTCTTTGCGGACGACATGGTGTTAATGTCTAGAACTGAACAGGGGCTAGAGAAACTGCTGGAAATTGTTGGTAGATATGGGAACACTTGGCGGCTCGAACTAAATGAAAATAAAAGCAAGGTAATACCCGTTGGACGCAAGGTAGATATGACGAAGAGATGGAGAGTGGGGGAGTTCTCAATCCCCGAAGGGGAAAGCAAACAAATCACTGTAGGAGAAACGGGAGAGTATGAGTATCTAGGGGTAAGCATAAATATAACGGGAAGAGGGGTGTACAGAAATTACTCAGCCAAACTGATTCTGAAGGGGAAAAGAATTCTGAACCAACTAAAACTTTTATGGAAAAATAGTTTCAACAAGGTCTTTGTGGGGAAAACACTGTGGGAGAGGGTGGGTTTACCAAGTATAACGTATGGCACGGACGTGATTCCATTAAACCAAACCGTTACTAAGAAGTTGGAAAATACTCAAAATGATGCCGGCAGATGGATAACAGGGTCGAGTAATGCTGCAGCTTTGGAAGCAGTAAGGGGGGAGCTTGGGTGGATGAAAATCAAGGACAGGGTAGATTTGGGAAAACTGTGTTACCTTAACTACTTGGGAAACCTGCCTGACAACCGGTGGTGCAAATTGATGCTCGATACCATTTGGAATTCTAATATAGAAACGGGGTGGTCAAAACATGTGAGGGAACTAATGGACAATTACTCTATAGAGGTCACAAACATAGAAGTAGGAATGAAAGAAGGCAAAAGGTTTGTCAAAGAGAGAGTCATGGAAGATTGCAATCGAAACTGGCGAGCAGGGGTTAGCGTGAAAAGATCACTGCAGGGGTTACAATATAAAGAAAAGCCAGCTTTTGAGAAGTACCTAGATGGCACCTTTGGAGGGTCACTGCTGTTCAAACTGAGATCAAGATCACTGGAGCTTCGGGGAAAAATTGGGAGAGATGGGGAAAAGGGATGCCAAATGTGCCACTCTGGAGTAGTGGAGACCCTGGAACATTTTCTCTTGGAATGCCCACAGTATATACCTCATAGAATAAAATTTACTGGAAGAATAATGCAGAAGTGGGGTGAAGAAACAAAGGATAGATGGCTGAAGGGGGACACGAGGGAGAGGGTAGGAATGCTTATTGAAGAAATTGAAAAAGAGGAAGTGAGGGACACTATTAAGCAGTTTATATCTGAATGCTGGGAGGAGAGGAGGGGAAGAGGGAGTGGGGTGCAGGGGGAATGATGGCCTTCTCTTATGAGGACCGCGACAAATCAGCGGCTGGCCAAAGAGTTATTATTATTAGTAACTCAATGGATCAATGCTACGAGAATGCACTAGGTATTCCACTATTTGTTTGGGTTATTTTTTTTATTTTCAGGTATTCCTCAAGAAAGGTCCCTTGAATCCCACAATGGGCATAGATAAACAACGACAATAGGATAGCTATAGTCCGTCAATCAGAGAGGATATCCACAATGGGATATCTGGAAATATGAGAATCATTAGACATAGTAGTGTACACTCGAATGATCATTGCCACGAGAACCTCTGGCTGCCATGATCACCACATGCAACTTGGAAAGAGCTATGAAGTAGTATGGGGAGTCTCCTGGTTCGAGTGACTGCTTGTACGTCTGTTGCATGTCTCAGCAGTAAATCGAGGATCATTTAATTTCACATGACGTTGTGGTATTGAATCATCATCATCTGATGTCCATTCTAGGAAGATTATTACTGGCTGACCTCCAGTGGCAGCACTTCCTGGGATATTCCCCCTCTCCTCTTTATCTGGACTATGAAACGAGAATGATTGATAGATGTTTGATAACTGGAGGTTTTCATGTTCGCTGTACACTGTTTGATTGTTGTTCAAACGTGGCTATGGTTCAGGTCTCGTTCTCTTTCATTATTCGTTCTTTGTTCCCCTCGACTTTCATTCTCTTCAGTTGTCAGCGATTTAGAATCTGGATCACTGCAGCTATGTAATACAATCTCCGTATCTCTGAAAGACCTGCTTATATTGAAGTATCAGATCATGCTCGTTCACGGTTTTGGACTCAGTGATATCTCCTGTGTCTCTACCCACGTGATATGCAGTCCATTTGATTTCTTCTTCCTGCTAGAGGTTGTTCTTTCAAACGCCCTAATAGCGTCGGCTCTGCCACAAGACCAACTAATCATGCTCTCAGGCCACTAGTCTAATTCTGTCAGAAATTCGACGCTGTTATGGTCTGTTTACACCTGTTTTCGTGGAGTTTGATAGCAGACAGCCGTTGGTGAAATGCGATATCGCTTTGCTCACAAAATATACAGATATTCTTTTGTGCTCCAGATATAGCCATCCCCATCAATAAGTATTTTAATTCACATTGAAAACATCAGGATATCAACACAGTTAACGGAGCTAACGCTTAATCATAAAACTACAGCCGCGGTGAGTCTTCATTCATGTTTATCTAGTTTACAAACACATTTAAAGATTCCGTACAGTACAGTAGCTGTAGATTGGTCGTAATCCACACGTGGGCAGTGATGTCCACGTGTGCGTTTACCTGGTAATAAAAATCACCATGAGCAAAATTTTAATTAATGAAGCTCCGGTTGTACGCGGTGCTTCATTAATTAAATTTTTGATGATTATTTCTATAATCTGTGTTTGGAGTCTAATATTATTGCGTCCGTGGAAATATTGTCCACCTGAGGAAAGTGACAAGTCCACACCGGCTATACTGTAGAATCAAGACTAGACTGAGAAACATTCCTTTTGTTGATTCAAAGAAAATGAATGGTTATTGTATTTTAAGATTCAAGCGGATAAAAAAATCAGGTTGGTTGGAAAAGTGAACCGTAGAATCTACACATATGTACTATCTGAAGGCCGGACTGGTACCAGGGACGTCGGGAGCTCGATAAAAGTGGAGAGGCACAAATTTACAATGCTACCATGGTTCGACCCAGTGTGAGAAAGGTTACAATCGTATATCGGTAAATGTATCATGAGTCGCGATAGTCTCTCGTTAGATGAATATGCCGCTGTGTGGTCACTGTCCTGTCCGTTTCTTCTACTTCAACCATCTTCCAACCCGAAGGCCAGCCTTCGGGTTGGAAGATAGTTGAAGTGGAAGAAACAGACCGAAGCGACCGAAAGTGGGATTTGTTGGCTAAATATTGTTTGGATTTGCAAATAATGTTACAGGAATGCCTGCATATTTACACTTTTGTGTGCGCCCATTTAACTCATTGTGCAACTGCGAAATATGTTGTGGAAAAAAGTGGAGGGACACGTGCCCCCTGTGCCCCCCTGGCTCCACCGTCTCTGACTGGTTCCAAGCCACAACAGTGATGGATTTCTTACAGAATAAGACTGGTGGCTTGGGAGATTAAAAACTAGCTTATTCTTTTCTCCCCTACCCCCCGCGACTAGATTACGCTGGTACGATGATGTAACTAGTTATACTATGTTCTGAACGAGTAATTGCTGCCCAATGGTTTTCTCGCTGGTACAGCTATGGTGTTCCACATTTCATCGATCTGTTCTCGTTATGATGACTGGAATAATGTTTATAGCCTTATTTGTGTCTTCTAAGGTTGTCTTTTCTGTTCTTGGATATCTGGTACATTGGTAGATTCCTGTTCCGTTGACATTTCATTTTGACCACAAAATGGGTTCTCTCTATGAGGGTCTTCTGATTATCAAAAGCAATCACCGGTTGATAATTATAGTGGTTAAAGGGCGTAGCTTCTAGTTGGTCTTTCCGAATTTTAGCGGGTAAATATTTTGATAGCACAACAAACAAGATGGTACTCGTACTGACACTCTATTTAAACAAAGCAAGAATATTTGATCGACCCTTGCCTAAACGTGATATCGCTCAATTTATAATATGTATTAATATTTTAACCCTACTAATCATATTTGTGATTATATAATTTTCAGAACTAGAGGGGGTTGAAAGGTTACTTACTGAAGTCACATTAAAGAGTTTTGAAATTCCCACCTGGCAGTGCAGTTTGTGGCGTGTCCTCCTTCCGGCTTTTAAAGAGGCAGAACGCGTGAACTATTTTCACATTGGGCGTCATACGAACGTTGCGCGCGATACCATAAGAAAATAATTAACAATTTTCTCTTCGCAAATGAAAGTTCTCTTTGCAAATTCAAAACAGGCATATGTAAATAGAGTTTACTAATCTGTAAATAGAGGTTATTAATCTGTAAAAACAGTCTCGTAATAATCTGTAAAAACAGTCTCGTAATAATCTGTAAAAACAGTCTCGTAAAAATCTGTAAATACAGTTTACTAATCTGTAAATACAGTTTATTAATCTGTAAAAACAGTTTATTAATCGTTTATTAATCTGTATAAACAGATTATTAAATGAAAAGGTCCTGACCCTAATACGCTGCCGTAAAGAAGAGGGTTGTACAATAAAATTCAACGCAGAACGGTTAGATTCGGAGTCGTAAGCGGAGATTGGTCAAGGTGAGAGGAGAGGTAGTTCAGCTATCCGAGCGTTGCGGCTTCCCCATTGGGGAAGCCAAAACATTCGGATAGTTGAACTAGGGGAAACTTCGGAATTTGTGAAGAGAATGAGGAACAATAACACTGCCAGAAAGCTTTAACATATCTGAGAACATTTTATAATTATTTGTTTTGGTTTAATAAATAAATAGGTTATTACTTGGTTAGTTTCATATCGGCAGAGATATTAACCCTCGGTGGGGGCGCGGTGGCGTTGCGGCAACCGGTTTTCGTCAGATCACCGAAGTTAAGCAACATCGAGCCCGGTTAGTCCTCGGATAGGTGACCGTCTGAGCGATCGATTCGGACTCCCGCGTTGTGTGCAGTTAACCCCGATTGTCTACATGGGGGCTCTATGACGCCATGTACTACGGCGTATTGCACGTCGATGGTGCGCATGTCTTCAACCAATCTAGCCCTGCCTGTGCTGCAGTTCGGAGTTACGATGTTGGGGAGATGGCAGCTGCTCGTCGTTGCTCGGTGGTTCTCTCTGGGTACTCCGGCTTCCTCCACCCATAAAACATGATTAGCCATTAGCCATTGTGCATAAGTATGTGACCTTAAACACCAATAAATAAATAAATAAATAAATAAATAAATAAATAAATAAATAAATAAATAATCAGCCCTCGGCAACTTCACATCAGCCTTCGACTTTCCGTCTCAGGCTGATATGAAGTTACCTCGGGCTGATATCGCGGCCGATATGAAGCGAACCAAGTAATAACCTTTAAATACGCGAAAATATAACTTAAGAGATGCATCTGTAAATTAGTTTTTTGTGTTGGACATAAATTTGTCTCTCTGAAGGATGTTTTCAACAAGCCGGTTTGTGCATTACCGCATGGGGAGTTTATTCTGCCGCATCGAAGATGAGTTTGCGTAACTGTATTTCATGAATGTGTTAACGCATGGGGTACATGAATTAGTTGTAATTTCAACCCCTAAAATTAACAGGAACAAGGGCTAACTAAAAGAGCTAAGGGCTAAGCTGAGTGGACTGCAAAACTTATAGGATTTCACATGGGGCTGCAAACTTTACCATAGGATTTCCCACAGGACTGCAAAATTTCCTATAGGATTGCCCATAGGACTGCCCGTGCTTTGTAAGTTTGGAGCTATTAGTTACCGACATTTTAGAAGTAACTCAGGGATGAGACACAGATCGATGGGAATTCCTATATTGAATTTACTTTGTTCTTAGAATGTCAGTTTCGGTGAATGTTAAATTATTGGGCTTATAGCCTCACCCTACCACTGCTTTGCCACAAGACCGTGAACCAGTCACAATAACTGTTCGCAGTCAAGGAAACTCAGACTATCAGTGTAATTGCACAGACAAAGGTGTCAAATAAGGCAGGATTTGGGGTTTAAACTGTTAAAACATTTAAAAATATTTTTATTCTTTTAAATTCTCCGCTGGCATCTATTCATATCTATTCAACGATTTGATTTACGCAGTATTCTTTTACCCTTTACCCAACGTAACGGCCAAAACCGGCCAGCGCTATTCTCAAAAATTGTCAATTAATTTTCATTATTTTTTAATTTTTTGTCTCAAAACATAGGTTATGACCCCTCATTGGAACGAGCTCGTTCCAATGAGGGGTCATAACCTATGTTTTTGAGATAAAAATGAAAATAAATAGTTAGTCAAGAATTTGTTTTGCAAGTGTCGCCTGCTTTTTATGTTAGGCAAAGGGTTAAATAACAGGCCTCATTTTCCCATTACGATTTTAAATACTTATTTATTCCTCATGTTCTTTCCAAATTGCATTGATTTGTTTTATTTCATGAAAGATGATGACCTCTTTTATAATACATACAGTTTTATCGCCACGATTTAGACCTGGATGCTGATTTGACGTCAAACATAAATAAACGGTGTTTTTCAGGATTTCATTAAACGTGATCAAATATTGATGGAGGTAGATATGTCAATCAGGAGCGTAGCCAGGATTCTACAGTAGCCAGTTTTTGACTGAGAGGGAAATAGCATGATATCCAAAACTTAGTGCTCTAATAGGGAATTCGGTGTCTTTGTGGCGTGGTAGGCCTATATTGAAACCCATTTTGGGGCCCTAAGTTATGTGAAACTTGCATTTGGCTAATGGTTTTTATAGGAGAGTCCTCAGCGCCACCCCACCCGTGACTGTGCGCCTGATATAAACCATGAGCTCCAAATATTTGTATTTTATTTCGCAGAAATTCTTTGTGGACGAGGCTCGTGGGTATCATGGGAATTTCATAAAATTCGAGTTCTCTATGATATTCGTACCCGTGTCAGCGTGAAATGCTTGGAGAGCAGATTTTGGTATAGAGGGTCGGATGTCAAACAGTTCATGGACAAAATAATCAGGTAGGGGTGAGTTGGTCCGAAAAGTGTGAAACACAATGAATGCCGTGGCTTGGTGGAATTTTATCCTTTTTAGCTTAGTTCCATTCCAGTTCCCAAAAAACACATCTGTAGTACAGTACATCATCTGATTGTCAACTTGGACTAATTATCAGCTTATGGCTTCTTGTTTTTCTTAATCTTTTACAACATGAATAATAGGCGACACTAACATAAACAATTCTTGAATAACTAAATATTTTCATTTTTATCCCCAAAACATAACTTATGACTCTTCATTGGAAGGAGCTCGTTAGAGCGAGTTCAAAGAATTCGTTGTAAACAAAGTATAAGTTCTGTTTTGTGGACAAAAATGAAAAAACTAATACTATTTGATGGCGAGCTTTGTGAATAACACTGGCCGGTTTGGGTCGTTACGTTAGATAAAGGGTTATCCACATACATAATGATGCTTTTCATTTTGAAACAAAAGTTTAAATTCAGAAAAATTACTTGTAGATCATACCGCCAAGCTCTCAATACACCAGGCAAATTCTTAATCAAATATGCTTTTATGGCCTGGAATCAGTCTAGCACTTAAAAGGTCCATCACCAATGTTTAGATTCAATCGTCAAGAAAACTTTAATTGGAAAAGCCAACCGCAGGTTTGCTTTTCCAACCAACTGAAATATTCCACCAGGTGTTGAATCTAAAAATACACAAACATTCCTTTTCTTTGAATCAGCGCAAGAAAAGTTTCTCAAATAAGACTCGATTTGACCGAATGTTTAAGTCTTAACAAGCTGAGTATTTTCAAAATATTTTTCATCAAATCTAGTCATGCCTGCTTCACAGCAGCCATGACTAGATTTGATGAAAAGAAATATTTCATTTTTACTTGAGAAATCATTTGTCAAAAGGGCCATTCAATTCGGTGGGCGGAAATTTGGTTAAATTTGTCCAGATTATACACAATTCAGTGAAAAGAGATTTTGGGTTCTGGGCAGGAAAAACCGCCAACAGCATGCAAGGAGTTAATGTTTAATTTTAATACTCTGCTAAAAATACTATCTGACACTTTTTTTTACTAAATAATTATGAATGAAGACTACTCACCACATCTGTAGTTTTATAATTATGCAGCGTCATTCCACCAATTATGATAATATCTTGATGTTTTCAAGGCGAGTGCTGGTAAATATGTGGTGCTGGCGTGTAATCACATTCTTCATTTTTTGGTAGCGCCGAACAATTTTGAGTGACGTCGCGTAAGTGCGTTGCCCGTCTCTTCAACCCCTGCCGTTATGATATTCATTTGATCACATGTTATCATATAAAAAGAATTCCATTTGAGAAGATAAAAGAAATATATTCCTTCATCAAATAAAATTAAATTGGCCCTATACTGCCAAACTGACATCCAAAGAGAGTAGTCGAATGGTGTTCCAGTCAAACAATGTACCCTCCGATTCGATCAGGCAACCTCGAAACCTTCAATACACCAGTACAAAATATATAGGATAGTATAACACGGGAATAGTATTAATCTACTGATTTTATTTGACGCGTTCTGTAACTTACATGTACACAATAGAATCTTAACCATCATTAGCGTTCAGTATTAGAAACACTCATTTTTCTGCACAATCTCTAATACTTTAATTCATAACTCAGTGATAACAATGTATATTGTGTCTATCCATAGTCTAATTTAGCGGCGAAGACGTAATAAGATACTGGCACTTCAACATGTCATGTATGTGCATCAGATAACATACAGCCACGTTTTCTTGTGTTGCGGATGGGACCGCAACATACCGGTCCGGACCGGACCGGACCATCTCTGCTGTATCAGAACACAAACGAGCTGAACCAGGTGCGGGGCGGTCCAAGGCGGATCGGGTGGGGGTTGTAATATGTCACATTATCGCTAGTTTGGATGCAACGCATTTCTGGACTTTACCGTCCAACTTAAAATGTGAAGTAACTAGGAGATTAGTTCTGGGAACAAGCTTCCCTCACAGTCTAAGATCCAAGTTGTTCTAGAATGGAGACGCCTGCCCACTACTGGTGAAGGCACAAGTGATGCAATGTATCGTCCCTTGAGTGTAACAAGACGCCATCTGCAATGCTGAAGCATTGCAGATGGCCCCTTATTACACTCAATGTCTACTCAATGAGATATAAAACTCGCTTGTTACAATGCCATAGTGCCTTTTCGAATTCTTAGTTTTGCAATTTATCAAACATGCCAGTCACCTCTCACCATCGAATACATAACATGGAAGGCGTCAAATACTCTATATTGGTTAAAAACGAAAACACTGCAGTGGACTGCCTTGTACCTGATCCTATGTTTTCCCATGTCCACGTTCATTGTAATCGCGACCACAACATGCGCGAATGGGATTCATCCTTCAATATGGCGGATCCAGTAATCTCCGCTGGTTAAATTTTAAAATTTGCATTTCAGCTGAACACTCCGAGTACTTTAAGCTTAAGTTTCCAGAATATGATGGTGTACACAACTAAATGAAAATGGACGAGGATACAAAAACCATGCAGCGCGAACGGTCGGGTATTTCGCGCGCGATCAGTCAATAAAGCTGGTTTTTGTTCGGAAACGTGTGTGTGTGTTGGTGGATGTGGTTCTCCGACAATGAATGGGGATCACGCAGATCAAATGACGTCTTACAATACGTTTTGAAAAATGTCTTCACAAACCAAGACGCATTTAGTTTTCGCAACTCTTTGTAAACATCAGCTCGTCCGTGAATAACATTCGTGGCTTAAAATATGAGACCAGGGAGTTCATCCTCTAAAATTTAACTTTGATTGAAATAGACTGCAATGGCGGACTGTTCCATCTTACAAAGTGATGTTTCCTGTGGCAGCAGAACTGGTGGCACAGATTGTTTCACTGACATACAACATGCTCGAAAATAAGTTTGATAAGTATGCAAAGACAGAATACAACAAGGGTGTGGTACAGGGGTCTGGAATCAACGACTCGAGTCGGAACATAGTGACATGATATGAAGCATTTAAGTTGTGTTACCTGCACTTCGGAGTAGAACCCAAATATGGGCTTTCAGTACTCTACCAGTTAACTATTATCCTTTTAAGTAATGTAATAGTGATATTCAGCACAAAATTTTCAAAACTATTTTTTAAATGTTTATTCTTTTAGTTTTTGCCCTCCGGAACATAGGTTTTACCCCTCAATGGAACGAGCTCGTTCCAGTGGAGGGTTGTAACATGTGTTTTAGGAGGCAACAAAGTAAATAATCAAGTTATTTAAGAATTTGTAATCGTCGTCTTCTTGTGGTGTTATATAAATGGCTAAGTTGTCTGATGAAGGCGCCGAAGGCGCACGTGAAATACTGCAGAATCTCCAACAAGCATTGTTCATTCCTGTCACCTGTCCCCCGTCCTCTGCCTGAGTTATGTTCTGTATTAACCCTTTACCTAATGAATCGCCGCATCATCCCGCTTAATTTGCAAATTGAGCAGTTGAAAAAAAAAGAAGTTTTTTACAATATTTCAACAATACCATATCATGTGATCCCCTCATTGGAACGGGCTCATCGAGCTCTTTCCATGATGGGTCACAAGATACGTTTTGCTGAATTTTTTTTTGTTGAAAAAAAAAAAAAAAAATAGAAATTAAAATAATAAATTTTGATATTCTCTGCTTTGGGCAAAGAGTTAAAGAAAAATGTCGCCTCCAGCGGTCTATTTACTTTCGAGCTTGACGCTGTTTAGTGCCAAAGCATTTCATTAACGCCATAACGTCAATCAGACAAATTAGATGCATTCTTACATGACGTTTTTACACGTAGGTCAGATTCCACGCCCGGTGTATCTAGCACATTTCTCAGTGGTGTCCGTATTATAAAGGTTAACGTTGAATACACACGGCAATCGTGGTATAAAAGCGAGTTATTATCTGTGGTGTCACTGGCATGCCCCAGTAGGAGGTCGTCAGCCTACTCGAAGACATAGTATAGTTATCGGTACCCCTTGTCTCCACACCTACACACTTTTTGTCACTTTTTGTTGCTCTTGTCAAGAACCGAGAGCCAAGAAAATGGCTTTTCTGTGCATTCATTTTTCAAATTTTCACCGAACGGGCCGAAGAACCCCGAAATAGTTCCGGCGTGTTTTGGACATTTTTGCGCCCCCCTCCCCTCCCACACACACACTTTCGTGGAGCTTCCACCACCTCTGACAACTTTTATGGCAGTTTATCTAGAAATCAAGAGAACATTAGGTGGACATTAGTAAGTCATAAACTGTCCATATTGGTTTTAATGTCTTCACTTATAGACTAAGGATCCAATATGACATCTAGAGTGGAGGTTTCGAGACTACAGGTTGTGACGTAAATACTATTTTTGGTGGTTTGACAAACCCATAATTTTACCAAATGAAATAAGAGAAGCACTGCATCGCCGCGAGCAACAACTGCTGCGGGGCAACGCGTTGCATCGCAACTTTATGTCGGAAATTTCATGGGCTTGATCCCCGTATTAAATGGAGGTGTCTCCCTATCTTAAAGGAAGAATTTTGAAAAAATAGATTTCTGAAAGACGTAATCTCACTCATTCTAAATGGGAACTGAAAATTATATTAGACCATTTCAGTTTTATGTACATTTCCTAAGGTGTAAGCTTTCAAATTTGTTGGAGGTCACTAGCACAAGCCTCTGACTGGAGACTCCTGGGCCGGTAGAAAGTCAGTACTTAGTCTTTTTAGTGTCCACTTACAAAAATGACTATTCTACCAATAGGAAACTCCACGACAGGTTTTCTTCAATTGTATTCTCAGGGTCTGTTTAAGTGGAAGAGGATTCTTTTTTCAGTTGCCAAAATTTGTTCACATGTCTTTGTCATGTTACAGTTTGTGGAGTGTCTATAGGCATTCTCCCATATACTATATATAACAAGGCAACTCCACGCCGACTAAATAATTTTGCTTCGAAATACATCCAGTGAATATGAATCAAGTTGGGTTACCTACACTTCAGAGTAAAGCTCAAATATGGGCTTCCCGCACTCGACCAGTTAACGATTATCTCTTTACGTCATGTAATTGATGTATTCAAAATTCACAAAACTCTATTATGGAAGTTTTATTTTTTCAGTTTTTGTCTGAGTAAAAAAGACCCCTCCACCCTCCCATACTCTACGTGGGTTGTGTTCTGTATTAACCCTTTGAACTATGGTGGTATCTTCCATGCCATTTCAATGGCAGCAATTAGAAGAGTCCATATTCATTATTTTTCTGTATTAACCCTTTGAACTATGGTGGTATCTCCCATGCCATTACAATGGCAGCAATTAGAAGAGTCCATACTCATTATTTGGGGTATCCTAATCAATATTTTCAACGTGTAGCCTTGGGCTGCACGCTGGAAATATTGATTAGCCTACTCCACACATTTACTGAACAGCCACCCTATATAATGACGTTATGACGAATTATGTTCCTGGCCGGAAAAGCGGCCGCTGGGGTTCAAAAGGTTAAAACTGAAAGAAGTTGATATTTTGAAAGAAAACTGTCGCATTTTCTTGCTTGACGCTGTTTTCTGCCAAAGCCTTTCATTCATGCCACGGGGTTAATTAGGAGCGTGACAACCAATCATATGCGTTCTTACATGATATCTAGATCGGTCCAGTGGTAGGTCAGGTGTTTTGGGAAAATTAAACTTTCAGGTTATTCAAGAATTTGTTTTTGCAACTGTCGTCTTCTACTAGTGGTATTATACATAAAGAGGGTTAACATCTTTGTGAAAGACTGTTGTGCAAAAAGACTGAAGATGTATTGTTTGTTTTTCGAATAAGTCACCAATTACTCAGTATATAATTTATTTACCTTAATTTCGGTCGTGTCGAGACAAGATAATGTTCTACAGCAATTGAGCAATTCACTGCCACGTACACCCTCATTGAATCTGCCATTTTATCTTCATTGTCATTGACCTCGCACATATTATCAAATTCAGTTCTTATCTTAACCCTCTAGACTTTGATGTCAAAATACCAAAATATCTGAATACATAATTTCCCCATTATGCAACTAGAAATTTAACCAATTCAATCTTGTTTGACAGAGCTCAATGAGCTCTGTCAAACAAGTTTGAACTGGTTAAATTCCTAATTGCATGGTGTGGAAATTTTACTGTTTCAAAGTTCAGTACTGCAGAGGTAGCTCAGTGGTTACGCAATTGGACTTCAAACCTAAGGGTCTACGGTTAAAATCCCCGCCAGAGGTAACTGCGTTGTGTCCTTGAGCGAGGCACTTAATCCCGATTGCCCACGTGACGGCACGGTGGCGCTGTGTACTAAGGCGTGCTGCATGTCGATGGTGCACTTGTCTCCAAACAATGCTAACCCCTCTTGTGTAGAGTTAGTACGTTGGAGAGTGTGGCAGTTGCTCGCTGTTGCGCGGGGGTTCTCTCCGGCTTCCTTCAGCGATAAAACTGTCCGACACGAGGTGACCCTGGCTGTCGAAGGTGTCGTTAAAACCCAATAAATAAATAAATAAATAAATAAATAAATAAATAAATAAATAAATAAATAAATAAATAAATAAATAAATAAATAAATAGTACGGCAGAGGGATAATGATTCGGGTGTAGCCGTGGGATAAGGCCAAATGTTTCTCGCTGCATTGGTGCACATATCTTTATCACCCCCCCCCCCCCCCTCCACTAGATATTTAAAAATTAAATTTTCTGTGCCAGATTTTTCTTACACCTGGCTTTCTAAACGAAGACACTCTCAATTAAAAGTTTCGGACTAAACTCTCACAGAGCAACAAATGCAGAGAAATAGGCGATGAATGGGATTCCAGGAATCTAGATAGTTGAGGGCCCAGAAAATCTAATTTGGTGTGAGAGCAGTACCCACGAGTAAGGATATACGAGTGCGACAGGTATGTCTTCAACAACAATGCCTGATTCTCATTGTACCTTATTTACCCTGCCCCGTAACTATCTCGAGATATTAGGTGGGAAGCGAGGGTAGGGCTTGATTAATGTTTCTCACCGTGACATGAATTAACCCGGCGCTTCGGATATACACGTGACCATGCCTCTCGACGATTTATTCAGATCCGATTTTCTAAGCGAATGCATCCCAATGAGATAGTCGGGCAGCTAGGTACACCCCCTATGCCCCCCCCCCCCTCAGGACCGAACGAGGCCGTTTTTCAGATACCTGGACATCTCGAGAGTAGATTTTCAGGTGTAAACAAGAAATCATCCTGGCCGGATATGACGTAATCTAAGATGGCGCCCACAGGAGTGGGTCAATTTCGCGATTTTACAACCATCACTAATTTTTCCCGACTAAGGAACGGGAATTAACTGATTCGTATTTCTGATACCATTCCCCGTATAATAATATCAATCAAGTAAGTGAAAATCCAAGGCGGCCGCCAAAATATGTTTCAAAATAGACGGAAATCGAGTTTTTCGACCCTTTTTTCGCAAAAAGACTTTTAGACTTTAAGTTGATCGCAAATTATTCTCCGATAATACCCAGTGCGAGCATGCACCATCGAAAGCCGATGTGGAAAACAAGATGGCCGCCAGTGCGACCACCCGTTTTCAATTATCCAGCTTGTGTAATGGACAAGTTTACACTCTGTCAAGTTGTATGATGGTTGCGGAAAAAATGTTTGATACAGGGCACAGGAATCAATTGTATAGTATTTTGGACACTTTTTTTTCTGTGTTTGTTAAAACCAATTTAGTCAGTGAATATCCAAGATGGCCGCCAGAAAATGCCTCGCATTTGAAGAGAATCAGTAGTAGATCATGTACCCGACCGGATGGACTTAGTGGTGGATCTTGGAAGTAACGTCATGTCATGTGACCCAGTTACGTCATGTTTGGTTGTCCGGGTATCCAGCGTGAGCGGCCATCTTGTGACGTCATCCCCATAGTGCTACGTGGTCTTTGTGCGCATAGCAGCGCATGCTGTTAAGGCGACACGTGTTTCAGTCGTCCATTTTTTATATTGGAGGCTGCCATCTTGGTTTCAATGGCAACACGTGGTTGCTATGTGACCCAAAACCCTACAATAGGGCAGCGGTATGTTTGAAGGGTGTGTTCGGTTGAATAGAAGTAAATCTAATAACCACAAACAATCCCTCCAAACACCCTAAATTACCGAAACGGACTTTATTTTGTTTAGATTTCCCCATTTTGGGCTTATAATAGCAGCACGGTGTGCTATATGACCGAGAGGTCTCCTGGGGGGTAAGTTCGATCGAATAGGAGTAGTTTGCTGATTCGGATAACTCCTATTTATCGAGTTCGGATTCCATTGGAATCCTCGGTTTGTATCTGTTTTGAATATTACTGACCCTATTCTGACTATATTAGCTTCATGTTTAGTCTCAGCTGTCTCTGTCCCATCCTCTGACCTCAACCACGTCTTATAATCAATCACCAGTCATATTGCTTCATTTCCCATAATCTGTGCATATCCATACTGAGTTATCTCCCCTGTGTATAACGAACTCCTACATGATTTCCAAGGCCAAACGGTAATCGAGCAATAACAAATATTTCTCGAATCTTATCCAGCGAACAAGCTATCGAGTAGTGATTGGAAAAGACATTGCTCGAATCTAATCGAGCAAATAAGCCATAGAGTAATTACTCCAACGAGTGACTCCCCTTTACGACTCTTATCCTCATCTGGGTATTGAAGGATACCTATGACATGGTGGTGTAGTGTTTTTTGGATAACTTTGGAGGATACCTCTTAGCGGATTCTTATCGGAGAATATCTTTCTGAAGACAGTTATGGTTCCTTGTGTCTGTTCAGTTCCTTGCATCTAGACCTCCCCATGGCCTTTAGCTCCAAGACCACTACTGCTGACTTGTCCAATATGCCATCGTCTGTCCTGTGATTAACTCTTTTACTGTAGTCGCCCAATCTCATAGTCCTTTTCCAGCCTTTTACCATTACTACTGACATGCAGCACTATTGCAGGCTTGCTAACTATCCCAAATTGCTCGAACGACCAGAATACCATCGAGCAAATAAGCCATCGAGTAATTGCTCGAACGAGTGACTCGTCTTACGCCTCTTATTCACATCTCGGTATTGGGGGAAACTTATGACATGGTGGTGTAGTGCCGGGGATAACTTTGGAGGATACCTCTTAGAGGATACTTATCGGAGGATATCTATCAGAAGGCAGTCATGGTTCCTAGTGTCTGTTCAGTTCCTTGCATCTAGACCTCCCCAGCTCCAGGCCGTTTCTGCTCATTTGTTCAATGTCGCCATCGTCTGTCCTATGATTAGCTTCCAACGTAATCGTCCAATCCTGTAGTCCTCTTCCAGCCTTGTCCCATTACTACGGACTTGTAGCACTACTGCACTCTTGCTAACTACCTCAAATTCCTCAAACGTCTAGAATCCTATCGAGCAAATAAGCCATCGATTAATTACTTGAACGAGTGACTCCTCTTACATCCTCATCTCGGTATTGGCGGATACTTATGACATGATGATGTACTATTTGAGGGTACCTTTCGAGGATACTTTTTCAGGATAACTTTTAGAGGATACTCATCGGAAGATATCTATCTGAATATAGTTATTGCTCCTAGTGTCTGTTCAGTTCCTTGTATCTCGACCCCCCCCCCCCCCAATCCCCCATGGCCGTCATAGCTCCAATGCCGCTACTGCTGACTTCTCCAATACTGCCCTCGTCTGCCATATGATTAGCTTCTACTGTAGTCACGCAATCCTATAGTCCTCTTCCAGCCTTGTTTCATTACTACTGACTTGTAGCACTACTGCAAACATGTTAACTTTGTCAGATTACTCGAACGACAGGAATCCCATCGAGCAAATAGGCCATCGAGTAATTGCTCGAATGAGTGACTCCTCTTACGTTTCTTATCCTCATCTCGGTATTGGGGGATACTTATGACATGGTGATGTACTATTTGAGGATACCTTTTGGGGATACCTGAAGATAGTTATAGTTCCTGGTACTTGATCAGCTTTGGTTTTATAGCTCTTAGACCACGACTGTTGACTTGCCCATATTCACCACCATCTGTCCTATCATTAGCTTCTACAGCAGACACCCAAATACTATAGTCTTCTACCACGGAATCCCACTTTACAGAATCGGCTTGGAAACCCCCTTAGAGAATACCTTCCATAGCATGTTTATATCTATAAATGATATACAAGGGATTTGAACTCTGTATAAAATGGTACATGTGTGTGTGTGTGGGGGGGGGGGGGGGTGGTGGTTAATGAAGCAATCTTATTGGTAGAAGCTAATGATAGGACAGATGATAGTGGATATGGGTAAGTCAAAAGTAGTGGTCTTAGAGCTATAAAACCATAATCCGGCCAGGTACCAGGAACTATAACTATCTTCAGGTAAGTATCCTCTAAACGGTATCCTCAAAGAGTATCCTCCAGTACTACATCACCATGTCATAAGTATCCTCCAATACCGAGATGTGGATAAGAGTCGTAAGATGAGTCACTCGTTCAAGCAATTTCTCGATGGCTTGTTTGCTCGATGGTATTCTAGTCGCTCGAGCAATTTGAGACAGTTAGCAAGCTTGCAGTAGTGCTACGTGTCACTAGTAATGGTAAAAGGCTGGAAGAGGACTATGAGATTGGGTGACTACAGTAGAAGTTAATCACAGGACAGACGATGGCGATATTGGACAAGTCAGCGTAGCGGTCTTGGAGCTATAAAGGCCATGGGGAGGTCTAGATGCAAGGAACTGAATTATTTATTGGTGTTTAAGGTCACATATTTCTGCACAATGGCTAATCAGGGCCTCGACAGTTTTATGGGTGGAGGAAAACGGAGTACCCGGAGAGAACCACCGAGCAACGGCGAGAACTGTCAGCTCCCAAACATACTAACTCCACACAAGCAGGGTTAGCATTGGCTGAAGACAGGTGCACCATCGACGTGCAGTACGCCTAAGTACACAGCGCCACCGTGCCCCACGAGGGCAATGGGGGGTGAAGTGTCTTGCCTAAGGACACAACGCGATTGCGCAGGTGGGATTCGAACCGAGGACCCCTCGGCTTGCAGCCTGCACCTCTACCTACTGAGCCACCCCCCCCCAAGGAACTGAACAGACACTAGGAACCATAACTGTCTTCAGAAAGATATCTTCTGATAAGTATCCTCTAAAAGGTATCCTCTAAAGGTATACTCCAGTATTACATCACCATGTCATAGGTATCCTCCAATACCCAGATGAGGATAAGAGTCGTAAGAGGAGTCACTCGTTTGAGTAATACTCTATGTCTTATTTTCTCGATTAGTTTCGAGCCATTCGAGGAATGCCTGTTCCAGTCGCTACTCGATGCTTATTCGCTGGATAAGATTCGAGCCATTCGAGCAATATCGGTTTCTGCTCGATTGCCGCTTGGCCTTGGGAATCAAATAGGACTTCGTTATACACAGGGGAGATAACTCTGTATGGATATGAACATATTATGGGAAATGAAGCAATCTGACTGGCTATTATACGACTTGGTTGAGGTCAGAGGCTGGGACAGAGATAGCTGAGACTTAGTAGGCAGTAGCGGGGGAGGAATTCGCTAGAATTGTGCACTTGGTGATACCTTCCTGAAATTTGGCATGATGTAAGGGTAGGCATCAGAGATTTCAAAATCGATCGGCTACAAGTTGGCACCATCCTCTAGCCACCACTAGCAGCGAAATCCAAAATGGCCGCCAAGCGGATCGAAAAAAAGCTATTTTCGCCGATCGCACAACTGAAGCTCCAAACCTAACACCATACATGTGCTGTAATTGATGTGAATGATGGAGTGAAGCCCTTGGAACAAGTTGGGGGGAAGATTAATGGATAATGGGATCAGAATTTCCGTCGATGTGTGCGTCTGTGTGTCTGACTGTCAGTATGATCGTCCGTCCGTAGATAAATTAGTGTTGAATGTTTCTCGGGAATGCAATGGTCAAATGAACATGGTATGAGAGATTCCTGTCAACACATGAACAAGGGTACTCGATAGTATGCAGCAGTGGGGATACTTGGACATTTGATAATCCAATTAAAGTGACAGTCTATTCTCAACTTCCGGCATTTTCGATAGATTTATTTTCTAAGAAAATAAAACTATCAAATTTCTAGAGGAGTTCTGGTTCAATCTCAACACCATAGCGACACGTCTGCCAGCAAGGGCAGTGCTGGAATGAACTCGGGATGCATTAGTTCCCGTTGTTAATTATACAATGTTATCTTGCCAGTATAGAACATTGGCAAAATGGGACTAGAAGGGGTGAGTGTATGTTTGCAGTCATTCGAGGTACAGGAATATTTTTTGACTACAAGTAGTATTCTTCATTTTCGGCCAGTTAAGATGTGGTGTGTTCCAAGTCAGGATTAATGTTGCCGACACTTAATGCCCATCCCTCATGGTATGCTACTTTACCAGGGATATAGAGATATAGCCACCACTGGGAGCCAAAACATGACCTTTGATGTCGATGAGTGGTCGAAATGTTTTAGCGAATAACTTATCGAAATATGATCCGGTATGGCAATTTGATACCTTACGTTAGATTTATTAGATCAACTCAGGTATGGATTCATTGAGACATGAGTGCGCTACAAGATGAAGGATTTCCAAGTTGATTTGCTATGGAGTAGGAACTGACTAGTCACATGTGGCCTATGGCCAGAGAAAGACAAGGATACCATAGATGAACACACGGGTGAACGAAGGTATCAACTGTTGTACAGAGGCAAAATAGTTGGGGATATTGTATCATGCTATGCATGAATTAACACCGTCTTGTGCAGTAAATAACAGACTATTTTCCGAAATCTAAAACTGTATTCCTATACCCCGGACAATGTAGCAAGCCACATGGGATGAACATTTGTTAGCAAAATCAACTCAACTAGAAACATGACATGTGTTAACTGGCCGAAAATGGAAAAAAAAATACCAGAATAGGAGATGACTGGTCCTAACATGACAGTATACTACTCAATATTGTTACAACAGCCACCTTCACACTTACACAAAGGTGTGCACCTTAATCCAGCTTTCAAGCATTTGCAATTGCCCTTGCAGGCCTTGGCACAACTACAGTGGAGCATCAGTGCACATGCAGCACTTGCGTCTCCTAGGTGAGTCCAAAATGGGACCAGAATATTGAGACGTGGATTCCACTCCCATCCGTACTGTGATGGGTCTGGCACACATAAGTGTTTCTGCAGAGCACGATGCCAAATGAAAGATGACACAAGAATTACCCTTTTTACATGTTGATACAGAGCTGCTTTGGTGGGCGGGATGTTTTCCATAGACTTAAGGCCATGTGTGAACATATGCCGTCTCGCATCATTGACACGTGTACTGACACAACTGTTACTGTACATCTGTATGGTGAGTTTTTCGATATGCTGCATATGAGGGGAATCCTCTGAAAAGACTTGCGGATTCTCAGTCAATTCTATCATCATTTCAGTTGATGCGGGAAAATTCATCCATGCATTCCATCCTGTCTTCTTCCCAATGCCGAGCATGCTGGATGTTACATCACAACCTGTGAAGGCGTGGAAGAAAGTCAGGGCCTTACAGTAATCAGGTCCAAGTTGTGAAGCTATCTCATGAATTGGCATATCTTTATATGCCTTTCCAATTCCAAACCCAATCCACAGCTCACTGAGTCCAAGGTCACGGAATGTTGCGAAATGGTGCAAAGACAGAATGACGACATCAGAATCAACCGTGCGAAGAAAAGCTATTTTGTGACCTTGTGAGACTGCATGGTTGAGATGAAGCATCATGCGCGTGTCTGCTTCCTCGTGGTTCGATGGAGATATGTCACATAAGCTAACATCCTTATTGCATAGTACATATTCTCCTGATGTCGTTAACAACTGGTACTCGGATGTTGATGTTAATTTCAGCAGTTCAGCAGACAGGAACTTGAAAAATTCGTCTTTATTCTCACTAACTTTCAAGAATGCCTGCCAATTCTTCCCTTTAGGTAAAGGGACGTTCTCGGACACCCGTATCAACCTAACTGCTGTCTCACCGAGGCGTTTTGCTCGCGTCTGATTCTTCAAACTGCCTTCGGGGTAACAGTCATAGATCGCATCAACCCTTGTGGTGTTCGTGTTAATCAGAGATTCGATGTATGGCAATAATTGCAATCGAGCATATTCTCCAAACAGATCCGCTTTCTGTGGTTTGATTACATGGACTACAGCAGGCATATCCAAGATGACAACTGAAGCTTGTCTAGCTGCTGAATTCTTCCCTTGTGCAGGAATAGCTGGTAAACAATTGAGAATTTGAGATTTTGTCCCACTCCGTAGCTTACCTCTATCGGATAATGCTGGCGGATCACGTGCATTCTCGTGCATGAAAAACTCATCCATGTTTGAATCAGGCCGGGCTTGCAGTGAAACGAACATCTGGGTAACTATTGCGGCAGTTGCTTTACTTGACATGAGTTTGTCTCGGCCTTTGTCCAGGTTGGCTGGGGGTGGGTTAAGGAAGGTATATATATTTGCCTTGGGAATAACATCATTCAGGGGTACGGTGCATTCCACAAGCCTTTCCTTCAAGAAAGTGGAATATAAATGCTTGCCCCTTTCGGGTAATGACCGTAAACTCTTACTAACTTCGGGGTCCATATATTCACCAGTATCTAATGTCACCAGCTGACCACTAGTTTCATCATAAGGGTTGATAATGAGTCCCTGATTCACCAGATCGAGGAGAGATTTCAATTGATTCAGAAATTTTTTCTGCTCTGATACCGAACTTTCCGGGTGTTCCGTGTTATCTGATGATGTTGTGTGGAAACTTGCATATTCATACTCATCTATAACACGCAGAACTTCTGACCTTGAAAGCTCAATAACGACTTTCTCTTCAGCCTGGCCATAGAGACCTTTTGGACCACTGTCTTCTTTGAGTAGTTGGATACTATGTTCTTGGCTCTGATCTAAACCCATCATACTGAACTTCCTCTCACTACGCTGGACCACAAAATGGCCTTCCATGAATTTGTTGTGGATTGAAGGATGCCGCCTGGGTAGCTGAGACATGTCTCTCAGAAATACGGGGACCCACCGACAATAATTTGTATGTCCTAGGGCAAAAAAGTAACTGCACAACTCATCGATAGAACACAGTGTACCAGGCCAGTTACCGATTCGTTGGTTCCGAACGAATTGACAGCTTGTCAAGAGAAAGTTCCGAACGATTTCACCCCAATAGCGCGCAGTTGGAGATTGTGAAAGAATCCTCTGTTCCCACATTTCAAATGACTCATGGGGCCCAGTCTGCTGACAGTAAATCTCATAAGCATTCTTTCTGAGGATCTCAAGCCAAGCTAGAGTGAGAAGATATGCCTGTCGCGTCCTCTTGACATGTTTCCCACCAAGTAGGGATGATGCTACACCGGGTGTGAATATCTTTGCGAGGTGAAACATTCGCTCCCAACCAGAACCACCCATAAGCTTACCACCAGCTTCTTGGGTGCACATTTCAAGATGCAGGAATCCAATCATACACACCATTCGATCCTCACCTATCTCCTCTGGGAACAGCCATTGACATTTTTTCTGCCTGGCATACAACGGACAGTCACCTTCAATGACAGGTATCTGGCCGGGGTTTACGAAAGCAGTAGCTTCCCTGACCACATACATAGCATGCTTCTGCATACTGAGTGAGTCCGCTTTCTGCTCACTGAAAACAGGGAATACCCCAATAACTGCACGAGGTTTGACATTGTCTTGATCTTCATGTTTTGAAAAGAAGCCTGAAAAGGTCACAGGGACTTCATCAAGCTGCCAGCTGCCATCAACCTTCCCTTTATTGCTGATCTGTGACACATGAGACAACCAGTCATTCTCTCCCACGTTCAAATCTGCATATTCATTGGGCCGTACATTACATTCATCTGGAGATTCAAGCCTGATGTCCCCACCAAAGTCTTCAACGAAAGGAACAAATGCATAGTCGTCTGGGAGTTCAATTTGTGTGTCTTCTGGAACATCTAAACTCAGTGGTGGGGGATCAGTACCCACATTGTCCCTGCTCAGTTGACCAATGAGTGTGATGGACGTACCATGCATATCAGATCTACCAGATACATCAATGTTATCAGTGGTTCCTATCGAGAAAACATTACGTTTGCAGTTAGCTGGGACTACAACACCTTCGTTCTTGAACCGCAGTGAAACAGCTCTCGCGAAACTCCTGCGAACATCCATTACGCGATCATAAGAGACAGAGAGTCCCATTTGATGAAAATCTCTGATAAGATTTTTCATACGATCATGGGCATGCAACTTCAAACCCACATAAAGAGGCATTGGAGTTTCTCTGTCACGTCTCTGGTGAACATTTTGTGCATGTTCGGAGCGTTTCGCTGAATTGCTGATCAACATCTGTGAAATAGTACAAGCCACTCGAGTCTTGGCATTAACAGTCTCATCATCGCCTAAGTTCTGTATACTACATGTGCCCTCAAGTAGAACTCTAAGAAGAGTCAGGAGTGAGTTGGGTACAGGCTCGCTCAAGCAATAAGATGAAAATGATCCCGTGAAAGGAGCTTGAGATATGAGTATGTGTTTACGCAGAAGAAGACCCACATCAACTATCTTTTTTGCCTCTTCCTCAGACACTATACGAGTTAAAGATTCGGACAACAAGGAGCCAACTCGAAACCTACTTGAAATAAACACATCTCTACCCTGTGTGAAGGCGTCCCAGCCATCGCCCAATTTCTGCAACAAATGTTCTTTGAATCGAGTGGAATGTATTTCTTCACTAAGCCAATCAGAACCGACTTGCTTCAACCTCCGACTGTACAGATTCTTGAGATCGACAAGCTTCATCGCGGAATCGTTGTGTTCAACAAATGTTATGAGCTCTGCCATAACGAGAGGGTCATAGGGCAGGCCTGACGCGGAATGTTCGGCGTTCTTCGACTTTTTAGATTTAGCCGCTCGTGCTTCATTGGCAAGCTTGCAATAACAGGTTTTGTGATAGTAAAGATCACTAGCAGCGGAATCAAATGCTGCATTGACCCGAGAAAAAACAACCCAGTTCTCGGCTTCCTTTGCCATAATTTTGAGTTTATTGTTATCAGACATTGATCTGCAAATAGGCTCACTGCTGTCACCTTCGCGTTTGTGACAATAAACACACTGGGGCAGTTTCCTGTCACAGCCAGATTCAAAACTTGTCCGTGTTCTTTTAGGACTCAGCGTGGAGCAGGATGCCACTGCCTCATTTCGCTCTCGCTTGTGTAGCACGCGCTGTACGATGTGAGTCCGAATACTGTCACGGCATGTCTTATGATATATTGCCTTATTCGTCAACAGTGACATCGACATACACTCATCACTCTCTCTCATCAAACAATCAATGGTCAAATTATATGGAAGCTCAACGCCATTATCTAGGAAGCGCGTTATGTCTTCCTCAATAGCTTTATAGGCGTCATGAAAACGAGATTCTCTATACGGACGCATCAATTTCTTGGAACTGTCTTGCTGGCAAAAGCAACAACGTTCCCAGTCAGTACTAGTCCGTACACGAAGAGGATTCTCACTCATTCTGTGAATGATTTTTGTGAACAATCGCGTTCTCGAATTAATTTCGACAGACAAATCAGAATTGCTTGCGGAATTACGCCAAACAAGAGATTGTATGGCAAAGAGACTGCTTCATAAAGAGCGTTGTTTCTCCGGGATCAGCGTCATTCAGGTTTGCCTGAATGACGCTGATCGCGGAGAAACAACGCTCTTTTCAAGTTCCAAGAAATTGATGCGTCCGTATAGAGAATCTCGTTTTATTCTACATCATCTCCCACGTCTGTTTCCAACACGTGCGTGGATCAGAGTTCACTTTCGCGCCCTTACAATCGGATGTATAGTCGGTAGACCGTCGAAAAGGAGGTTCCCTTCAGCCGCTGGCGGCCATTTTGGATTGTGCCGCTACTGGTCGCCACCGGTCGGTGTCAACTTGTAGCCGATCGTTTTTGAGAACCTCATAGCCTACACTAACAGTGTGCCAAATTTCAAGAAGGTATCACCAAGTGCACAATTCACCTGTATGTGACGAATTCCTCCCCCGCTACAGCTAATATAGTCAGAATAGGGTCATTTACACTCAAAACAGATAGAAACCGATGATTCCAAAGAAATCCGAACTAGATGTCCATTACATAAGCGGGATAATTGGAAATGGGTGGTCGTCCTGCCGGCCATCTTGCTTTCCACAGTCGGCTTTCGATGGTGCATGTTCACGCTGGATATTATCGTAGAATAATTTGCGATCAATTAACATCAAAAAGTTTACAGGTTTCTTATTTTTTGTCATGATTCTATAAGTTTTTTGCGAAAAAGTGTCGAAAAACTCGATTTTCTTCTATTTCGAGACATTTTTCTGGCGGCCATCTTGGATTTTCACTTATTTGATTGGTTTATCATACGCAGAAATAGTGTCCAAAATACTAAACAGTTGATTCCTGTGAACTGTAACAAACATTTTTTCCGCAACCATCGTACAACTTCAGATAGTGTAAACTTGTCAATTACATAAGCGGGATAACTGAAAACGGATGGTCACACTGGCGGCCATCTTGTTTTCCACATCGACTTTCGATGGTGCATGTTCACGCCGGGTATTATTGGAGAATGATTTGCGATCAATTTAACATCTAAAAGTTTACAGGTTGCTAATTTTTTATCATGATTGTATGTCTTTTAGCGAAAAAAGTGTCGAAAAACTCGATTTCCGTCTTGTGAGGCATATTTTGGCGACCATCTTGGATTTTCACTTACTTGATTGATATTATTATACGGGGAATGGTATCAGAAAAAACGAATCAGTTAATTCCCGTTCCTTTTCTCATATAGTTTTTCCGTAATCGGGAAAAATGAGTGATGGTGTAAAATCGCAAAATTAACCCACTCTCATGGGCGCCATCTTGGATTACGTCATATCCGGACAGGATGATTTCTTGTTAACATCTGAAAATCTACTCTCGAGATGGCCAGGTATATGAAAAACCGGTCGCACTTGGGGGGGGGGGGCATAGCCAGTGTACCTAGCTGGGCTAAACTCTCACAGCGCAACACATGAAGACAAATAGGTGATGAATGGTTTCAGGGATCTAGACTGTTAAAAAATCCACAAAAAAACGACTTGAGGTGGCCGAGCAGTACCCACCTATAAGGACATACGTGTGCGACAGGTATGTCCACAACACCGATGTCCGATTCTCATTGTCGATCTACCTCATAACCAGGCCAGAAACTATCTCCAGATATTAGGTGTGGATGTGATCCGTGTTTCCCACCGTGGCAGGAATTTTCCTGGAGGTTCCGATATATACATACTTATGTCTCTCTGCGATCTATTCAGATAAGGAGGCAAGAAACAACGGAATTAGCCAAGACAATTGGAAGTGGAAATATGAGCAGACTTTTACCACATTGCCAGTACATTTTACCGTGGATAATATTTAGGGCTGGTCCTACTTGCATATCACCAAACTGACAACCACGTGTGAGAGTTGACAGATTAATGCCAACGAGGAGGTCTGAGAAAATGTCGGTAGTTCACAGCCCGACTACTGCTCGGCGAGAGTTACAATTTCGGAGGGAGGGGGGGGGGGGGGGGGTAAGGGTGGAAACAGGCAATCTGTCATTTGCCGAATGAGGTTCCTACATGGTGTATTTGCTGATGCTATCCCATACAGTGGCTGATTTATCTTCTGGGTACCTCTTTCTGTTTAGGCTTAAGACCTTGATTCAGACTGAAGTTCACAGAGGGTAAATTTAATGATGCTAACACGTTGATCTTCAAAAAGTGAAAAAAGTAAAAAATTGCTCTTCAAAAAGTCAAAGAAAGTCCATAATATATATATCTTTCGGTGACTGCTTGGGATGCTTTCGTAAAAATATGTTCTTGTCAACTTAATATCAAGAGCAATATTTATGGGTGTTTTTCCATAAAATATATTTTCCCTTCACACAGAAACACTACTAGTATTGGACACTGATCTTTAAGAAGCTCTTACAGAGGGCTTCCCATGTATCAGATCAGTGCAAGATGCTGGTATAATTGGACTTTTATATATGTACAGAATTTGCTGACTGGCATGTACACACTGGTGAGAAATAGCCATTATTTCATAAATTGAGTGTTCAACGCCAATGAACACAGTGGCATAGAAAATGATGTGATGTATTTATAGGGGTTTAATTACACTTTCAAAAGCAGGGTCATATTTTGACAGACACTTTTAAGGGTGGACGAAGCTGGAGTACTTGGAGAAAACCACTGAGTAGTAGCAAGTAACTGTTGGATACTCCAGCTTACTTGTCTGGCAGAATCAGAGTTAGCATCCATTGGAGGATAGCATACCATTGACATGCACTGCATCTCAATACACAGCTTCACTGTCACCCTAATTGGATAGTTGGGATTAATTGGTTGAGGGCTAGATTAATTTTTGGTGGTCAGAATTTGTTATTCAAAATTTATTTTGACAAATTATTGGAGAGTGCCCACAGGCACTCTCCAATAATGTCCAATAAAAAAAATGATATAAACAAAATATTATTTGTATTTGACTGAGTATGAAACACAAGCAAGCAAAATGACGGCTTATGATCTGGTACCCACTTGTTTTTGAAAGCCCTGACAGTGGCCTCTAGCACTCAAACCAGTTAAGTAATGTGAGGAAACACACAAAGGGTCTTCTAGTCATTTAAGGTTAAGATAGGAATTTGAAAATCTTGTTATGGAGCTTGTTAGAATATATGCACAAGTAAACTAGAGCTGACCACTGGGGTTAGCTAACCTCCCCCACCAAAAAAAGAGACGGCTTACAAAAGCAAAAATGCTTGCTGCCGAATCCCATTGTTTTTGTATTCATAGTTCTTTTCAAAAATAAATATTGTTTAAACTTTAAAAAAATATGCTCTGATACATCAGCCCAACCGTTTTTCAGAGAAAGGAAACCAAGAAATTTTTTTAAGCTAAAGATCACTGTGACCTTGCCCCTTGTCACAACAAACCTAAAATAAATAATGTTCTTCCTCTCCTCATACCTAACCCATATGTGAACTTTGGTTTCCATCAGGCCAGCAGAAATTTAATTAGAGAGCAGAAACCAGGAAAATTTGTAAATTAAGGCTCCTGGTGACATTAACCTTTGGCACATGACCCCAAAATGAATAAGTTTCTTTCCTTTGACATAACCAGTCCACATGTCAACTTTGGTTTCCATCGGCCAAGCAGAATTTTAATTCGGAGACCAGAAACCAAATAGTGGAAAATTGTTCAAGTTCAATGGCACTGTCAGAACTAGAAAAATATGCTGTTATGAGGAATGTCAATTCAAGTCATAATTTAGCTGAAGACAGAGGTGACTGGACTATGGTATGTTACCCAGCAAGTGGGTAGTTGAATGTCAACCACAGAAGTCACTGTTAACTTAACTACAGGGTTTGCGTTGCCGTTTGCAAAATGCAAAAATAAATCTCATTTTGCCAATTTTTTTTTGGCAAAAAAAGAATCCTTCTCTTCGACCTTTATGCATTACAAAAAACAATCAGTGGATTTGTGATTCAGTAAAATGAATGACCACATGTTCACACTTGCTTTCGTATCCGACAGACAAGTGGAAATTAATTAAAAAGTTAATCCCCTGTGTTCAGTATTATGGCTTTTTGTCTTCAGTCATACATAGATTATTTTACAGTGCCTTAGTGTAAACAATAAAGTTTTATGATTGTATATATTGTTCCTTGTTATTAGGATTATGAAATTTGTTTTTATTATATATGTCTGTTTTTATTTTCATCTCCTATTTGTTCAAATGTTGTTTTATCAAATTCAGAATAAAAATATTACACAGATGTTCACCTCTTAACTCAAATGGTGTTTACATTTTGTTTTTTTTTATTTTTGCTCCCCCACCAAATTTCTTTTTACAAAAAATATTGCAAAACAGATTTTCAGTCTAGTGCCAATCCTACTTAACTGGTAGATAGATAAATTATTTTTCAGAGGTGATTTGCAACATGACTATTTTTTCAGATATGCTACCAGCAAGGAGAGCCTTTGTTTGACAAGATTTTGTTCCAAAGTGATTGTTTTGTGAAAATTTATTGGATAGTGCCAAAACCTTTTTTCCTTTTGAGAAAACAACAAGCTAATGCATACAATGCAAAAACACTAAAATGGCTTTCTGCTCCTTTCAATGGACTCATGATAGCGGCTTCTAGCACTCAACCAGTTAAATGTCAAGATAAAATTTTCTGCTCTCATTTTTGTTAACACAATATCATGTAGATTTGGCAACATCAAATTCAACAGTTTTTCTCATCAAGCCAACAATGGGAAATAAATTACTTCCTATGATGATGTTCTGACTGAAATTCAAAAGTGCTTATTGTTTTTCTGAATTGCTCCCTCCGACCCCCCCCCCCCCACCCCACCCCCCCTCCCCAACACCATGTCACTTCTCCATTGATTGTGATTGAATGAAGGTAAGTTGGTGATGGAAGAAGGGGATATGGAATGAGAATGATCTAATTTTTAAAGGACACTTGTCTCAGTGGTAATGGCACTGAACTTCAAACTGAAAGGTTCATGTTTGATCCTGTCAGAGGTAACTGCGTTGTGTCCTTGGGCAAGACACTTCACCCTGGCTTTCAAAGGTGCATCTTTGATATATTACCAATTTCAACAACCATTCTGCATGCCAAATTCATATATACACCTGAAACCTAATTAAGCACCCCGTTTTTTTGCAGTGGTGTTAATAGAGACTGTCATTACTTTCATGCTATCTTTAAGTTGGCCAAAAGTGATTGCTTGCAGAAAGAATGGTCTATTGACAAATGAAAGACAACACAATGATGAAAATATGCAGTATTTTAATGGCGCTAATTACACATATCTGTCATTAATGTTTTTGATGAAAAACTGGTCTCTCAACAAGTATGGTGCTGGAAGGGTCCATGATGGAACAATGCCGGTAATTACTGACAAAAAATGTAACTTGTGATCTCCTGAACACCCTCCTCCTAATGCTACCAGTGAGCCTTCTTATATGGGCCAGAGGCAACTGCTGCCACTCCTCATGCAATGCAGCTTCCAAATCGGCCAAATTCAGTACATGCGCATCTCTTGCCTGCACATGATGTCCAAGAAAGTCCCAGATGTGTCCTAAGGGATTTACATCAGCGCTCATTGCAGACCAAGGTAGTGTTGTAATAGCATTGTTCTGAAGGAATGATCTCACAGCATGGGAAGGATGTAGCCTTGCATTGTCGTTCACGAATAGAGGGCGAGTAGCCAATGGGTGGTTTTCAAAATGAGGCACGACAACTGGATCGAGAATGTCCCAGATGTACTGATGACAACTGAGATTCCCACTTACAGTCACCATATCAAGTTTACAATCATGAGAGAGGGATCCCCAGATCTGATGTTCCTGGGCATGTATAGCAGTATTTCTATGCGTTCACACTCTCGTGCGACCATCTGTGATGTGAAGCAGGAACCTACTCTTATCTGACCAATGGACTCTCCTCCATGTCCAGAGATTCCAATGTTGTCATGCCATACACCACTCCAAATGTCATCTTTGATGCCGATCGGACAGAGCTAGATGCTTGATGACCCTTGTGGACCTCATACCTAGTGCTTTGAGACGGTTTTGGACAGTTCTGTTGCACAAATGCCTTTTGGGGAGACAAATGCATTTCAAAACCCCACTTGAAGCAAAAGGTTCACACCTAATGAGGCGTGCCAGACTCCGATCTTCCCGAGGAAAGGTCTTTTGGGGTTGTCCAGGCCTTGGTCAGTCCTTAACATCATTGGTTTGTTGAGGTCTTCCAAAAGATTTAAATGACATGCCTGTTGCATGATTGCCAACGATTTGCCATCTTAGTGCCTCTTATAGTCTCCTCCTTGCCATGTTTACATCTATTGAAAAAAGAAGTGACAAATTTTCATGTTTTATATCCAGATATTGCATGTGGATGATAGTGTTCTTTGTGACATGCGTGGGAAGCATGCTTCACTTGGACGAGGAGATGTGTTTGGAGTACACTATCAATCAGAAACATCATGTTTCACTAGATGAAATGTACTGCAGGACATAGCAATCATTAAAATAATTATCAATAACAGCAACTTGACTGTCATGAAACATTTCAGGGGCGCTTAAATAAGTTCCAGGTGTATATTTTGATCAGCTTGAAAGCTTGTTTAAGTTTAAAATACCCCACAAGAGTCACCATTAAAGAAAGAAAAAGAAACCGATGGCAATGATAATGTATCCCACAAACTTCTTTTATCTCATGTATCGGGGGAATTTTCAGTGCTTGCGAACACAGAAATATGTGATAAGATAAATGAATAACGATTTTGAAAAATGTCAGAGAGGGATAAAATAGGATGTTGCAATGAGGATGGGAGATTGGGCTTCCAAACAAGAGTCTCCTAGTAAAATTGTGAGAGTCAAAGGTGGACTGGCTGTTGGATCCACTGGGAAATTTCTCGGTGGGCCCCCTTATTGGGAGCCCCTTAGGGCCCCCAAAATTTTACACTGTGCATGAAATTAAATGGCAAAATGAATCTGATTGCATAGACTGTCGGTTTATCGAAATACCCTCTCTGTGGACTTCCATTGGCAGTCCACATAGAGGGAATTTTGATATACAGTGGAACCCTGTTAATTGAATAGCCGCTTTGCCAATGAAAATTATTAAATTAACAGGAGTATTCCATTAACAGGGATTATGTCACTTTCCTAAATTCTAGAGATAAACTTAGCATTTATTCTTTTATATTTTATTTGACAGAGCTCCATGAGCTCTGTCAAACAAGATATAATAGATTAAATGCGTGTACTGGATTACTGAGGCCAAATAGGTCTACAAACAAAGGAAAACTGGGGAAGGTCAGGGTTATTTCTCAACTGGTTACAAGAATTTTCATTCATTTAACAGGAGTTTACTCTATAACCTATATTCAATTAACAGGTCAAATTTGTACTGGAGGTATTGTAAATGGTTCTGTGTTGAGAAATTATATTCAATTAACAGGGATATACAATTAAGAGATATCCAATTAAGTGGGCTCCACTGTACCAGCAATCTAGTCTGATACCGATCAGTCAGATGCTAGGAAACAACATTCTTTCGGTTTGAAAAATCAAAATTTTCTCCCATTGGGCTGAACTATGGTTGGCCTGATGAGTTTGGGGCCCCCTTTGATGCAACCATTTTTGCCAAATGAGCGCCAAAGATGATACAAAAATGCCATAAAAAATGTCCTCTATGTGGACTGTCATTGATCTCTAGAATGCAAAGAAGCAGCAATCTTTTGGTTCGAAAAATCTAAATTTTGTCCAGGTCCGGGGTCCTCTTGGTACATTTACCAGCAACTTTTTTTGACCCAGTCCACCCCTGGTGAGAGTTAACAGGTTTGATGAAAATCCCTCCTGCCATTATAGAGTTATAACTAAGACACAATGTTCCAGGTGGATAGAGAAACAATTAGACAGACAAATAGTGAGTTGGATGAACCTGGTGGTGTCACACTTCCCTTTATCCTTTACCCTTTTGTGAAGTTCGATAAAAACCCACCCACAGTTATAATACAGTTATGGATGAGAGAAAATATTTACAACACTGGAGTTTTCATAATCAAGTAACTTGGACCTTTGTCATTCCGATTTGATGGTACAGCACAGCACACCATTCGTTTGTCTTTTTGTGTGACGATTTACGAAAATCCACACACTATTATAGTCATGATTATGACACATTTTCCAGGAAACACAAAGTTTTTCTAAGATTTAAAGTTTTCATAAACATATGACTTTGACCTCTGTCATTCAGACCTGGTGGTGCTTCACAACACACCTTAATTTTGTCCTTAAAGCTGGTCTGAAGTGGTGAAAATCCACCCAAGCATTATACAGTTATGACTAATACACAATTTTCTGGATGGACAAAATTTGAATAGACTGATGGAAAGATGAATGGAAGAATAGACAGATGGATGAAATGATGGATTTATCTGGATTTATGATGGGGATATAAAAATAATGCTGAGTAAGGTTGACCGGTTGGATGAATAAAGATTGTTACAAAAGTCAATTGATCTAGGTCGTCATACTCCATCAAGTTGATAAGACCAGATGGACCAGATCAAACATGATAGTGTTTGATCTGGTCTCGCTACTAAGACAGAATATGAAAACCCAGAATAATTGACTGTTGTACTAATATTAACAGGGGTGTGATTGGGACTTGAAGAAAAAACTAAAATCATGTTTGCACTGAGGGGAAAAGTTTCAAAATCAAGCTTTATATCCCCAAATAATGGATATCCTGTAGAAATGACACTTTTCTTTGCATTTTATTTCTCTAAATTTACATAAAAATGGTCTGAAGGAAAAAAGAAGTAAAAAATTTGTATTTGGTTAAGAAAAAACACTAAAAACACCCCTGAATTGGTTGCATCTGCTGGTGTATTTTCAAATAAAGCAGATGAAAAAAAAAAAATTTTTCAAACAGTTTCAACAAAACCATAGTATATGACCCCCTCTCATTGGAAAGAGCTCTTCAGGCTCATATCAATGAGGGGTCAGATATTATGGTTTTGTTGAAATTGTTTGAAATAGTTTAAAAATAGTAATTAAAATAATAAATTTTGATACTGTCTGCATTGGATAAAGGGTTAACCAAATATAATTCTACCAGTTAACCAGATAACATATCATCATTATAATTCCTGGAGTTGGAAACATTCATTTTGTCCTACCCGGTAATATATTACAACACTCAGGAGTCAACAATTCAACTTTATTTCAAATTGCCTTAAAAAAAACCAGATTGTTGTATGGTTTTGGTGAATTAGTTACATTAAAATTGCTGAGAATGGAATGTTCATCTCGAGTGTTCTATGCAAAGGTTATTGTGTTTTTATGTTATGCTGAGGAAAAAAAAATAAGATTCAGTTTTTCCAACCGATCCTAATTTTAATGCCTCACTCGACTATTTTTATGTGTTCTTGACATGAAAAGTTATATCCATTTAAAATGAAACAGGCCTGACTTCAAATACATGTACACTATGAAGGCCAAACATTTAGCCCTTCACCTAACCCAAATAGCAGATGACACTTGAAAATTTTTTTTTGAATAACTAAAATGTTTTCTTTTTTTGCCTCAAAAACATAGATTGTCATGCATCATTGAAATGAGCTCAGTGAGTTGTGAAACTGAGGGGACATATAGTATGTGTAGAATGCATTATCACTAAATCACCCACAGAGTGGAGATTCCATCCAAGCAATAATTGCAAATTTGTTGCAAAGCATAACAAGCACAAACAAAGTTTCAGCCAATGGACCTCCGGGTCCATTGGCTGAAACATTGCTTGTGTTTTTTGTCCATATGTGCAGAATTTGAAAATGATACTTTGGGTGATAAATCAATGCCGCAGGTGACTTTGTTACAATCCACTCTCCACATACTATATGCTTTGTTTTTTGACACAAAACAATTCTGAAAAATATAATTTGATGGTGATTTTTAGCTCAACTTTGACGTAGTCAAATTTGAGGTTTTGTCATGGCCGCCATCCACAATTCAATACGGCTCGGGCTAGAGGCTGTATTTATGAACCGATCTTTACAAAACTTCTTGGGTACCTTTGTTATCACCGTGGGACGAGAACGGGTGTTTATGGGTGGGGGCCAAAATTCAAGATGGTTGCCGCCAACCATTTTGTACCGAAATCAGTGCAATCAGTTTTTTGTACATAACTTCTGTATGAAAGTTCTGATTTGAATAAATTTTTGTATGAATGTTTAGTAACATGGAATTCATCACATATAATACAGGTTTGTTTCTCGTGCAGAAATTATGCAAATTAGATGAACTTTGATTTATTCAGTGCTACTTATACACAGTAAGAACACATGTCAATACGGCTCGGGCTGGGGGTTGTATTTATGAACCGATCTTCACTAAAATTCTTGGGTACCTTTGTTATCAATTGAATGGGCTAGCTGGACCAAAACTGAAAGGAAGCCTTGTCTGGTCATCCACTAGTAACCCCTAAAATAATGATTTGATCAATTAAGCGGTTCTTTAGTTATATGATGGAAACCAAAAGTTAACGGACGGACACCAGGTGACAGACACCGAACGATGGATGACAGACAGACATGGTGAAAACATAATTCTCCCAAGAGAATCTCTCTGGAGCATAAAAACACAAGCAAGGAGGTCCATTGGCTGAAACATTGCTTGTGTTTTTTGTCCATATGTACAGAATTTGAAAATGATACTTTGGGTGATAATTCCATGTCATGGGTGATTTGGTTACAATCCACTCTCCATATACTATATGATTTGTTTTCGGACACAAAAAAATTTCCAAAAATATAATTTGATCGTGATTTTTGTAAATAGCGATGGCCGGTTTGGGTCATTATACTGTTTGAAGGGTTAAGTGACTGTATAAAAAAAAAAATGGCCAAATGACACTGTTTTTCTACTGCATGATACTTGAACCGCTCCATTTAATTTTTTGAGCCTAGAGTTTGCAAGTTCAATTCTTGAAAGTTAGCTTCAGAGGCTTTAACCCTTTGAACTCTAGTGGGATCTCCAATGCCAGTTCAATGGCAGCAATTAGAAGAGTCCATAATAATTAATTGGGATAGACCAATGAATATTTTCAAAGTGCAGCCTCGGGGCTGCATGTTGAAAATACTGATTGATCTACCCCACATATTTATTGAACAGCCATCCTATTTAATGACATTGTGATGTATCATGTTCCTGGCTGCAAAAACTGCCACTCAGGTTCAAAGGGTTAAGAGTTTGGAAGACCATGTAAAGAAGAAACTATTTGTTTCTAAATGATTTTCTTGGACTTTCTGGGAAAACATACCATACTCAAAACAAGAAACCTGTGGGTCCCCCATCATAAGGTTATAAGCCTGAAGTTCAACAAAATACAGTCCACCAAAAATTCTCTCACAACAGTCACATTGTATAAAGCATTTGTATTTGGATATTGAGACAAATAAGATCATCAAGACTTCATTCTGCATTCATAGTCATGTATCCAACTGAACCAGTGTGTATCGAATTCTTCTTCACTAAAAACATTAGAAACCTACAAAAGAAAAACAATCTTGTAACATTTATTACAATTTTAGTTTTAGGGCCCTGCAAATCTCAAATTTTGTTTTGAATTAGGAGATAAACATCTCTTGTTTTGTTAGACATTCAGGAATTTGACTATGGAAAACCATTTGTTAACAAGCCTCAAAGGGGCGAGTTAACAAATGGTTTTCCATAGTCAAATTCCTGAATGTCTAACGAAACAAGAGATGTTTATCTCCATTGTAATTCCTGTCATCATTAGAAGTGAAAAAATTCTCCAAATCCGTTTTATTTGAAGAAAAACAATAAAAAAAATGCCAATAGGATCACCGATCCAATGTCGAGTTGTGACAGCACAAAAGTGGGTTTAATCATTATCAACTTATAGTCCGGAAACCAATTGTTTACAATTTACTATGTGAAGAGTCACTATGACCTTAACCTTTGCCTAGTGATTCCGAAATAAATAGGGCTCTTTCTTGCATCAATGCCAATCTACCTATGAAGTTTCATGAACGTAGGTGGAACCATTGTCAAATTATCATCTGGAAACCAATTGTTTACGATTTATTATGTTCAAGGTCACTGCGACCTTGGCCTTTGACCTAGTGAGTCCAAAATAAATAGGGGTCTACCACTCACCTAGGCCAACCTACCTATGAAGTTTCATGAATGTGGGTCAAACCATTATCAAGTTATTGTTCGGAAACAAACTGTATACGATTTACTATGTTGAAGGTCACTGTGACCTTGACCTTTCACCTAGCAAGTCCAAAATAAATAGGGTTCTTCCTCTCATTGATGCCAACCTAACTATGACGTTTCATGAACATGGGTCAAACCATTATCAAGTTATCATCTGGAAACCAATTGTTTTGATTTATTATGGTCAGGGTCACTGTGACCTTGACATTTGACCTAGTGAGTCCAAAATAAATAGCGCTCTTCCTCTCACGAAGGCCAACCTACATATGAAGTTTCATGAATGTGGTTTGAACCGTAGTCAAGTTACCATTTGGAAACCAATTGTTTACAATTTACTATGTTCAAGGTCATTGTGACCTTGACCTTTAACCAAGCAAGTCCAAAATTAATAGGGTTCTTCCTCTCACTGATACCAACCTACCTATGAAGTTTCATGAACATGGGTTGAATCATTATCAAGTTATCATCCGGAAACCAACTGTTTACGCCCACCCAACCGCCCGCCATTCATCAAACTATAAGTCGAGTTTGACTTCGTCACAACTCGACTAAAAACGTTATTTTCAATTTCGGTCTATTTGCCATGGTCAAATTTACAGGGTGTGTTCAATCTGTGATAGGAGCAGTTTAGCACCATTGCTCTACCTATTGTCTGATTGGTGACAATCTGATTTTTGCTTTCGGGATAAAAAGTGTATTTTTATACATGCAGGCAAACAGTTAAACACCAGAACCACACAACTGGTGGAAATGGCTTTTTCAAAATGTATTTCTTCCTTAACTGGTAGAGTGCTAAATTATTTTTGGCCTTCAGAATTTGTTCACATATCTTTGCCTTGTTACAAATTATGGGAGAGTGCCTGTACTCTCCCATAAATTGTAACAAGACAAGTCCTTAAAGACTAAATAATATCACTTCAAAGATAATACGGAGCATATCCTCTGAGTATGAAGCCTTCAAGTTGTAGTAACTTCACCTCAGAATAAAGCCCAAATATGGGCTTCCAGCACTTTACCAGTTAATTCTTGCTTAATAACTTCTCGATCACAGCAGTGATGGTGACATGCGGAAATGGAGGGGTCAGGGTGCTGGAAGGGGACACGACCTTACCGGGTTCCATATCAGCCAAACACACTGTTCATAACAATGTTTTTGTTTGTTTGTTTATTTATTGTTTATAATTGTTTAACACTTGCTTTACATACATGTAAATGGAAGACTATGTATACTCACTTGAAGGTACGGCCTGAACAAATTTACAAAATACTTGAATTTTTTTTTTGCCCTAAAAACATAGGCTGCCACTCGTTGACAAAGGCTTGTTCCAGTGTGGAGTCACAATCCATACTTTTTAGAGTTTAACAATAAAAAAAAGAGTGGGGGGGGGGGATCTGTTCGCTTTTAGTTAATTAAGTTTATGGTAGATATAGGCCTCATTATGTGCCTGAATCTTATTGAATGTAGGGGCGGAGGCTGGATTCTCAAATAAGCAATATTAAGCGGCAGCATGGCATAACATGCCTTAGTCGTGTCCCAAGGAACCAAGTTCGAGTAGGCAGTGGGCCTGAGAGAGGGAGCGCCTCACCCTAGAGTAGGAGTTTAGAGGCCCTCTCAACTTCCTCCGAAATTTCTTTTTCTGTAAATATTCTTAGACATGAATTTGAGGATGGATGGGTGATTTCCCTCAGTAAACAATGCACATCTTCACGTGCATGCATGGAAATGTCCGTTTTTTAGCAAAGGAAGTCTAATGGGCAAGGCACTTAATCCCGATTGACCACATGGGGGCACGATGTCGCTGTGTACTAAGGCGTTAAGCACGCCGTTGGTGCACTTGTCTTCAACCAATGCTAACCATGCTTGTGTGGTGTTAGTATAGTAAAGAAATCTTTGGACTTAGTGTTAGGTAGTCCATTATGGGGTGTAACCAGCATTTTTCTAGGCGTAGTCACCCACAATGCAACTCAAGGATGAAAATGTCTGGCAACTAAAAGACTGAAAACTTGGCCAGGAGCAAAGCCTTGGCCAGAGGTCAAGTTGGAGGAGATTATGGGAGGGGGTCCTTCAACTTGACCTTTGGCCATCAGTGGTGGGGGTATTCAATATTTGATATCTGGAGTGATCAAAGATTTCATGTTGATGGAAAGTGAATCAAATTCAGTGTACGCATGTATAAGACTGATGTGGAGAATATCGGCTGCGGACCTCGGGGGGGGGGGGGGGGGGGGGGGGTCATATGACCCCCCCCATGGCTACACCCTTGCCATCTTGTTTGAAGCCAAAACCTCCACGCTGAAATTCGAAACGGTCCAATTCATCAAGCCTATGGGAAAATATTTGTGAACTATATTCATTTTTATCATTACTGTTCCAATGTTACCGGCCCATCTCTTTTTTTCAGTAGAGTAAATACTTGGCTGTCTGCGATTGGAATTTTTATACTCGTAAGTTTCAGAATTAAACTTACTTGCCAAAGGCTTGTAAGTTTAATTCTAAAGCCTACTCGTAGAATAAAAGTTTTAATTCTGACAAAAGACGTTCATTAATTTGCTGTTCCCCTCTGGTGAGGAGGCCTTCATTCCCTTTGTCCCACATGCGGCATCCCAACCTCATTGTCCCTTTTAATCTCTCAGTACTCGTTTTACAATATTTCTCAATGGCATTTTCTTAATTGCCAACTGTAATATTAATATTAATGCTCAACACCTAAAAGTCACATAACGTATCGGGCCATCAATGACTGTAAAAGCCTTGCAAGCCTATAATGGCCCAATGCGTCTAAATATGAATAATGGCGTCACATCTCTCAGCTGATCAATAATATTTTCCCCCAGATTTCTATACTGATTGAAATTCAATTTCGGATTCAATTTGTAAACACATTTGTTTCGTGTATTTTCCTTTGTGTCTTGGATAGATAATGCATCAAACTTAGGAAACGACAGGCAGAAAATAATTACAACTTTGATGAATAAAACCTTGCCCGAAATTCGCATCTTGAAGATATATTTCATCATCCAACTTTCCAAATTTTGCCGTAGATTGATCAGACGGTAGTCAAGTTACCCAGTTTGTTTGTCAACAAATCAGACCACAGTTCTACAGTTTTTTTTTTTTTTTAATTTAAAAACTCAATTTATTCTATAAGTTATGCCTGTCTAGTTATGCTGCTGAAGTTAATTTAACTTGATGAATGGTTTTAGCGCGCCAAAGGCACGCCGGGACAGTTTGGGGCAAGCCCTTTCGACCCTCGATTACTGTATAATATTGTTCCTTTTTACTTTTAGCATGCACCATGTCCGAGCGTGTTAAGGGAGGAAAAGGAGAGAGTTAGCGGCGTTTGTGTCTTTTGTTTTTCTTCTTGGAGAGAGGAGGCTGTGACGGTGATATTGTTGTAGTGGTAGTAGGTGTGGTTATGTCAGTTGAATGGTTGTTGTTGGTGGAGGGTTGTTTTCTTCTGCGAGTTTAGCTATGGTTCGTTGGAAGTCTGGAAGCTTTTGTTGGAATTCTGGGAGGTTGTTTTTCTCCGCGAGTATTGCTAGAAATTGTTGGAATTCTGGATTTTCGAATCTATTTTTGATTTCTTGTACAACTCTGGCTGTTTCTTTTGCTGCATTTTCGACCTTTATCCTATTTTCCTCAGTCTGTTTTTCGATGTCCTCCCATGAAGGCTTGCTGTCTGCTGGTGGATCGGATTCGGCGGCGTCTTCTTCCAGGCCTTCTGGTGCAGAAGGGAGAGGCGAGAGAGGATCAGGAAGCGGCGAGAAGTAAGCCTCCATTTCCATCTCAGTCTCCACAGGACCATCCACATCTGGCATCTCCAGCTGTGGGGCTGGAGGCAAGATGGGTGGGTCTGTGGGAGTTGGAGCAGAAATGGTGGCTGCTTCCTCCTCTTTCCCCTCCTCACTCTTCTCTCTCTTCCTTTCCAAAAAAGCCTCCAGGCATCGGGTGCTCCTTCGCTGGGTGGACAGGCTCTTCTTTTTCCTGTTAGGTCTCTTCTCAGGGCCTCCAGACTCCATTGGGTGAGGACCAGTGTGAGAGGGGTTCCTCTCGCGAAAGGTACTACCTTTACCCAAAGGAGTAGGTGTGGTGTCCTCTACTATGAACTTCAAGGTCATGTGGACTCTCTTACCTGTCTCCTGGACAGTCCAGGTGTCAGGGCAAGAGACACCCAGAGCTGAAATGGTCTTGATGAGTCTTGCTGGTAAATCCAGTGTATCCATGATTGCTAGTCAAGGTGGCAAGGTTTTCACACTCTGAGGTCAGATGTGCGAATGATGGAAGTTAATTTTTATTTTCCTTGACCTTATATATATCTGTCATGTGTCTAACATCTATATTTGATAATGTACATAGTTGTTTTTAAGTACCGTAATAAAAGATAAATTAATGTAAATTACTGGTTTGTGTTATAATACCCTCAACAAGCCCAGTTTTCTCTCTAGTATAAATAATTAATATTTCCTCACTCATCTCCACAGGGGCAGCCAGCTTATTTATTACCAAGGAGACGGAAATAGTTCCTTTGCAGTCAATGATTGACATAGTCTATTTATAGGCTGACTGATCTTAATTACCCTTGATTAACAGGACTCAGATTTTTAATGCACTGTACATGTAATGTATTTACAGGTTTGTAGAGGTAATAAGGAAGATTGAAAATGCTGAAAGAACAAAAATTGTCCAGATAAATTTAAGTGCTGTTCCACCAGAGGAAAAAAAGTCTATGTATTATGTATTTTCTTGTTGTCTTAGTTTGTTACCTAATTTTGTTTTGTTTTATATTATATTTTAGTGTGATTGAAATGAATATTGAAATTGCAATAAACAGCTGGCTTTTAATAAGACTTAGTATTTTTTTGTAGGTATCATTTTTCAGATTATCCATTCGAATAATGGGTAACTGGCAGGGGATTAGCTGTGCACTGGACTGTGAATGTTGTTTTAAACTGTCAATTATGAGCTGTCTAAGTTTTAGGGGCTATATCTCAAAACGTCAAAAAAATTATAAATTCATAGTAATTTCTATATTTTCCATACTTACCTATGGCCCAGCCTTAGCTGGTGCTAACTCCAAAATATCGAGGGCCAAACACAAATTTTGCCCACCAATCCCCAAAATTTGCATGCAAAACCGAAAATTAGAAGTCCTATCTGGCTCTCAAAACTTTTACTCTCTGCGCATGCGCAGACGCCAGGAAGTAACCGGAATTGGCGCCAACATCATTCTTTGTAAAAGAGAGTATTACATAATAATTCAGCGGGGAGGTTTGAGTGCCCACTCATGAGAGGGCCATCCTCATCTGGGCCATAGGTAAGTATGGAAAATATAGAAATTACTATGAATTTATAATATTTTTCCAACGGTACTCTATGGCCCAGACTTAGCTGAATCGTAAAAAGGTGGAGGGCCTAGGACTTCAAAAATAATTCCAATCCTGCAATCCATGATGAAAGGAACTTAGAATAATTAGGAATTACATGTATGTCTCTCTATACAGTAATAGAGGAGACATATTCTAAATAAGGAGCCCAATTTAAGTAATTCCTTATTGTAAGCACGAAGACAATACTACAGAGGATGTGACAAGTTCCTAATTTTTAAGGCTAGTCCAGATTAAGCCCCAAAAATTAGGATGGCGTATCTGAGAATGAGTGAAAATCCCCCACAAACATATGCCATACAATAACACTTCAGCTGTATGGAGGATATAATTACGGATAAAACAGCTTCCTTCATTGTTACATACTTTTTAAGCCAGAGAAGAGGTAAAAATCAACCCCCCCCCCACACTTTCTTTTGAAGGAATCTTCAAAAGAAAGAGGGGAGAGCTCTGGAATCAATATTTATTTATTTATTTATTGGTGTTTAAGGTCACATATTTATGCACAATGGCTAATCATGACCGTGACAGTTTTACGGGTGGAGGAAGCCGGAGTACCCAGAGAGAACCACCGAGCAACGGTGAGCAACTGTCAGCTCCCCAACATACTAACTCCACACAAGCAGGGCTAGCATTGGTTGAAGACAAGTGCACCATCGACATGCAGTACGCCTTAGTGCACCATGCCACCGTGCCCCCATGCGGGCAATGGAGATGAAGCGTCTTGCCCAAGGACACAATGCGGTTGCCGCAGGTGGAATTCGAACCGAGGACCTCTCGGCTTGCAGCCTGCATCTCTACCTGCTGAGCCACCGTGCTCCCTCTGGAATCAATAAGAGCGATACCAAGAAACAATATAAATAATCACCAAACAGGTACTCACGTATTAATTCATGATTATTAAATGGTGCTTAACCCTTTATTTCAACAAAATCATATCATGCGACCCAACGAGGGGTCATATGATATGGTTTTGTTGAAATTTTTTGAAAAATTTAAAAAAATGATATTTAAAATAAATTTTGATATTGTCTGTGTTGGGTAAAGGGTTAATGCCACTTTAGAAGTTAAGGCTATAGCGACAATACTGGTAATTAATATTGCCTGCTATATAACATACACCGCAGACGGCGTACACAGATATGTCGAAAAGCGGTGATGTAAAAAATATAACATACACATATCCAATCGAGCCACACTGAACGATCCCTGAAGAGAATAACACAATTCCTAGGTAATCCACAGATGGCCTCTGTACAATAAATTCCAGCAACACCACTCTCCAATGTGTACTATCCAATATCTACGATAGTAAACACATGCGAATTGAGTACTGACATAATAGAAACCTGGATCTAGAAACGAAAGTAGGTATGATTAACAGGCTCCAACACAAACCGCCCCCGAAATAGATATGATTTCAAGGTCCACAAAGTACAATAAAGTGTTAGCCTAATAATATAATGCACGAGAGTATTTATATTTAGCATGTAATCATCTGAATACCAGTTAACTGGTTATGCAGCCTGCTAGGTACTCAAAGAGTAGCAATTTAATTGTGATGATTTTTAAATAAGCACTCGTGTATAACAAATCAACAATAATCACAGGGAACTAATACAACTAAAAAGCGGATGTGCCCATGAGGTCGCCATAGAAGACGACACAAATGCATAGTATGTATATATTAAATTATATGAGGCTTGCGGGAAGAAAACTACGTCTTGCCCAGTAATTGCCCCTCAACACATAGGCAGTGTGTGTGTGGGGGGGGGGGAGCCCAGGGTCGTGCCCCAAACTACTGACACATACCCATCATAATCGTGAAAGCCAGATCTGGCAGTTGCAGTGGAACTCTTTGAGTTAACCACTGAATATCTGACCCAATATGGACCTTTTGTTTACTAGATCCGTTAAAACAATACTGGTCCTGACCGAATGCATTTTCACACTCCAGTTCTGGGTAAAGAATAACTGGAGGGGACGTGTTGCATAAGGGACCCATCTAAGCAAGATGCGTAGCCACTCTGCACAACCCCATCAGTCGCATAAAATATCTCGCTGTTAATGTGTCTAATAGTAGACAAAAGCAAGCATAACAACTGATTAATTTTGTTCTGGATAATGGCAGACAAACCAGATTGTTGTGAGACATTACCGAGTTCATTATTCGAGTGACAGCCTAGGGCGCTATCTTCAGACCGAAGCACATCACTCGGAACTGAAATATTATCCCTTGGACGACGAACCGTAGGTACTTTCTGAATGCCGGAAATACCAGGACATGAAAAAATGGATCCTTAGATGTGTGCTTGTAGCATAGTCGATCACTCAAACGCTCGTTTTTACCAACTAAATGATAACCATAAATAAACTTTTAGAGCTTTAATAAACTTGTTATCCAGCTTCAGTCTATTATCGATCGGAAAAAGCTCTATGGCTTCGGTACGAGTAACAGGTGACTATAGAATCCTAGAGAATCTTGATTCTCGATGACCTCTATTACTTTCATTGTCAAGAGAACCTTTACCTCCGATTAGAAAGACTCTTATGCAAGGATTTGATGGAAGCATTGTCCATCAACAAACATTAAGTTAGTTGTGGTTCTCTTGGAAAGATAGCCGTAGGCCATCCAAGACCACACTTCTCACCTACTGGTCTGCCGTAATAGTTATCCAGTTTGATGCGAATCTTGATAACCATCCATCAACTGCTAAGCAATAGAAGTCCTAACCCTCACCTGTAGTACCTGCGAGGCCTACGGAAGGAGAAACTACGTCTCCTTCGCGAAGAGCTTCGAGCCAACAGCTTAGGGGCGTCTGACCAGTAGCCTCAATAAGACCTGAGCCCCCTATCTGAGTCGCTGTATGACGATCCCTAGAGTAATTAGAGGAGGGTTATCTATACCCTTGCAAGGAGTCCTTTTTAGACGACTTTCTGTCTAGAACGTCCTCCCTTACTCCTTTCTGCTATTGCAGGTCGATCAGATGCCGACTTAAGGACAGATTATTGATGCTTTCTTTGTAGCTTGGTCATAAACCAATGAAAGCTTATCGTCAAAAACTTAATGTCTGGAAACCGGAGCGACCCGAAGAGAGTTTTTCACCTTGTCATCTATTAAGGATGACGACGCAAGGACTCCGTCACATCTGATTAACTCCAAATTAGCAACTGTTAAGACAGAGTTATACGTGATAAATATAATAGCCCTGGAAAGGGCTCTAAATGAGGTACGAACATCCTCAAATTCCTTTCCATAGAGATGCTGCATCACAGTTCTTAAAGGTAATCTGCGTAAGACAGTGAGTCTAAATTCGCTCTGAATGAAGAAATGCCATCTCAATTGTGTCTGGGCGAATAGTGAATGATGAAGGTAAGGCCATAACTAGGTCCTTAGCCTGCTCATTCAAATGCAGAGGATCTCTCAAAACATCTTCTCCGTTTTCCTTTAAACAGTAAAATTACGGAAGATGATGACAAGAAACCGCCTTACTTCTTTCCACTGGAAAGTTGAATATGGCATTGTCTAAAAGGCCAGCCTGCGACACCTGTCTATACTTAACTGGAAAAGACATTTCCTCCTCTTTTTCTGGATGAAGTCAGCATTTAACAACGCTAGCAGATTCTTGCAAGTAGTCGCAGTTCAGGGTAGTGTTGATGGATTAAATCCATTGCAACCATATGTTGTTCCGAAAGGGAAGGGTAATCACCTCCAAATCCCTTTCATCATTCGTCTGAATCAGTTGAAAATCACGGTCAGCGGCTTCTGAAAGTGCAGATGACTGGACCAACCCAGCACCATCTGACAGCTCAGGTTCTGAGACTGTCGTTGGCTGCTTCTCCACTTGCTGGGATGATGCGATGAGCTGCGCAATCTGTGACAGCAAATCCGTTATGGAGGCCTGAGGAGCAGCGGTCTTCTATTCTGGCCGCCAGCTGCTCCCGGGACAGTGTGTCTGAGACTGCTCTTTTCTCCGGTCGTCCCGATATATGAGGCCTCATCTCTTAGCTACTAAATAGTGCTACTTTCGAGCAGTCGCAGCATTCTGATTCTCAGGAACGAACTCAGGGAAGAATTGATGCATTAGATCCATCGCCACCCTGTGTTGTTCCGAAAGGGAAGAGTAATTCTCCTCCAAATCCCTTTCACCATCTGACTGAATCAGATTATACTCACGGTTATCGGCATCTGAACGCGCAGATGTCTGGACCGATCCAGCACCATCCGACAGCTCAGGTTCTGCTGTCGGCTGATTCTGCACTTGCTGGGATGCTGCGATGAGCTGTGCAATCTGCAACAGCAAGTCCGTTACGGAGGCCTGAGGAGCAGCAGTCTTCTGTTGCTTGGCCGCCTGCTGCTCCTGAAATAGTGTGTCCGAGATGGCTCTTTTCTGTGTCCGTCCCGATGAATGTGGCCTCGTCTCCTTGGCTACTGTATGGTGTGACTTCTCTGATGAAGAGTGGACCTTATCAGCGATGCAGGCTGGATATCAGAAGTCACATAGCCAAGGTGGGGGTCATGTGAGCTTGGTAGATGCTGAAGAAGCCGTAACTATAGCCGATCCCGGCTGTGAACTGAACAGAGCATCCTGGACGGGACGCGTGGATGTATGCTCCGACTGACGCAAGTTCTGAACCACAACATCTGGCCCCAGATGTTGTTATGAAAGAGAGAGGGGGCTCTCTCACTTGTGGTCCATCAGACCTCACCGAGCTTCCTGCTGAACTCGCCAGCTTCTTCCTCTCCATCGTCGCAGGGTGAGCCTGTAATTATTTTTATTTACTCTACCCTTTCTTCTCTCCTCGATCGCAACGGACACACCCGGCATCACGGTACTCTCGGACAGTGTAACCACTTCACCGGTCAAGCTAGCTGGCGACAGGGAGCTGAAACCACGCTGTGGTTTATTGCCCTGTCTAAAATTCATGAGCACTTTAGCTGCTAGCTCTGATTGACTATCTAAATGCGACGATAGAAGTACACTCTCTGACGGCGTCACGTAAACATCACCATGTTCTTGTTCTTCTGTAAATAGAAACTAAAAAACAAGAGCGACCTTTTGGCGAGAGGACCGGCAGCGGCCTCTCACCGCAAGAGGACTGGCAGTGGCCCCTCGCTAACAATGAACCGTGACACCCGTCTCCAACATTTGTCATCACATGCGACACATGTTCAGCAAGAATTAGTGGGAGTACATCGACTACAAGCAAGGCAACCAACATGTAAATCAGAGGAAAGAATTCCTCGCCTTGCTTATTGAGTAATATGCTTTCATAATGAAGCAAACTAAGTCGATCGTACTCCCACCAACTCCACATTAAATATTATACAAAGATACATAACAACAAACATTCAAAATATAAATCGAAAAAATAATTTACATAAAAAAAATTTTCGAAAAATTTTGAGAAGAGCCCAAGTTCCCAAAGGGAACAAAGTGCACAAATGTATCCCGATAGAGCCCAAGTGTGGACAAAAATTATTTTTCTATCCAAAAATTAACCGCTACACTACCGGAATATTTAATGTATCTTACAACAGACCTACCACATAATAAATAGGAAACTACATATATAAAATGAGCATTGTTTATGTAAACAACGTCAGCATGAAAACCGGAAATGAAACCCCAGGCAACACGGCCCAAAGTCAGTAACAGATTTTGAACTGTCCAATGTAAGGCAAGATCTTCATCAGAAGAAAAACAATACATTGGATGTATGATGCATGACCAAAACGCCTAAACACCCCGAGGATGAGGACATAACCCTGGGGATATACAGAATAAACATTCTGTGTAACACGTTAAACTCCCAAGAAATTTTATAAAAAAATTTCAATAAAAAAAGCCAAAAAGCTTGGGAGTTTAAATGGGGGGAGCAACGAAGGGAAGGGAAGGAATACTTAACAAACAGTTGTAAAATCATTATCAACAATGATGATGTCAGGCCCATGTCCCGAAATTGGGGAACATGAACTAATTTTTATAAATATTATAAAATTACAGCCCTTAACATTTCAAACCACCGTTTCTTCCTTCCTTCATCCAGTTGTGTTCTTGGATCCACCAAATTAACCATTGATTTGTGTCTGGCATTATTATAAACTGAGATTTAAAAGCACAGAAGTCAGTTTGTTGTTATCTGACAGAGGGCCAAACAAAGAAATGATGTTGGTGCCAATTCTGGTTACTTCCTGGCATCTGTGCATGCGTGGAGAGTAAATGTATGGAGGGCCAGATAGGACTTCTAATTTTCGGTTTTGCATGCAAATTTTGGGGATTGAGGAGCAATATTTGTGTTTGGCCCTCGATATTTTGGAGTTAGCACCAGCTAAGTCAAGACCATAGAGTACAGTTGGAAAAATATGAAAATCTGTAACGGTGTGTTTACACAAGAGAACAATAGGCTTAAGGCTATAGCCAATATCTAATTAGGATTGGGTATTTTGTGGGAACAGTCTATTACCGTTGGGAATAACCATGGGTGTCTGTTGTGTAATTCACACTGATGTTTGAATGATTTGTAAAGCTTGAGAAGCATATCTTTGTTTGCTCCCCAATTTTAACCTCTGATTATCTTCAGAAAATTGATATGGATACCAATGACTTGTATATATATACAGTATGTGGAAAGGATATTATCACTAAATCACCTTCAGAGTGGAGATTCCACCCACGCAATAATTACAAATTTGTTACAAAGTGTAACAAGCACAAGCAAAGTTCAAGCCAATGGACCTCCAGGGTATACCCGGAGGTCCATTGGCTGAAACATTGCTTGTATTTTTTGTCCACATGTACAGAATTTGAAAGTGATATTTTGGGTGATAACTCTACTTACTGGGTGATTTAGTCACAATCCACTCTCCACGTACTGTATATATCTTACACAACTCAGTAAACCATGTTCTTCAAACACAGAAAAGCCACCGATATTTCTGATTGATCTCTGAATGCAGAAACATCTTTTATTTATTTCAATTATTTGCTTACCCCAAATTATGGAATGAATGAGATTGCCACCTGCGTGCAATTTCTAATAAAACCCTCTTCAAGAGACAAATTTCAAATAAGTTTTTAGGAGCGTACACGAATGATGTTCATTGTAATAATCCTTATTGTTTGGATTGCATTCAGTAGAGATCACCTCTTTGTGTATTATAGTAAAATTAATCAAACAAGAATTGTATTTTAGGGCTAGGAAAGGACCAAGTTCGAACACATAGACATCAACGACTGGCTAAACATGCCTCTGTTCTTATGTTTTTGGTTATATTTGGCCACAAATGTATACAAGTGACTTTAATAATAATAAAAATAATAGAATAAACAAATTAGTTCATGTGATACCCAAGTGTCTTTCAAGCTTGTCACAATATTTCTCCCTACCAGGTCCAACTCAAGTAGCATCTGGGATAGACTATACTGTCCTAGTCAGTGACTGAGACAGCTGGCATGGTGGGGAGACCGAAACGTACAGCAGCCACCAAGAGCCATATTATTTCTAAATCTCTAAGTTGTCCCAAGTGATATTTAGTCTCAGATATATGAGTCAAAGTATTTTGTTGACAGCATTAAGTGTGCTCCTACAATGTCCAGCACAATGTTTTAATATAATTTATACTGGGGATAACAGGAAGACAGCCAATATGGCTATGTTATTCCCCCACAGTATACATATGTGTTTTCATTTTACATTGTTATCATTATTCTTGCAAACTGTGTATGTTTACTGTGAAATAAAGAATCAATCAATCAATCTCAAAAGTGAGCACTAATTTGAAATAAACTATAATTACTATCAAAACAAACTTACCGAGGTGTGAATTTTAGTTTTTCGACATTTTGAGAACACACTGTTTTAAGAAGATACCAATAAACTGAGCATTTATTCTATTATATCTTGTCGGACAAAGCTCATGGAGTGATTGTCTAATTCTTTGATAGATCACAAGATGTTTTATTCAGTTAACCCTTTACCCAACGTAACATCCAAAACCGGCCAGCAATATTCACAAAAATCGGCAAAAATTTTCATTATTTTTTCATTTTTGTGCCAAAAACATAGGTTATGACCCCTCTTTGGAATGTGCTCGTCAAGCTCGTTCCAATGAGGGGTCATAACCTATGTTTTTGAGACAAAAAATGAAAAACATTAGTAATTCAAGAATTTTGTTTTCAAGTGCCGTCTGCTTTTCGTGTTAGGTAAAGGGTTAACAGGAGTCTTCTGTATAATCTACATGCAATTAACAGGTAAAATTGCAATGAAGGCATGTTAAAAAGTTTGGTATGTTGAAGTTATATGCAACTATCAGGGTTAAAAATATCCAATCAATGGACTCCATTGTTCTATTTTTCAGTTTTTACATGCCAGGGTTCCTGTACTTTTGGAGGGTAAGGGGGGCCGAGAAGGTAGGTGGAGGGGGTCAAGGACTTTCATGACCCTTTTCAATGCAAATTCATGCTTTTTTAAGGATAGAAAAAAACATGATTCAAGACTTTTCAAGGCCATCTGCACTTGAAAGCTATTTTTGTTTGTTTTTCTTGATCAGTCTTGATTTTACAAAATTTTATTTAACTCTTTGCCTAACACAGTATTTTTATAAAAACAAGAGGGGCAATGCAAAGCATGTGCCAATGCCCCCGACCCGCCAAAAATGTTCTAAGTCGAAAGAATGAAAAAAGGACCATAACTCAGAAGAAAATGTGTAGAAGAAACTCATGCTACACAGGTGTGGTTCCCCCATGGTGCTCTATCACAACACCAAATATCATTCAAATTGAAGTATCAGTGACTGAGATACAAGTGAAAATGTTGGTACAGATGGACGAATGGACAAACTGACGGATGGACGGAGGTCTCCACTAGATATCCCTTTGACTTTTCTCGTCGGGTGCATAATGAATAAAATTTGTCATTTTTTTAAAACAAATTTCACAGTTTTTTAATAAAACCATACAAATATGAATATCATATTTTGTTTTTAAAACAAATTTCACAGTTTTTCAATAAACCATTCAAATATATAATATCCATATTTGCATGGTTTAATCGAGAAAGTTCCGAGATATTTTAGGCTGTGGAGGCTTATTCTCATTAATTTTCTGACTGTTTTTCGCCACTGTATTAGGAAAGGGTTAAGAATTCCTGTGGTCATGATTAGCCATTGTGCAGAAGTATGTGACCTTAAACACCAATAATAAATTAATAAGAATTCCCAATCAACTCGTGTGAATGTGTCATGACAACACTGTCAAAGAAAGAAAACTACTTTTGTGCTCACAGTACTGTTAAACACTGCAGTCGACTGTTCATACAGCATTTATAATTTCCAAGAAAAAGTTTCTGTGAAAAAATCGCAAACAACAATAGCATTCTGTATTTTGGTATCAATTCTACCCGCACCCCCACCTCTCCCAATACAGTAGCATATGGTTTATCCAGCAGCCATTAGCAGGGAACTACTGATATTTGTTGTTTGCAACTGTGTGGCTCTGTACCATCACATGTGACTGCTCAGAAGTACATCAGGCCAGAGGAGTTCACAGTGGCTGTAGTGAGTCTCTTCTTCTGAATACAAAAACATGGAATGTTTTTACTAGCTAACCCTCTGAACATTGATGTAGAAGTGTCAAAATTTCAAGCAGGAAACTTATCCCATAATGCAACAAGGAACTGTACCAATTCAATCTTGTTTGTAGACCGTTTGAATGTAATAGTTTGTTAACCCTTTACCTAACATGAAAAGCAGATGACACTTGCAAAAGAAAATCTTGAGTAACTAATTTTTTTAAATTTTTTGTCTCAAAAACAGGTTATAACCCCCTCATTGGAATGAGCTCGACGAGCTTGTTCCAATGAAGGGTCATAACCTACGTTTTTGAGACAAAAAATGAAAAAATAATTAAAATTAATTGGCGATTTTTGAGAATAGCACTGGCCGGTTTTGTCAATACGTTGGGTAAAGGGTTAATAAGTAACAGACACAGATGTTTTACTCATCAAAACTGGGTGTGTGGTAGCTCATTGGTTAGAGCATTGGACTTTAAACCAAAAGGATGATGGTCCAATTATGACCCACACCATCTGCGCTCTGTCTTTTGGAAAGACAAAATACCAATTACCCATTTGAGGGCACGGTGGCATTATGTACTAAAGCATACTGCATGTCAATGGTGCACTTGCCTTGAACTGCTGCTAAATCTGCTTGTGTCAGGTTATTAAGTTGGAGAGCCTGAAAGTTGCTTACTTCTGTTCAGTGGTCCTTGCTGGGTACTTCCTCCACCCATAAAACAAACCAACAGGATGTGATTCTGGTAGTTGAAAGTGTCATTAAATCCCAATAAACAAACAAACACATAAACAAACATTAGTCAAATATCTAATTATAGAATGCCGAGTTTAAGCTTTTAGCTTGATGCTTAATCAATTTCCTTATTAGTAGTACACTTCTATTGTATTGTTCTAATTGTACTTTTATTGGAAACAAATATAGTAGTTATGGCCAAGACTGAATTGGTTAAATTCCTAGTTGCATTATGTGAAAAATTTGCAGCTTGAAATTTCAGAAATTTGACACCAAACTGCAGAAGATTAACACCCTAAGGCATAAAAAAGTTAAAAATCTGTTTTCAGGCCCTCCCACATGGTCCTTTTAGCTGCCGCATGCTCTCTTTTTTTAACCAATGCAACTTAAAGAAATAAGAATTAAATGGTTTATGTATGATATTTTACCCATGTTTGCCCATAAATTTGTCCCTTGAGTGCAAGAAGGCTTTGCAATGCTTTAGCACTGCAAAGCCTTCTTGCGCGCAAGGGATGAAATACACCAGCTCCCATGCTATTTTGTAGCTCATGAAGCCTAAAACAAACTAAGAACATGAACTTTAAATGGCAAAGAAATAATTACAGAAATAAAATATAAAATAAAAAAACAGCCGTCCGCATTCAATTTTACAAAAAATGGCATGAGAAACAGATATACTTTGTGTGGCCTAACCCTTAAGTCACCATACTGCCACAAACAGCCCATTTTATATTACTCTGTAAAATTTGTCTCAATTGTATTCTTCCCTTAGAACTCTACTGGTAGGATGCACTTATCTTGACAGTGATCTTATATTATTATTGGCTACCTTTACAGACAGCCGACAATAATATAGAAACACTCTTGAGTCATCTGCAGCTGTGTAAATGTAAATTTGGTAGTTATTACCAAGAAATTAATCTGCAGACATAATGGTTAATGATGTTCCTCAAAACACACAAGTCTGGCAAAGAATAGATTTGGGTTTCATAGGGTTCCTCAGAAATAAAACCTTAGATTCAAACTGGTTTTCAGTTTCTTGTGGTCCACATAAATTTATTTTTGGAAATTATGAAATACTCAAGTCCAAGCAGATTGTCCACACATATTACAGAGCTGGTTTAACTGGTTGAGTGCTAGAAACCACTATCAGGGCTTTAAAAAAAATGAGGGTAACAGAGCAAAAGCAAACATTTTCCTTGCTCATGTTTTATATTCAGCCAAATGCAAATACCATTTTGTTTATATAAATTTGTTCTATTATATGTGGGCACTCTCCAATCAAGCCTGAAAGTTAAAAAATTTATAGTAATTTATATATTTTTTATACTTACCAATGACCCAGACATAGCTGGTGCTAACTCTTAAAATATAGGGCCAAACACAAATTTTGCCCCCCAATCCCCAAAATTTGCATCTAAAACTAAAGAAAACATGTCCTGAAAGGCCCTCCACACTTCGCCCCTACTGCGCATGCGCAGTGTCAAGGACGTTCCGAAATTGGCGCCATTAATCATTCTAATAACCAGTGCCTGGTAAGCGCTATGTACTCAGCGGGGAGGCAAGAGTTCCCAACTCCTGGGAGGGCCATCCCCGTCTGGGTCATTGGTAAGTATAAAAAATATATAAATTACTATAAATTTTTTAACATTTTTATACTGTACCAATGACCCAGACATAGCTGAATAGTAAAAAGGCTGGAGGGCCAAGGACATAGAGCAAAATGGAATACGCTCAATAAAAATAAAATAGAGTCATCCCCTGTAGGGAAAAGAAGTAATAGGCCTTACATGTATCTTTCTTATTTATGATAAATTAGAAAGATACAACACCTTCCAAAAATTGAGCTTCATACATCCATGTACTCTATTAATATCCAATAATCCTTATACTAATAATTTTTAAAGCAAGCCAATAATAAAGTAAGTCTAGAGAATAGAGACTCTTATACTTCTAAAAGTGTGTGAGAATTGCATAATCATGTCCGTTGACATATGCAATATTCAAAGGCTATACTTTAAAAACTAAGACTTGAATGAATTTTATAAACTTAAACTTCTCACTAAACAACCATCCCAATAACAGCTCAGAATTACTAACTCCGGAGGAGGTATCCCCTTGTTGTCATAGTAACAACAGGTGACCCAAGGGAACACCCTCCCCCCCCCTTTTTCTTGCCCTGGGTCAAATAGCCCAGAGCGAAGAGGGCAGCCGAACGGAGACACTGCCGAAACAGACAGCCTACCTAGCTATAGTAGCAACTGTTAAGAGAATGACATTCTGAGCAGTAGATAATAGACCTAACAATAGAGGCCTCCAGAAATGGACTCGATATTTCTGAGATAAAATTCATGAATGGATGGCTGAGCGCAATGAGCAGCCTTCAAAAATCTATAATAGCAACACTATTAATGTAAGCCCAAGAAGTAGAAGAACTCTTACTTCATGAGCCGAAATCTTAAGCACAACTGCTAAGCTAATGATTTACCATAAGCAGTACGCTAGTTAATAGAATCCATTAACAATAAAATGGAGCGTAACGTCCTTCTACTAGACATCAAAGACAGAAGAAGCTTACGCCCTTGTAATAAACAGATATCTGTTTATAAATACATAAACTGTACCCGGAAAGAGTAAAGGCCTATGCCCATACGAAGACGGAAGGACCTTAAAATAATAGGTTCCGGATAATAGGAGCCTAACTCTTATGCAACAATCCAACCTAAATAGTAACGGAAGTATTGATTCCGAAACTATGAAAGTGAAAATCATCCATCGATAGTGCATGAAACTCACTGACTCTACAGTAAAAGAGAAACCAACAGAATTACTGTCTAAAAGGTCAGAATTTGAAAACTACTGTTTCCAGAGGCTCAAATGATTACTTAGCTAAATAAGAACCGAAGTTAAAATCCGTATAGGAATTTAATCTAAAGATTCTAAGTCTATTTATCCAAAGGTTACTAACTGACTTAGATAAAGAGACAAAAGACTCAATTGTAAACTATAGTAGAGTGCATAGGTATGAGGTAACATAAACCTATAACCTAAATAACACAGGCTGCAGTATATCTTGTGAAACAAGTATACTAAAAAATAGCAATGAGTAGTATGGAGGGATCAACCATATGAACATAATGATCCCTACACCACGACGGAAGAGCCTCCACTTTAGTCGCATAGAATAGCGAAGAAGAGGATCTCCTATAGTAAGAAATCGCGTCCAAAGCTCGTCCAGTACAGTGCATACAATGCAATACGGACCACACAACAGAATACATGAAGGTTGCGACCTTGCTGGTTGTGATAAAGATGACACGATTTACCCAGTGAAAAAAGATCCTCACATAGAGGAAGATTTCATGTTAAGATCCACAGTAGACAAGAGAGTAAATTACTCATGATCTCTGTGAAGATAGAGATGCTATCAACAGAAATGTATAGTGGTTGTTTATCTTAGCAATACCTGCTAAAACAACAGCGCCAGAGGATACGCGTATCCTATCATTCCGTCCTATAGATCAATAGAGCGTTAACAGTATTAGCTCAGAGATCTGGACAAGCCAACACATACGTCTGCAATTGATTAGCAAGCTGTGTCATAAATAAAACATCATTGGGCGCTCCCATAGATAGCAAATCTGATTAAATACTTGTTTGTTGAGAGTCCATTCTGACAGCAACAAGCGACCCGTAAGAGAACGGGAGTGCGATAAAACAATCAGACGACCCAGAATATGACGGACCAAAACTGAACTTGGTGTACTATAACCAACAGACGGATTCTTTCCATTAAATTGAATAACGGAAACGAAAGAGTGCCTCCCTGGTTCCGGAGATACGCCACTACTGTCGAATTAAAGGACAGGAATTTGGGCATGCGTTTCTGAATAATGTTCATGCAATGACATAAAGCAAGCCTAAAAAACATTATTCCGCGGAAGTTAAACTGATAGCTAAAAGACTGCGGAACCCAAAGACCCTGGCACTTCGAATCCGTAGGGATCAGTATATATCCCAATCTGTTTGACTGGCAACCGTCATAACAGCCACACTCGGGTCCGGCAACTGCGGCGGCACTCTCTGAGTCAACCACCGAATGTTTGCCCCAGTCTGAATCTCTTGTAACACTAGATAGACAAGAGAATGTATAATTCAAGCAATTCATGGATTGCCGGAAAGTTGCCGTCGAAGAGAAGCTCCTCCGAGAACGAAGCGACTCTGAGAGAGTTCTTAACCTACTATCCACGCGTGGATGTAGCTAGGGCTGCATCACGTCTAACCAACTCCAATCAGCCACTGAAGGGCGGAGTTATACGTGAACAAACTACTGCCCTCAAAAGAAATTACATTGAGAATAATATCCCGTAAATCTTTTCTTGAAGACGTAATGATAACGCCTCAGTAAGGCGGATTACGTATAATAAAGCGTCTAAGTTAAGTCTACTATACATAATGTCGTTCCCAACATTGAAATTGGAAAAGACATAAACGGCGAAAAAGAATATATGCAGTCTTTAATCACCGTCTAGACGCATATGAACTCTCGGTATGCCCTGCTCTGCCAAAATAAACTATATGTAAAAAAGATAAAATGGCAGAAATGAGCCACGCGGACAAGAAACTAAACTATCATGCTTAGTAGCAGGCTTGTATATATATATAAATATATAGCGTCGAAAAATAAAACACATGTTGTAATGACAATATTGGACTGCGTCGGTAAGTCAGGGACAAAGCCCCTGTACCGATCGAAAAATCCGAGTCCAATGACGCTATAAGTCTCTTATCCAAGATCGCAGCAATGAAGTCCGAAAAATAATCCCTGGAAGAAATGCCAGAAGATAAGAAAGGCATCTTCCGATACTACTAAAGGGAAAACTCGAAATCTTTCGAATCCCTTTCGCCATCCTGTCGGACCCTATAAAGCGTTCGGTCGTCCGTAGCTTGATGCAACCGCGGACCGCACCGACCCAGCGCCGTCGGATAATTCCTGATTCGACCGAGAAACCGTCAATTGCTGGGATGCTGCGAAACAACTGTGCTAACTCGGATAGCACGTCCGTCACTGAGGCCTGAGGAGCAGCGGTCTTACGATGCATTGCCGCAGGAAGCTCCGAGATCGTTACCCCGTGCATACTTCCAATATGCGAGCGAACGGAGTGTATAGGCCTCGTGTCCCTTGGCTACCGGATGGCGCGACCTATTCGCTGTGGAATCACTGAATGCCGAAACTGATCGGATACTCGAGGTCACGTAGCCAATGTGCGGACGTGTGCCCTGCTGTGAGGATGAGGAAGCATTAAAGACAGTCTCTCGGACTGTCAATATAACGGAGCGTCCCGAGCAACGGACATATGCTCCGAATGTAAAATATCTGAACCACAACATGCGGTCCCCTATGTTGTTGGCTTCCTCCGATCTGTCCTCAATCTGCCGTCACTGGGTGAGTACTAAAGTAATTAAAGTGCTCGCATCACCCAAATCTCCTTCCTAGACCGCAACGGACGAACCCGGCAGCCGAACCATTCGATGAATGTACGCTACACCGGGTGAGCTAGCGAATGTCACTCCGTAAGCGATAGACGTATTCCATGAGCACATATTGCCGCTAACTCTTCATTAACTATGACGACAGAGGCACACTTTTGAAAGACATCTCCATAACTCTTCGAACAAGAAACCAGAAATGCTTGGATAGCAAGCATAAAATAATAATATATATAGCGTCGTTCAATAATTCGATAGTTTGCGTGACATTATTGGACTATGTCGGAACTGAGGGACGATGTCCCTGAACCGAACCAAAAATTTCTAAGTCCACCGACGCTATCAGTTTCTTATCCGGCATCGCAGCATATGTTGTTCCGAAAGGGAAAGCTAGAAATCCACCGAATCCCTTTCGGTATCCCGTCGGACCGGATGAAAATTTTCGGACGTCCGTACCCGCTTCCGCGGAGCGTCCCGACCCAGCATCGTCGGATAAAATATATGCGACAGATTCAGTTGATGCTGGGATGCTGCGATAAACTGTGCTATTAAGGAAAGCACGTCCGTTCCCGAGGCCTGTGCAGTAGCGGACTTACGATGCATTGCCGCTGGAAGCACCGTGTACGTTGACTCCCGCACACTTCCTATGCGAACGCCCGGAGTCTGCAGGCCTCGAGTCCCCGGCTACCGACCCAGCGCTGTCGGATAATTCTCGATCCGACACCGTTTCTGTCGGCTGCTGGGATGCTGCGATAAGCTGTGCTATGTGCACAAGAATGTCCGGCGTCGAGACCTGCGGAGGCGCAGACTATCGCTGCTTCGCCGAGGGTAGCTCCGCATCAGATGGCTCCCGCATACTTCCTATGCGAACGTCCGGAGTCCATCGGTCTCGAATCCCTGGCTGTCGGATGGTGTGACCTGGTCGCCGAAGAATCCTTGATCGGCGAAGCTGGTAATATATCGGCGGTCACGCAGCCAAGGTGCGGTCGTGTGCGCTGACGAGAAGAGGAAGCCTTAGCAGTCTCAGCGGACTGCCTATACAACGGAGCGTCCCGAGCGACGGACGTATGCTCCGCTAACGACACATTTGTACCACAACATCTGGGGCCAGATGTTGTTGAACGAGAGAGGGGCCTCTCTCGCTTGCCGTCCGGATGGACCGGAACGAGCTATGAACCGGACTAAAAGGCTTCCTCCGTTCTCCCTCCGATCCGCCGTCACTGGGTGTGCATTAAGTTAATTTTATAGTGCTCGCATCACCCCAAAATTCCTTCTAGACCGCAACGGACGAACCCGGCTGCCGAACCATTCGGTGAATGGACGCTACACCGGGCGAGCTAGCGGACGTCAAAGGCCGTCGAACCTACTAGGGTCCTCTTAGGCAATTGGCGTATTACATGAGCACTTTTCCGCTAGCCCTTCATTAATTGTGACGACGGAGGCACACTGTTGGAAGACATCACAGATACATCACCCTAATCTTGATCGTCTGAAATAGAAATTGATAAAGTAGAGTGACCCTGCGGGGAAAGGACCGGAGTGTCCAAATCCCCAACAACATACCGTGACATACGCTTCCCATATTGTCATCGAAATCATACGATACAGAACAGGAGTTAATGCGAGTACACTGACCACATATAGAATGATAATAAGGTCAGAGGAAGACTTCCTCTTAAAACAATTGATCAATATCCTTTCAATGTGAAAAGAAAACAAGTCCTGGTACTCGCACTAACCCCTGGCAATCAAAATACATAATAATAATATGATCCATTAATATAGAAAAAATAATTGAAATCAAAATATTTTGAAAAAATATTTTTTCAGAACAGCCCAAGTTTCTGAAAAGTAACGTTGAGCCCCAATGGATCCCAAGCCTAAGTGTGGACAAAAATTTTAAAAATATTTTAAACAATTTATTCAACACTTACGAACAATAATAATGTATCTATTTATGATTAAAATAACATAAAGATATTATTATTTAGAAATCCCCCCCTCACACAGAGGGCTGTTGTAAATGTAAACAATGAGTGTAAAAACACTAAAATAAGACTCCAGGCACCCAGGCCCGAAATCAGTTACCAAAAATACACCATCTGATGCAAAACAGAGACTTCCAGGGAAGAAACTGCAGAACATCAGATGGTAGATGCAGAACACAACGCCTAACCACCCGTAGGTGAAGACGTAAACATGGGGAAAGAACAGAATTCATTCTGTTATTCAGCTAAAACTCCCAAGAAATTTTAGTAATAATAATTACAGAAACTATGCCAAAAGCATGGGAGAATAGCAAGGGGGAACTTAAAGGACAGGGAGAGAGGAAAAACACTTGAAAAAACAGTGTAACTAAATAATCAGAATGACAACAAAATGGCTGCTGCCTTGAAAATAGGTAACTTAACATAATTTCATTAAAAAATTTTAAGTTACAGCCCTGATAATATTCTGTCACACATTCTTTTCCTCTCCTCCTTTTCTATCCTCCTTAGAATCACCATTTCACTAATATTTATGTGTCTGGCATCATTTAAACTGAGATTTAAAAGCACAAAGATCAGTCAGATGTTAACTGATGAAGGGCCAAACTTAGAATGATTAATGGCGCCAATTTCGGAACGTCCTTGACACTGCGCATGCGCAGTAGGGGCGAAGTGTGGAGGGCCTTTCAGGACATGTTTTCTTTAGTTTTAGATGCAAATTTTGGGGATTGGGGGGCAAAATTTGTGTTTGGCCCTATATTTTAAGAGTTAGCACCAGCTATGTCTGGGTCATTGGTACAGTATAAAAATATAAGCAATCTGTCATTTGCAGAATGAGGTCCCCAGAGGGAGAATTTGCTGATCCTATCCCATACAGTGGGCCAATTTATCCTCTGGGTACCTCTTTCTGTTTAGATTTGAGACCTACATGCAGATTGAGGTTCACAGAGGGTACATTTAGTGATGCTACCCTGAGGTTCACAGAGGGTAAATTTAGTGATGCTACATCTGCAAAATAAGGTTCCCAGAGGGTGAATTTGGTGATGCTTCCCTGCTGTGCAGGGTAGCATCACGAAATTCACCCTCTGGGAACCTTATGTTGCAGATGACAGTCTGCTTATTTTCTGGCTTGTCTCCAATAATTTGTAATAGAACAAATTTTGAATAATAAATTTAGACCACCTAAAATAATCTAGCCCTCAACCAGTTAATAAAGCAAAGCTGAACGAAACCAAATTAAACCAAAGGTATGTAATCATTATTGAAAGAAAGTCAAGAAAACCTATACTTGTTTCATTTTTCAAAATGAATTAAAAGGGCCTGCATTCCCATAACTTGGTTAGTTAACTGTATACTGAGCCCCTTCAAATGGAAGCATCTTCCAAAAGGTTCTAAAAATCTTTGAACCTCATTTTTATCTTCAAAGACAATATTCTTGTTTTCAGTTTTTAAATATACAGATAGAAGAATTTCAATAAAAGCCCTTTTTATCATATTCTGAAGGAATTTCAGAGGATCCTAAATTTGTTTACCATGATTATGCAAAGAGATTCTATTCAATTTTCTACCAAGTATATCTATTCTCTGCATTTTCTTATGGTGGTCTGGTATAATAAATTTCATTTTAGGCCCCACAAAGTAGTTCTTCTGTTTCTTAGGCCATATTTTGTAAAATTGCATGCAGGCGGTTTTTTATTTTATTTTTGTTAGGATTTCTTTGCTATGAAAAGTTCATGTTTGTGGTTTGTTTTATGTTTTAGGCCTCATAATCTACAGAATAGCATGGGTGGTGGTGTATTTCATCCCTTGAGTGCAAGAATCTTTGCAATGCTAAAGCATTGCAAAGCCTTCTTGCATTCAAGGACAAATTTATCAATTTTAGTAACTAAAAATATCAGACATAAACCAATTTTTATTTTTCTAAGTTATAAAAAGAGAGCATGCAGCAGCCATGAAGTTAATCAATCGAAAAGTAACTCATCTTTAGGGATGAAGTATTTGAGTGGTGCAAGGCTGAACAACAGTTCAACAACCCTGGCTTGAACTAGGGCTGCACGATATTTCGATATACCGGTATTGAAATCTTCACTGGTTGAATATCATCCATTCTATCAGAATACTGGTATATCATCTCTAACGATATTCTTTTTTAGAAAACGATAAAAAACATAGATGTCTTCATTTTCCAAAAAAAATTGATTCAATCTAACAGCTGATCAGAGAAACAGGAAGTTTTTTTTTTCACTTCACAGACAAAAGATGAACAGCGAGATATTACCTGACTTTGGCGTCTGACTTTTGAACTATGCCATATATCGACAAACAGACATGGTTTTTTAAGACTCGTGGGGGATATTAGTTGTAAGCCATTTCCAATTGCATGAAATGTTTCGAATGGACTTGCCGTCTCGTAACAATAGCTACCAGTTTCCAGAAATATACAGAGCTCTTTCAACAAATAATAATAAGCATGTAACCCTCTATTATAATAATAAGTGTTGCTGTGGTTACTAAACTGACAGACAAGAAATGTTTTTCACCAACTACAACCCGTGTTACAAAACAAGTGACAACATAAAATGAATGATAGAGGAGTTGATCGAAAAAAGAAAAAAAAAATGAAAATATGTCTAAAAAAAGGCAGTGGTTAGAATAATTTAACCCTTTACCCAACAAATTTGCTGCATCCACACAAGTAATTTTAAAATTAAGGAGTTGAAGATAAATCTTTTTTTAAAAAATTTCAAAAGAACCTCATCAGATGGACCCCTCACTGAAATGAGTCCATCAAGCTCATTCCAATGAGGGGTCAGATGATTTTGGCCCCCCCCCCCCCATCCTCAGGAAAGAGCCAACAGAGGCACTGTGTATCAAATATTATGCAATCAAGAATATGTAAATAAAGTAATGTTAAAAATCAAACAGTCAATTGTGGTAAACCCCTGTTTTATTGCCCAACAAAAATAACTTATACAGAAATCACATGCTACCAGAAATCAGAGAATATATCACCCACATAAACATATTACACCACCAAACCATTTTCTCTTAATTTATTGACCTGGCTTTTGTAGTGTGACTCTATACCTGGGTCTCAGATACCAGACAAACCAATGTACAGATGGATCTTCAAAGTGACTGATCTGCTTTTGAATGAATAAAACTAATACATACCTTGGTATTATTTGCACATACACTTTCTCTGGAACTCTCATTACAAACTGATAGTTCTTTCTTCAAAACCTGAAGGAAAACATGAAGAAAATAATTGCATGGGAATACATGCAGAATTAACCCATTACCCAACATGCAGGATATCAAAATTTATTATTTTAATTAATGTTTCTCTAAAATTTTTAACAAAATCATATTATCTGACCCCCTCATTGGAACAAGCTCATTCTAATGAGGGGTCACATATGGTTTTGTTGCAGTTTTTTTTTAAAATATTGTTTTTTTTCAACTGCTTACTTTGTATATTATGCGGGCAGATGTGGAAGAATCGTTAGGTAAAGGTTTAACTCTAGATCTCAGGACTGTCTCACAGCTAAATGCTGCTAAAAAATGTCTCTTGTAAAAAGCACTTACAGCATGATGAAAGCTTCACATCTAGTTAAGAAATGTTACACTGTAACAAGACCTACCTGAGGTCACTCTGTCATTTGTTTTGGAAAGATTCTATCTCTTTACCTAACATGCCCAAAAGAGGACTCTTCAGTATTTTCTCCCAAACAGCTGAAAAATGTCAATTTTCGCTTCCAAAACATATGTTATGACATCACTGAGATGTCACTGGTATGTTTTTAGGCAAAAAAAATTTAAATTTCTAATTGATCTAGAAATTTTTTTGGATTTTGCAAATATCCCCTACTTTTCATGTTAGGTAAAGGGTTAAATAAAACTGATTCTTTATTTGGTTGAATGCTAGACGCCAGTATCCTGGCTATATTGAAAAGTGCTAAAAGCAACTGTAGTGGCTTTACACAGTATGTGTGAACTTCTTGTTAGCTCAACACAAGAAAAGAATATTTACATAAAAATGTTTTGTTACAATTTATTAGAGAATGTTAACACTCTCCAATAAAGAGTAACAAAATAATTATTTATGAATAAAATCATGGTAAATTAAAGCACCTCCTGCTGGTATCATGATATCTATGAATGAAAGTGTCAATGACACTGCAGCTCAACTTGTCCAAGAAGAGACTGAACTAAACAGAAAGCTCATTAGTTCCAAAGTCAAATCATTCAATCAAGTTTCTCCAGAAAAGACATCACACCAAAGCTACATATGTAATGTGAAAAAGATCGGGTGAGGGCTGCGACCTGTTGGGTGTACTAATGGAATTGTTGACAATTTATATGCCAAATTCAAGTTGTCTGATAATGGCCATGTTGTTCAATGAAATTCAGAAAAATGTGATAGCTCCCATGTAGACATCATACCAAAGCTACATATGAAATCTGAAAAAAAATCGGGTGAGAGATGTGGCCCTTTATGGTGTGCTAATGGAATTGTTGATAATTTATGCACCAAATCCAAGATGGCTGTGGTGGCCACGTTTTTCAATGATATTCAGAACAAGAAAAATGTTACTAAGGCAACACATGCCCCCCTTGTGACCTTCATCTTGCAGATGCGGCGGAAACTATTATATGCGACACATCTTCTGACTGTCTTTAACATTTGTAAAAAGTTTAACAATTGTACTATGATTCGTTTCGGAGTTATGGCTGAGACACGAATATTGACTGATTTTTAGCGTGACCTTGAAATGTGACCTTGACCTTGAAGGTACGAACCCGGCTATGGTTTGTGACACATCCTCCTATGGTCCTTTATAATTGTGTGAAGTTTGATGACTGTGGCCCTGAGCGTTTTCGAGTTATTGGCTCGGACACACACACACACGGACACACAGACGGACGGATACATGCACACTTCAAGGTACGAACCCGGCTATGGTGTGTGACACATCCTCCCATGGTCCTTTATAATTGTGTGAAGTTTGATGACAGTGGCCCTAACCGTGTTCAGTGTGACCTTGAAATGTGACCTTGACCTTACAGACCTGGCTGTGGTGTGTTACACATCCACCTGTTGTCCTAATAGTTTTGGAGTTATGCTTGAGACACAATTTGTGATCCAGAACATATGAAGGTCAATTGTGACCTCCACCTTGCAGATGAGGCGGAAACTATAATACGAGACACACCTTCTGACTGTCCTTAACATTTGTAAAAAGTTTAACAATTGTACTATGATTCGTTTCTGAGTTATGGCTGAGACACGAATATTGACCAATTTTTAGTGTGACCTTGAAATGTGACCTTGACCTTGAAGGTACGAACCTGGCTATGGTGTGTGACACATCCTCCTATGGTCCTTTATAATTGTGTGAAGTTTGATGACTGTGGCCCTGAGCGTTTTCGAGTTATTGGCTCGGACACACACACACACGGACACACAGACGGACGGACACATGCACACTTCAATCACTATATGCCACCCAACTTAAGTCGGGGGGCATACAAATGTGATAGCTCCCATCTAGACATCACACCAAAGCTACATATGAAATTTGAAAAAGATTGGGTGAGAGATGCGGCCTGTAGGTGTACCAATGGAATTGTTGACATTTTATATGCCACATCAAAGATGACTGTGGCAGCCATGTTTTTCAACAGAATTCGGGAAAAGTCAATAGTTCCCATCTAGACGTTGCACCAAAGACATGTATGAAATTTGGAACTGTGCGGGTGAAAGATGCGGCCTGTAGGGTGTGCCAATGGAATTGTTGACAATTCATTTGCCAAATCAAAGAAGGCTGCTGACGGCCATGTTTTTCAACGAAATTCAGAAAAATTTGATCGCTCTCATCTAGACATCATACCAAAGCTACATATAAAGTTTGAAAAAGATCAGGTACGAGATGTGGCCTGTAGGGAGTGCCAATGGAATTGTTGACAATTTATATGCCAAATCCAAGGTGGTCACAGGCAGCCATGTTTTTCAACAAAATTCGGAAAAATTCCATAGCTCCCATCTAGACAGTGCTCTTGGAACTGATTGGGTGAGAGCTGCTCTCAGCTCTCAAATATATTAAAAATTATCTGAGAAACAAAATGGCCAACCAAAGATTGTCAGACTTCGGGGTCATATATATGTCATCCGAAAGGAGTAAAATGTTACTCGAAAATCCATATGATGTTGTTGATAAATTTGCAAAACGAAATGGTAACACTATAATATCTCTATATTGACTACCTTAGCCAGTATTGGTGTTCTGGACGAGTCGAAATAAGCAATGCCACTATAAACTAAGTATCCCACTGCCACTACACCAATAACACAAAAATCTGACAGCATTTTGTGGAAGGCCCTCTATGAGAACGTTGTTGTGTTATTGGTGTAGTTAAAGAAAGATGCATAGTTTATAGTAGTTTTTGGTGCTCCCCCCTCCCTCCCCCCAGAAGACAGACCCTGGTTACTGGGCTGACCAAACACTACTCTACAGCTGTTGTTGAGAAAAAGCACATGAAGCTCTGATATCAAGCTCATAGATTACTGGGTGCAACAGGGTTCCAACACTTGCAAATTCAAGGAGTTTCCAGGACCTTTTATTAAGTATTCAAATACAGCACTTTATCCCCACTTTTTTAAGTGGGCTCTAAGTGCTTTACAGAAGGATCAAAGCACTTTACACAATTGCTGTATGTCCCTTTTAGGTATTACAAGCAGATGCTTGGCACACATTGCTTATTATGGGTGGACCTCTGTTGTTCAAACACAATTCCTCGCTCTTCACGAATCCTATGAAGGGATCTTTAGACTGCAAGATGAGTGTCTCTCTTTGCACAGAGGATCAGCATTTTATGTCTCCACTCGATAGAATGGTACACTATGACAGCATCAACCCAACAACTCATGCTTACAGAGACTGTTGGACTCATCAAGAACTTTCCCCATGCATGGATCGATTGAAGGACATATGGCTTGAGATACCAGCACAGTTATCCTCTTACCCCCTACAAGAGAAATAATGAACATGTAAACTGAGGGATTTTGTACACAATATTTTGTTATTTAATGTCATATCACAATATTATCCACAGTCTTATACATCATTCTCATTCTATTAGAGACATTTAACCTTTTACCGAACGAATTGGCCACATCTGCTCTGTAATTTAAGAATTAAGCAGTTCAAAATTTCCAACAAAACCATATCATGTCACCCCCTCATTGGAACAAGCTCACTGAGATCATTCCAATGATGGGCCACATGATATGGTTTTGTTGAAATGTTTTGAAAAATTTGAAAAAACAATAATTACAATATTAAATTTTGATATTCTGTGCATTGGGTAAAGGGTTAATCTATTAGATAGAAAATCTATGCCAGCAATATTTAGCTCACTGTGAGGCACACTAAATATTGATGAAATGAATCTCCTATGATTACCCAATATCTCATTTTTCGAAGGTTTTCAAGGAACATTCCAATATTTAAGAACTTGCCAGATCTTTGGTAAAGAATTTCTATTTCCAGACTTTCACTGAATTCAAGGAGCTGCGGGAACCCTGATATTGATATAATAAAACAAATGATGTATGTAAAACATGAAAAACAAACTTCCAATGAAAAAGGGCCTAATCATTTGGAAAGCTCACAATAAAATGTTTGGCATATACAGTCAAAACCAGTTAGCTTGAAGTTTGTGGGACTGCCAGTGAACTTCGCATTATCCAGACGTTCAAGTTATTCAGATTTGGTTAATTCGAGGATTTTGACCAGCAAAGGGAAATGGGACACCATTATGTTGTTTGGAAGTTCACCATCTACACATGCTTTGAACATTGTTTTCAGCTTTCAGTCTTTCTGAAGTGTTTATACATGAAACAGATTTTGGAGATGTACTTTGCTTTGTACTACAAGTAATTGATGAAATAAAACACAATTTAACACACAGTTTGTTTATCTTATTTATTTTGAAGTATAAAAAAGTTAAAAAATTTATAGTAATTTATATATTTTTTATACTTACCAATGACCCAGACATAGCTGGTGCTAACTCTTAAAATATAGGGCCAAACACAAATTTTGCCCCCCAATCCCCAAAATTTGCATCTAAAACTAAAGAAAACATGTCCTGAAAGGCCCTCCACACTTCGCCCCTACTGCGCATGCGCAGTGTCAAGGACGTTCCGAAATTGGCGCCATTAATCATTCTAATAACCAGTGCCTGGTAAGCGCTATGTACTCAGCGGGGAGGCAAGAGTTCCCAACTCCTGGGAGGGCCATCCCCGTCTGGGTCATTGGTAAGTATAAAAAATATATAAATTACTATAAATTTTTTATCATTTTTATACTGTACCAATGACCCAGACATAGCTGAATAGTAAAAAGGCTGGAGGGCCAAGGACATAGAGCAAAATGGAATACGCTCAATAAAATAAAATAGAGTCATCCCCTGTAGGGAAAAAGAAGTAATAGGCCTTACATGTATCTTTCTTATTTATGATAAATTAGAAAGATACAACACCTTCCAAAATTGAGCTTCATACATCCATGTACTCTATTAATATCCAATATAATCCTTATACTAATAATTTTTAAAGTAAGCCAATAAATAAAGTAAGTCTAGAGAATAGAGACTCTTATACTCCTAAAAGTGTCTGAGGATTGCATAATCATGTCCGTTGACATATGCAATATTCAAAAGCTATACTTTAAAAACTAAGACTTGAATGAATTTTAAAAACCTAAACTTCTCACTAAACAACCATCCCAATAACAGCTCAGAATTACTAACTCCGGAGGAGGTATCCCCTTGTTTTCATAGTAAAACAGGTGACGCAAGGGAACACCCTCCCCCCCCCCCCCCCCCCCCCCTTTTTCTTGCCCTGGGTCAAATAGCCCAGAGCGAAGAGGGCAGCCGAACGGAGACACTGCCGAAACAGACAGCCTACCTAGCTATAGTAGCAACTGTTAAGTGAATGACATTCTGAGCAGTAGATAATAGACCTAACAATAGAGGCCTCCAGAAATGGACTCGATACTTCTAAGATAAAATTCATGAATGTGGATGGCTGAGCGCAATGAGCGGCCTTCAAAAATCTATAATAGCGACACTATTAATGTAAGCCCAAGAAGTAGAACTCTTACTTCATGAGCCGAAATCTTAAGCACAACTGCTAAGTCAATGATATACCATAAGCAGTACCGATAGTTAATAGAATCCATTAACAATAAAATGGAGCGTAACGTCCTTCTACTAGACATCAAAGACAGAAGAAGCTTACGCCCTTTGTAATAAACAGATATCTGTTTATAAATACATAAACTGTACCCGGAAAGAGTAAAGGCCTATGCCCATACGAAGACGGAAGGACCTTAAAATAATAGGTTCCGGATAATAGGAGCCTAACTCTTATGCAACAATCCAACCTAAATAGTAACGGAAGTATTGATTCCGAAACTATGAAAGTGAAAATCATCCATCGATAGTGCATGAAACTCACTGACTCTACAGTAAAAGAGAAACCAACAGAATTACTGTCTAAAAGGTCAGAATTTGAAAACTACTGTTTCCAGAGGCTCAAATGATTACTTAGCTAAATAAGAACCGAAGTTAAAATCCGTATAGGAATTTAATCTAAAGATTCTAAGTCTATTTATCAAAAAGTTACTAACTGACTTAGATAAAGAGACAAAAGACTCAATTGTAAACTATCGTAGAGTGCATAGGTATGAGGTAACATAAACCTATAACCTAAATAATAACAGGCTGCAGTAGATCTTGTGAAACAAGTATACTAAAAAATAGCAATGAGTAGTATGGAGGGATCAACAATATGAACATAATGATCCCTACACCACTACGGAAGAGCCTCCACTTTAGCCGCATAGAATAGCGAAGAAGAGGATCTCCTATAGTAAGAAATCGCGTCCAAAGCTCGTCCAGTACAGTGCTTACAATGCAATACGGACCACACAACGGAATACATGAAGGTTGTGACCTTGCTGGTTGTGATAAAGATGACACGATTTACCCAGTGAAAAAGATCCTCACATAGAGGAAGATTTCACGTTAAGACCCACAGTAGACAAGAGAGTAAATTACTCATGATCTCTGTGAAGATAGAGATGCTATCAACAGAAATGTATTGTGGTTGTTTATCTTAGCAATACCTGCTAAAACAACAGCGCCGGAGGATACGCGTATCCTATCATTCCGTCGTATAGATCAATAGAGCGTTAACAATATTAGCTCAGAGATCTGGACAAGCCAACACATACGTCTGCAATTGATTAGCAAGCTGTGTCATAAATAAATCATCACTGGGCGCTCCCATAGATAGCAAATCTGATTGAATACTTGTTTGTTGAGAGTCCATTCTGACAGCAACAAGCGACCCGTAAGAGAACGGGAGTCTGATAAAACAATCAGACGACCCGGAATATGACGGACCAAAACTGAACTTGGTGTACTATAACCAACAGACGGATTCTTTCCATTAAATTGAATAACGGAAACGAAAGAGTGCCTCCCTGGTTCCAGAGATACGCCACTACTGTCGAATTAAAGGACAGGAATTTGGGCATGCGTTTCTGAATAATGTTCATGCAATGACATAAAGCAAGCCTAAAAAACATTATTCCGCGGAAGTTAAACTGATTGCTAAAAGACTGCGGAACCCAAAGACCCTGGCACTTCGAATCCGTAGGGATCAGTATTATATCCCAATCTGTTTGACTGGCAACCGTCATAACAGCCACACTCGGGTCCGGCAACTGCGGTGGCACTCTCTGAGTCAACCACCGAATGTTTGCCCCAGTCTGAATCTCTTGTAACACTAGATAGACAAGAGAACGTGTAAATCGAGCAATTCATGGATTGCCGAAAAGTTGCCGTCGAAGAGAAGCTCCTCCGAGAACGAAGCGACTCTGAGAGAGTTCTTAACCTTACTATCCACGCGTGTGGATGTAGCTAGGGCTGCGTCACGTCTAACTAACTCCAATCAGCCACTGAAGGGCGGAGTTATACGTGAACAAACTACTGCCCTCAAAAGAAATTACATTGAGAATAATATCCCGTAAATCTTTTCTTGAAGACGTAATGATAACGCCTCAGTAAGGCGGATTACGTATAATAAAGCGTCTAAGTTAAGTCTACTATACATAATGTCGTTCCCAACATTGAAATTGGAAAAGACATAAACGGCGAAAAAGAATATATGCAGTCTTTAATCACACCGTCTAGACGCATATGAACTCTCGGTATGCCCTGCTCTGCCAAAATAAACTATTTGTATAAATGATAAAATGGCAGAAATGAGCAACGCGGACAAGAAACTAAACTATCATGCTTAGTAGCAGGCTTGTATATATATATATATAGCGTCGAAAAATAAAACACATGTTGTAATGACAATATTGGACTGCGTCGGTAAGTCAGGGACAATGTCCCTGAACCGATCGAAAAATCCGAGTCCAATGACGCTATAAGTCTCTTATCCAAGATCGCAGCAATGAAGTCTGAAATAATAATCACTGGAAGATAATGCCAGAAGATATGAAAGGCATCTTCCGATACTACTAAAGGGAAAACTCGAAATCTTTCGAATCCCTTTCGCCATCCTGTCGGACCCTATAAAGCGTTCGGTCGTCCGTAGCTGATGCAACCGCGGACCGCACCGACCCAGCGCCGTCGGATAATTCCTGATTCGACCGAGAAACTGTCAATTGCTGGGATGCTGCGAAACAACTGTGCTAACTCGGATAGCACGTCCGTCACTGAGGCCTGAGGAGAAGCGGTCTTACGATGCATTGCCGCTGGAAGCTCCATGATCGTTACCCCGTGCATACTACCAATATGCGAGCGAACGGAGTGTATAGGCCTCGTGTCCCTTGGCTACCGGATGGCGCGACCTATTCGCCGTGGAATCACTGAATGCCGAAACTGATCGGATACTCGAGGTCACGTAGCCAATGTGCGGTCGTGTGCCCTGCTGTGAGGATGAGGAAGCATTAAAGACAGTCTCTCGGACTGTCAATATAACGGAGCGTCCCGACCAACGGACATATGCTCCGAATGTAAAATATCTGAACCACAACATGCGGTCCCCTATGTTGTTGGGCGAGAGAGGGACCTCTCTCGCTCACAGCCCGGACGGACCTGGACAAGCCAGGAACCGGACTAACAGGCTTCCTCCGATCTGTCCTCAATCTGCCGTCACTGGGTGAGTACTAAAGTAATTAAAGTGCTCGCATCACCCAAATCTCCTTCCTAGACCGCAACGGACGAACCCGGCAGCCGAACCATTCGATGAATGTACGCTACACCGGGTGAGCTAGCGAATGTCACTCCGTAGGCGATAGACATATTCCATGAGCACTTATTGCCGCTAACTCTTCATTAACTATGACGACAGAGGCACACTTTTGAAAGACATCTCCATAACTCTTCGAACAAGAAACCAGAAATGCTTGGTTAGCAAGCATAAAATAATAATATATATAGCGTCGTTCAATAATTCGAAAGTTTGTGTGACATTATTGGACTATGTCGGAACTGAGGGACGATGTCCCTGAACCGAACCAAAAATTTCTAAGTCCACCGACGCTATCAGTTTCTTATCCGGCATCGCAGCATTCTGGTCCGACGAAAGAAGCTGTAGAAGACCAAGTCAGATGACATACATAACAGCATATGTTGTTCCGAAAGGGAAAGCTCGAAATCCTCTGAATCCCTTTCGGTATCCCGTCGGACCGGATGAAACTTTCGGACGTCCGTACCCGCTTCCGCGGAGCGTCCCGACCCAGCATCGTCGGATAAAATATATGCGACAGATTCAGTTGATGCTGGGATGCTGCGATAAACTGTGCTATTAAGGAAAGCATGTCCGTTCCCAGGCCTGTGCAGTAGCGGTCTTACGATGCATTGCCGCCGGAAGCTCCGTGTACGTTGACTCCCGCACACTTCCTATGCGAACGTCCGGAGTCTGCAGGCCTCGTGTCCCTGGCTACCGGATGGTGTGACCTGGTCGCCGAAGAATCCTTGATCGGCGAAGCTGGTAATATATCGGCGGTCACGCAGCCAAGGTGCGGTCGTGTGCGCTGACGAGAAGAGGAAGCCTTAGCAGTCTCAGCGGACTGCCTATACAACGGAGCGTCCCGAGCGACGGACGTATGCTCCGCTTGCGACACATTTTGTACCACAACATCTGGGGCCAGATGTTGTTGAACGAGAGAGGGGCCTCTCTCGCTTGCCGTCCGGATGGACCAGAACGAGCTATGAACCGGACTAAAAGGCTTCCTGCGTTCTCCCTCCGATCCGCCGTCACTGGGTGTGCATTAGGTTAATTTATAGTGCTCGCATCACCCCAAAATTCCTTCTAGACCGCAACGGACGAACCCGGCTGCCGAACCATTCAGTGAATGGATGCTACACCGGGCGAGCTAGCGGACGTCAAAGGCCATCGAACCTACTAGGGTCCTCTTAGGCAATTGGCGTATTTACATGAGCACTTTTCCGCTAGCCCTTCATTAATTGTGACGACGGAGGCACACTGTTGGAAGACATCACAGATACATCACCCTAATCTTGATCGTCTGAAATAGAAATTGATAAAGTAGAGTGACCCTGCGGGGAAAGGACCGGAGTGTCCAAATCCCCAACAACATACCGTGACATACGCTTCCCATATTGTCATCGAAATCATACGATACAGAACAGGAGTTAATGCGAGTACACTGACCACATATAGAATGATAATAAAGTCAGAGGAAGACTTCCTCTTAAAACAATTGATCAATATCCTTTCAATGTGAAAAGAAAACAAGAGGCCCCACGGGGCCTGAGGGCGCTCACCTGATACTGGCCGAGTCATATCACCAAAATAGCAAGGGATTCTGCCTTGTGGTTATTATCAGTTTTTCAACATAAAAGTGTTTTCTCTACTTAGTAACCCAGAGTGTTCATATGTTAGATACCCATATTGGGTACTCAATAATTTATCTATTTATTTATTGGAATTTAAGGTCACTTTCAGCATCTAAGGCTACATCTTACAGAGGCGTAATTATAATATCAAGTTTGGTCAATCGTTTATGCCTATCACTGCCCACTTTACAGGGCTTTCAATGCAGGAATTGGTTACTACTGGGCCCAATTTTATCAATAAAGCAGAACTTGAACAAACTTCAATTTGCCACTTCTAAGAAAATCAAAAATCAAATATCAAAAGATTCTGACAGGAGTAACAGAAAAAAAAGATTTTTTAAGAATATTTCTCATACTGAACTAAGTTATACATGGGCTCCCATAGGGAGCCCAAAAATAAAAGCTTCTGAAGCAGTGTTTTGGGAGAAGAAGATTCTTCAACGTTATTCCCATTAGCTACACTGTTAAAAAATGATGACTCGGCACTTTTAGTCCTAGAAAAGAACCTTATGATAAAATTTTTACCATTTTTTTCTTCCGGTCCTAAGGAAGCTTCACACCATATAAAAATTCTCAGTGCCATGTAGTTCTGGAGATATGGGCATTTAAAAAGAAAAAATTTTTTTAGCTCCTGCAGTTCCCGTGGGGGACAGGAAAACAATTTTCGGCATAAATTAGGTACTTATGACCCAATAAGCCCTCATATCAAATTTGGTTCAAATCGACTTTTTGGTTTGGAAAATAAAAATTTTGGTATAATTTGGGCTCCCACAGTGAGCCCAAATATGAACCCAGGTACTTGGCTTTACCAAACTTCACTCTCAGCCCCTAAGAATGCTGTACATCAAATATCAAAACATTTTGACTGGTGGATCTGAAAAAAAATTTTTTTTTAAAGAATATTCCTCATATTGAACTAAGTTATAATTTGGGCTCCCACAGGGAGACCAAATATGAGCCGAAGGACTTGACTTGAACAAACTTGAATCTCACCTCCCTAAGCATACTGTATACCAAATATCAAAAGATTCTGACCGGTGGATGCGAAGAAGAAGATTTTAAAAGAATATACCTCGTATTGCACTAAGTTACAATTTGGGTTCCCAAAGGGAGTCCAAATATGAACTCAGGGACTTGGCTTGAACAAACATCAATCTCACCCCCCTAAGGATGATGCATAGCAAATATCAAAAGATTCTGATTTGTGGATCCGAAGAAGAAGATTTTTAAAATATATCCCTCATATTGCACTAATTTGAACATTTGGGTTCCCATAGGGAACCCAAATATGGACCGAGGAATTTGATTTCTATAAATATGTGAATCAATGTTCCAAAGATGTTATATGTAAAATATGAAAGCTTTTAGAGCAGTGGTTTGGAAGAAAACAATTCTTTATTTTTTTCCCATTGCCTACTGTGTTAAAAAATACTGACTCAGCACTTTTTCAGAGTCCCGAAAAAGTACCCTATGATAAAACCGATAGCAATTTTTTTTTACCAATCCTTTCTGTTGGTCCCAAGAAAGCTTCACACCAAATAAAAATTCTCACTGCCGTGCAGTTTTTGAGATATAGGCGTTTTAATTTTTTTCTATTTTTAGCTCCTGTGGTTCCCACGGGGCTACAGGAAAAAAAATTTCTGCATAAATTAGGTACTTATGACCCAATAAGCCCTCACATAAAATTTGGTTCAAATTGGCCTCTCGGTTTAAAAAATAGAAATTTGGGGTGGGGCCAAAATTTTTGCTCCTCCCATAACATCGCCAAGTATAGACCTACGAACTTCTCTTGAACAAACTTGAGTCTACACCTCAAAAGGAAGCTGCATACCAAATATCAAGTCTCTGCTATTGCTGGTTCTTGAGAAGAAGATTTTTTAAGAATTGGAGCATTTTTGCCCCACCCCTCTGCTCAATATGAGCCGAAACCTAATTTGCCCAAAAATCAAAATGCCGCTATATAACCCCTACTCACATGAAATTTCATTAACATGCGGCCAGTGGTTTGGAAGAAAAAGACCCAAACACCACCTTCACGCCGGACGACGGACGACGGACGAAAAGTGATCAGAAAAGCTCACCCTGACTTTCAGTCAGGTGAGCTAACAAGTCCTGGTACTCGCACTAACCCCTGGCAATCAAAATACATAATAATAATATGATCCATTAATATAGAAAAAATAATTGAAATCAAAATATTTTGAAAAAATATTTTTTCAGAACAGCCCAAGTTTCTGAAAAGTAACGTTGAGCCCCAATGGATCCCAAGCCTAAGTGTGGACAAAAATTTTAAAAATATTTTAAACAATTTATTCAACACTTACGAACAATAATAATGTATCTAGTTATGATTAAAATAACATCAAGATATTATTTTTTAGAAATCCCCCCCTCACACAGAGGGCTGTTGTAAATGTAAACAATGAGTGTAAAAACACTAAAATAAGACTCCAGGCACCCAGGCCCGAAATCAGTTACCAAAAATACACTATCTGATGCAAAACAGAGACTTCCAGGGAAGAAACTGCAGAACATCAGATGGTAGATGCAGAACACAACGCCTAACCACCCGTAGGTGAAGACGTAAACATGGGGAAAGAACAGAATTCATTCTGTTATTCAGCTAAAACTCCCAAGAAAAATTAGTAATAATAATTACAAAAACTATGCCAAAAGCATGGGAGAATAGCAAGGGGGAACTTAAAGGACAGGGAGAGAGGAAAACACTTAAAAAACAGTGTAACTAAATAATCAGAATGACAACAAAATGGCTGCTGCCTTGAAAATAGGTAACTTAACATAATTTCATTAAAAAATTTTAAGTTACAGCCCTGATAATATTCTGTCACACATTCTTTTCCTCTCCTCCTTCTCTATCCTCTTTAGAATCACCATTTCACTAATATTTATGTGTCTGGCATCATTTAAACTGAGATTTAAAAGCACAAAGATCAGTCAGATGTTAACTGATGAAGGGCCAAACTTAGAATGATTAATGGCGCCAATTTCGGAACGTCCTTGACACTGCGCATGTGCAGTAGGGGCGAAGTGTGGAGGGCCTTTCAGGACATGTTTTCTTTAGTTTTAGATGCAAATTTTGGGGATTGGGGGGCAAAATTTGTGTTTGGCCCTATATTTTAAGAGTTAGCACCAGCTATGTCTGGGTCATTGGTACAGTATAAAAATATAGGAATGTACAGAACAAGGAATGCTGCATGCAAATGTACAAGAAGAAAGTGGGTCAGCATGAATGCAGATGATAAAGACCGAGTTAACAAAGGACTGAACACTATAAACTGAGAATATAACAAATAAAATAGCAGGGGAAATAAGTTGTGGGATAATTGAAAGAAAATATATTGTTCGTATCGATGATACCGGCTTAATGTATGAGCTGGTATTTTCAATACGGACAGGGGAGAAAAATTTCTCTGCAAGAAATTGTTTCTTCTCCTTCTGTACTGATGATGGTGTGTTCCCTGAATGACTACTGGACTAAAACAACACCTAATCAAGTTGGTGGATTATGGGGTCCATTGAGGGTGAAACTTACACTTACAAATTGTGACTGTGTTTTTTCTGAATGACTACTGCACTAAAACAACCCATAATCAAGTAACAGGTATCACAGTTTTTTATGTATGAGCACAGTTGAAATGAATTATAAGAACAGCTCATATATGCTTATTTTAAATCTTAATAAGCAAACCAATCCCCACCATCTTCGCAGAGGATCTCAACAAGCTTCATGACAATGAATGGGATGATACCAGCAGAGAAGTCATCGAATGTCTATCAACATTTAACTCAGCTAAATCATCTTTGTGCAGATCTCAACACCAAACAGACACCATCACTTCTTACTTCCAAAGACTCAGACTGACATAACACTTGAGGTAGATATACAGAAACAGCAACTGGAGACAGATTTTTACTCTTTGACGACAGCAAGCATACCAGCAGGAAAATCGCCTTTGCCACTACAGAGAACCTCCAAGTCCTAGCAACTTCTGAGACATTCTTCTGCGGCGGCACCTTCTACACATGTCCTCGTCTATTCTACCAGATTTACAGCCTATACATTCTGATTGATGACAAAAATGACACCAGTTGTATATGCTTTTCTACCAAGAAAAAGTGCAGCCATCTACACCAGGTTCTTTACTTTGCTCGTAAACAAGATGAATGAATTGGGTTTAGCATTTGCTCCTAACAGTGCCATGGCAGACTTTGAAACAACAGCCCACAACTCCATTAGACAGATCTTTCCAGATATCTCCATAAAAGGATGCTTCTTTCACTATACGCAATGTATTTGGAGGAAGAGGGAATGCCAATGACATCAACAGAATCCAGAGAGCTGCAGAAGGAACTTGTCACCCATGTGCTAAGAGGTACTTAAACATTGACCGCCGTTTATCCACTCTGAAAGAAAGATACCAGAATGGAACCATCGACCTGTTGTCATATGCAGATTCCAAATCCCAGTTACTGTATTTAGGAAAAATTTATATGATTTTGTAGATATTATAATTCTTTAATTTACTCATTCATTCATTTATTGATTGATTGATTGATTGATTGATTGATTCATTCATTCATTGTTCATCTTATGCTAGAGAAATGTAAAATATTGGATTTTGCCGATAATATAAAGCATTATTCATGTATACAATAATTGCTAATGATGTAATCATCATGTTTAATTTAATTTGTTTTGATTATTTTCAATAAAAATATATCTAATTAGCTAGTGTTATTTTGTATATTGAATTGAACTGTCCAGTAGGCATTCGGGGAATAAACCATAATTCCTTACATGTATAACATAATTCACCTCAAGTAGCCTCTTAATCCAGCAACTTGATTAGGTGCTGTTTTAGTCCAGTAGGCATTCGGAGAATAAACCCTGATGATACCAGCCCAACTATACGGTACAGACATGGGAGAAGAGGTTTGCAGTTATTCCGCAAAGTTGCAAAAGTTGTGTTGGTATTTTCAGTATGTATATGGGAAAAAAAAACTCAGTTGTTCCAAAGTTGCAAAATAACTTTTTTGTCTCAAAACATAGCTTAGCTTATGACCTCTCATTGAAGCAAGCTCAATGAACTCGCTCCAATGAAGGGTCATAAGCTATGTTTTGTGATAAAAATTGAATTTTTCAAACTGAATGCGGAAGGAAAACCCCTTAGAGCTTTTAAACATTATTGTTAGCTTGGACACTATTCAATCAAGGATTTTTATTGAAAATTAATCAGCGAATTTCAACTCATATTAAAGAGTCTTTTTTAACTTTGATAACAAAAACAACACACATGAGATTAATGTTTTGCAGACCAATATTATGACCCCAACACTGTCAAAATACGGGAACATCAGAAAACTGTTGTTTGATTAATGCTATTGTTCTGCTGATTTATTTATTTATTTATTTATTTATTTATTTATTTATTTATTTATTTATTTGTGTTTAGGGTCACATATTTCTGCACAATGGCTAATCATGACCGCAACAGTTTTACAGGTGGAGGAAGCCGGAGTATCCAGAGAGAACCACCGAGCAACAGCGAGCCACTGTAAGCTCCCCAACATACTCACTCCACACAAGCAGGGTTAGCATTGGTTGAAGGCAAGTGCACCATCGACGTGCAGAACGCCTTAGTACACAACGCCACTGTGCCACCACATGGGCAGTGGGGCTGAAGTGTCTTGCTCAAGGACACAACGCGGTTGCCGCAGGTGGGATTCGAACCGAGGACCTCTCGGCTTGCAGCCTGCACCTCTATCTACTGAGCCACTGCGCCCCCTGCTAACTGATTTGTCACCGATTCATCAAAAGGAGTCAACACCCAAACAATGGCAGTTCTGATTTTCAAACAACTTTACACTTTGACTAACTTCAAGTTATCCCATTGTAATTCCCACTGACTTTCTCATTTGGGACTAGGTAATTACTTACAAGTTATATCAGTTATTCAAGTTATCCATGTTCGACTTATCAGGGTTGTTTTTAATACTAATTGGACACAGAATTTTTCGGGACTGATGACAAGACTTTGAGTTATCCGGGTTATTCAAGATAACTGACTTTAAGTTAATATCTCCGAAAAAAATTGCACTTGGGGATGCGACGTGCATCCCATAAGTGGATGAATGTTGTTCTTTTATTGCTCATACGCATACTGCCCATAGTGGAATGGTGGCTGATTGGCTGGTCTTGCTTCCTACTTCTTTCATTTCTTCTTTGGAGGTGGAGATTCTTTGACTTTTGGCAGTGGAAGTTGTGGTTCCGTCGTGTTTTGCGCAAGTGTTGTTGCCAAAACATATTCTATATGCCACCGTCGCCTTTCTGAGTTCTGCCATCTGGTTTTCCATGTCGTTCATGTACTCATTTCGGTGAGTGGCTTCTCTCCTGGCTTCTTTCATGAGCTCTACCATTTGTTTTAGCTCTTCAGTGGGGGAGCTGTGTCGACTCTTCATTTCCCACAGTCTGTTGTTCCAGTTCGTGGGCAAGCTTGCTTATTTCTTCATCATCTTCCTGTTTAGCACGGGGGTCCAGGCTGGAGATGGAACTGGAGAGAGAGAGAGAGATGTTTGATGTATGGGTGGTGTCTGTTGGTGGTTTTTCCGGTGGGCTAGAGGTGTGGATTTCCATCTCATCTTCCTTCTCTTTGCAGGATTCTTCTGCCTTCTTATTCTTCCAATCCTCTGAGCACTTGGCATCTCGGCACATTGAGAACAGGCTTTTCTTCTTCTTGGGCTTGGTCCTCTCAGCATTCTCCAGGTGTGGACCAGAACCCGACTGGGCAAAGGTGCTACCACTTCCAGAGGCCGATGGTAGCTGCTGGCTTCTTTGGTTTCTTTGTTGGAGCCATTCCAAGTGGTATTGGAAAAGTCCAAAATCACTTGGCAGGTATCACCAGAATCATGGATGGTCCAGTTCCTGGTGTTACCCACATTCAGACATGTTAAAATGTCCAATAGCTTCTATGGAAAGTTCATTTTTGCTGTGGTTAGTGGTGCTCAAGGAGAATCCAGTGGAGCGTCTGAAATGATCAACAGTCAAACGAGAATGATGACTTCAAGTTAACAGGTTTTGACTGTATTATGTGAATTCTACCTTCATGGATTGACAGTGCTTACACTGTTGGTTGCCAAATTAGCCAATTGCACAAAAATTTAATTTGGCACAGACATCTTTGATTGGCTAAAAAAATTGGCACCCTAAAAGATCTTTGCTCTTATGTAGAAAAGCCATCACAGCAGTGATGATAACCATTTGTTGGTGATAAAACAAACAATAGAATTATTTTATTACATGGCATACGCTTAAATCATCAGCTGGCAGAAAAAGTTAGACAATGTGTTGATAAACTAAGGGAGGCTGCTCAACATGATTGACAGACAGATGTTGATGTGACTGACCAGTATTTATACAAACACATTATACGGACACTTCTCATGTCAAGTTAAATGTCATTGGTAATTATACTTTTGAACAGAATATTATATGTAAATCTTCAGCTTAAGAAAAGTCAGCATTAAATTAGATACATATCTTCACGTCACCAAGCTTGGAAATAAGCAATCTGTCATTTGAAGAATGAAGTCCCCAGAGGGTGAATTTGCTGATGCTATCCCAGCAGTGGGACAATTTATTTACAGTGGGACAATTTATCCTCTGTGTACCTTTTTCTGTTTAAGTCTGAGACCTTGATTCTGATTGAGGTTCACAGAGGATAAATTTAGTGATGCTACCCTGCTGTGCAGGGTAGCATCACCAAATTCACCCTCTGGGGACCTCATTCTGCAGATGACAGTCTGCTTATTTCCAGGCTTGCACACCACTGACTTATCTTGTTAAGTACAGTAAGTCAATGGTAATTAAGTGATTAATCTATTATCACATTAGTGCAAAAGCATGTACCCACACTTTAGAAAGCAGTTCACCCTATTTAGTTTGAAACATTGATTCACTGGCGCAGACAAAAAGTAGATGGAGACCCCACTACAACCCCCTCTCTCCCACACACAGCAAATATTTTGTGGGAAGAAATTGTCTTTGGAATGATTGTACATTCATGCTTAAAGAAATTGTAAGATGTTAAAATTGAGGATCTTGTGCCTTTTGGACACCCATTTTTAAAAATACCCCCAAAATGCATCAGCACAGAACTGCCTCTTCAACTGCTCTCAAGTCCCTGATTGTGCCTGATCTTTAACTTAAAACATTGGGCAGTAGGTTATTTCTGCCACAAGACTGAATCCATCAAGGCTTACTACACACATTTCTCACCAACCTCAAATCAGTAAAACCCATTTTTATTAGAGTTTAATGACACTTGACAGCCAAGATCACCTCGTGTCGGACAGTTTTAAGGGTGGAGCAGTAAGCAACTACCAGACTCTCCAACATACAAACTCCACACAGGGTTAGCATTGGTTGAAGACAAGTGCACCATTGTTGTGAAATATGGCTTTGTACAAAATACCACCATGTCCCCTTGTGGGCAATCAGAATTAAGTGCCTTGCCCAAGGACACAATACAGTTACCCCTGGTGGGGATGGCCTTTTGGTTTGAAGTCCAATGAAGTAACACTGAGCCACTACATGCCCAATCATAGTACTGTATTAGCTAAATAGAAGAAACTTTAAGGATAATTTGCAATAATTTTAATCTGATTACATCAACATTAACACCAAGAGTTAACCCTTTACAGAACACAAGCTGCAGACAAAAATGGATCATTTTTTCTCCTCCCACTATACGTGAAACATACACGTGTCCCAAATGAGACAGCAGGGTGGGATATTTCTATCCCACCCACCCCACGTGACATACTCATTTGCATATTTTATTAGGTCATCGGAACTATTTCATCATCGTCTGCATAATTGTAAATAAACAAAATGGCTTCACGATTTGCAAATATAAATAGACTCAATATTTAATTATTATTCAAATATTAAACTTGATTTGTTTCAACCCCATGTTTCTCTGCAGATTTAATAATATCACTGCGCGAATTTATCGATCGATCAATAATCTCACAATGCCCTTTACATTAGAGTTTGATACGTGCAAATTCATTAACCCCTTAATGGACAGTGTTACAAATCAGTTTTTTAGTATATACCTATGGTATATACCTAACTTTTGTACGATCTTTCCGATGAAATTGTTCGTTTTTCGAAAGGACTACAACTTGATAAACTTGGTATGTCAGCATGTGACCGCCAAGTATCTATAATGATGCAATCCTTGTGTGTGGAGAGAAAAATCATCCTCGATGAGTCTGAAGGTGGGAATGGGGAAATCTCACCCTTGGGGCAAGATATCTAAACCGGACTCTTGGCAAGCCTTGGGTCTGGTTCAAATATCTTGCTCCTTGGGTGCGATTTCCCCATCCCACCTCCAGACTCATCGGGGATCATAAGAATCCTAAATAATAGAAAAAAAATCTTTTTTGCCAAACCAAAAATTTATGATCCATAACTAAAACAAGTTTGACAAGCTTCTTCCAGTAAAAGTGCAGCTTTGGTTTGGAATAAAAAATGAAAGTGTCAATGACACTGTAGCTCAACTTGTGTAAGACATGTATGTCAGGGCAAAGCCAGCCTAAATATAGGGGCAAGGGGCCTCATATTTAAAGATATTGTAAGTTCAAAATATATTCCGCATCAAGGCGAAAAACCTAAAATGAATTGCACTTCTCTGTGAAGCTGGACATGGAAAAAACACAAGTGGTGTATATCCAGCTTCAGCGCAGGGACCCAGGGGAGAAACGGTATGTTAGATATGGTCTAATCTCATTTAATTTATACAGTAGTCGCGAGTCTTAGGAGACGTAATCGGTTGGTGGCAGGATATCGTCACGGCCAATTGAGAAACGAGATTCTAAAAGATAGAAATGTCTGTCATGACAATGACTGGCAGAAACGAATCGGTTCTCTCGACAAGTGAAATCATCGTTAAGTCACGCGAGAGATGACTTGTATTGATTCTGCCTTGATATACGTCATCTCCAACCGTTTTGACAGATGAACACATGAGCGTCCATTCACCTGACAGTTTACGGTAAAAAGTATATATACCTTGAAGAGCAGAGCATTAGACACACACTTGGGGTCACACACATGTTGGTGAAGTCCAGGGCAGGCAGACTCTGTTTCCTGGCATAGGGGTACCTTCGATCACAGGACCCTGAAACGGCTGGAATCGCCAGAGAGGGCATTCCACGATTGATTTAGCTTAAGGTTGATAGGCGGCTACAGTGCCAAATTCATTGAGAAGGAACACCCAAGGTGAAACGTTAAAGTTTAGATTGTCAAGTAGCAGGTACCAGCCTGCAATAGTCAGAAGTGTAGGTTAATTGTATTGTGCGTATTAACCCTTTGAAGCGTCAGACTGATTGCGTCGTGAGTAGTTTGTTTTGCTGTCGAAGCATCGTAATATTGACTGGAGATCGGTGTGAGTGACAATTTCGCCCTAGTACCAAAAGGGGCATTTGTGAATCGTGAATTCAACCAGGAACACTGAACATTTCAATAGGACTTTCACGGAGGACTTTCAAAAGGTACATAAAGTATGAGTAGACAATATCTGACCCAAATCAGAAGTACGTTGGCTTTATAGATGACGAACATCCGACAGCCAGAGGTACAGTTACGCGCAGACGTTGACATTTGAGCCTAAGCGGGTGAAGCTCTTATGGCGAGCTCACGGTAATAACATTTCAGATTTGTGAAGCTCTTATGGCGAGCTCACGGTAGTAACATTTCCAGTGTGTAGACTATAGTGCCAGTACAGGGCTATAGAATGACTATATAATTGTTGAGAATTGTTTAACCCTAGCAACCCATTTTCTGCGAAAAGAATCGAATTGTTGATTGTTGAAATATTGAAACGGCTTTATTTTTATGTGTAAATAAAAGAATCGTTGTTACTTTAAATCATTCTTTCCATTACACAGCCTGAAGTGATTAGGAATCACACCTAACGGAAATCGAACCTATTTCAGGCCAATTTGGCAGAGAAGGAATCACGGCGTTGGTCTAACTCAGCTCCCAGCGCCGAGTTCGCGACACTTGGATTCCAACCCTCCACGTTGGTCTAATTTTCCCGCAATTTCATCAGCGGGACTAAATAACCCCACGTCAGCCCAGGCCTTCTGGGGCCTCAGGTGTCCTGACATTGATTGGCGAGCGCTAACCAGGATATTTCTAAAAGGTAAAAAATGGCTATATGGAAATTTTGTTTTATTTTAACGGCGGTTCTGTTTATGTTTTGACGCGTTCGGCCAGCTGATGCCGTTCAAGGGTTTAATATCGCAATACAGTAGTCCCCAAGAGGATACTTAATAGCCACTATAACTGCGGTAGGTTTCAGAATATTTGGGGCATTTAATTGCGTTAAATTACACAGGTAAATTAAGATTAATTGCCATATTTTTTTTTTCTTTCTTTCTTTTTCTTCTTCATTCTTTCTGACGAGTGTTGAAGATAGAAAGAAAAAATCAAAATGGATGTTGTTACACCCCTCGCCCAACTGGTATCATCAGGCAAGGAAATGGGCCTTGAGGGGGCCGAACTTCAGAAGTTCGTTAAAGATGAGCAGAAACGTGAGGCCAAGGAGATTGCCTTACGTAATGATGCAAGGGAGAGGGAGGCCCAAGCAGCAAGGGAGGCAAAAGAGAGAGAGATTCAATTAGCAAGGGAGGCAAAAGAGAGAGAGATTCAATTAGCAAATAAGGCGAGAGAGGGAAGCCCAATTAGCAAGGGAGGCAAGGGAGGCAGAACGAGAGCTCGAACAACAGAGGCACGAGAGAGAATTAGATCTCCTCAGAGCAAGGGCCGATGTGGAGAATGAAAGTCGGCGCTCAGGGGACGGGGGTGCAGGGGTAGCAATTCATGCCCCACGCCCCCACCTCGCTCATTTTAATGAAAACATGGATGACTTGGACTCGTACTTGGAGAGGTTCAAGCATTTTGCCTCCAGTCAAATGTGGCCAGAAGACACATGGGCTATGTGTTTGAGCCCTTTGTTGTCAGGTAAAGCCCTCGAGGCTTATACCAGTATGCCTCCTGCACTTCTTAACAACTACAGTGAGCTGAAGAATGCCATCCTTCGGAGATACCAGCTCACTGAAGAAGGATTCCGGACCAAGTTCCGAGAAATTAAGCAGGAGAAGGGAGAAACAGTACCTCAGTATTTTGCCCGAGCCAGGTGGTACTTTGACCGCTGGACTGATCTCGCAGAAGTGAATGAGTCATATGGAGCCCTGCGAGATCTATGTCTCCGGGAGCAGTTTTTAACTACATGCTCCAAGGAGTTGGGCCTGTTCATCAAGGAAAGGGGTCCGCCCACCTATGATGAGATGGCAACTGTGGCAGAACACTACATCGAGGCCCACGGTGGGAGTGTAAACGCACCCAAATCGGCTAGGGGTGGGGCAAACGGGTTGGCAATAGCACCCGTAAGGCAACACCACCCCAATCTGCCTGCGTCGCAGATCAGCCGGAAGGGGAGCACTCCCAAGGACACCACTTGTTTTATCTGCAACAAGCAGGGTCATATTGCCAGGGACTGCTGGCAGAAGCAGGTTAGGACCACTGGGAACATTAGACCACCTCAGCAGGGGGCCGGGAACGCAGCACCAATGGGTTGGAAGCAAGGTGACCGCGTAGATCCAGGGCCCAGTAGACAGACGGCAGCGTTCTGTCAAACTATCGGTCCAGAACACAGTCCCCTCCGGGAATGTATACAAGAGGAGGAATTAAGGCTGGAAGGCGGGAGGTTGTCCCGATAATAAGTGGCATGTGTGAGAGGCTCACAACTTTGCAGGATAAGGTTGACATGCCAGTGTACCCAGGGTATGTGGGACAAAGAGAGATCCGTCTGCTCTGGGATTCTGGGTGCTCCTCTGCAGCTGTTAGAAGGCAACTGGTTGACGACAAGCAATTGTTGGGGCGCGACCATTTGTGTATTTTGATAGATGGGACCGTTAGAAGATTCCCCATCGCGAGGATAACAGTGGATACCCCATTTTATTGTGGCGAAGTGGAAGCCATGTGCATTGAATCACCTGTGTATGACCTGGTCATAGGTAATATCCCAGGGGTGAGGGCAAGCCCTGATGAGTTATGGTCCAGGGGTAGGGGGCCAAGTGAGGGCCCAATGAGGGCAAAGGAAGTTCAAGTCGGTGGGGAAGGACCCCCGGCGGTTGCACTCGGTAATGTACCGAGTAAGGAAGGGAAGGTTCCCAGGGGGAACCAATCCGATGGTCCAGGGGATGGCCCCTACACAACAAAATGACAGAAAGTTTCAGGAGGAACGACTCTTGTCCAATTGGGGAGAAGGGGCCGCAGGTGGTCCAGGCTAAACGGCAAACAGCGAGGGAACCCAATGGGGTCATTGAGGAAAGACCCTCAAGCAAATTTATGTGGGATAGTTGAGCGCCCCAAAAAGTCAGTGTCACCCATGTGGAGAGGGGAGGCCAGACCCACGCAAATGGCTGGGCAAACTTCCCCAGAATTGAGAGGGCACGGGTCAACACAAGTTGAGGGCGTTGAAGTGGATGGGACCGCTAAGGTGGGCGCCCTGGGGGTCGAGGAAAGGGTCCACAAATCAAAGGAGAAGCATCCTAGGTGGCGGAGACCACGCAGTAAGTGCCGGGGACGCACAGCGCCCAAGGTGCGCAAGAAGTCGTCGCAATGGACCGGGGGGTCGACGGCACAAGGGCCAAGGACGGCCAGTGTCGTTCGAACGAAGGTAATCGCCGGGACGAGTGAGCCTGGGGGATATAGCGCCAAGGAAAGCTCTTGGGAATGCGACAATTACAGGGTATGGGGACCCTGCTGGAATACCCGTAGAAATAACAGGGCAAGAAGTAGGGGTGTGTCAAGGGTTACCCAAGGGGATACTGGGAACCGGGCCCCTACCAATGGTCGGTGGTTATAAAGAAGCAATAGTTGGGTGGCTGTGGGCCTGGTGTCTGGGACGGGGGCTCCAGTCGCAAATATTTTTGTGGATGAGGTGATGAGTTTTGTAAACCCGGTGTTAAGGCCCGGAAGAAACTATTTTATTTAGTATTATTTATTTTAGTATTATTATTGCTCTGACTGCTGACTAGAGTTTGTTGTGAGTGCGAATGTGAGATACACTGCCCCGTCCGCCGTGAGTGTGCGTGGACGGGGAGCCTGTGTGTCGATTTTTGTAAGTTGGGGATGCACAAACCCGATGGTAAGGCCCGGGGAAACCGCGCGTGTTTTTATTGACGAGAGTTTGTTGTGAATGTGAGGCACACTAACCCCGTCTGTCGCAAAGGCACGGTCGGGAAATCTGTGTGTTGAATGTGTGAGTGCGTGAGGCACAATTTTAATCCCCTGGTTGAGCTTTGCGAGGGTGAGGCTCAACATAATGCAGGGGTCATTTGCCCCTTCACAAGACATAGGGGAATGGGAGGTGAAGTTACACTCCGTTGGAATTAACCCATCTGACGCAAAGGTGCGGACGGTGTTACTCGTCGGAGTGAGTGCCAAGTGAACTGTTTGCAAAATGGGCGAATGTGTATAAAACTTAAAAAATTTATAGTAATTTATATATTTTTTATACTTACCAATGACCCAGACATAGCTGGTGCTAACTCTTAAAATATAGGGCCAAACACAAATTTTGCCCCCCAATCCCCAAAATTTGCATCTAAAACCAAAGAAAACATGTCCTGAATGGCCCTCCATACTTCACCTCTACTGCACATGCTCAGTGTCAAGGACGTCCCGAAATTGGCGCCATTAATCATTCTTACCAACAGTGCCTGGTAAGCGCTATGTCCTCAGCGGGGAGGTATGAGTTCCCAACTCCTGGGAGGGCCATCCCCGTCTGGGTCATTGGTAAGTATAAAAAATATATAAATTACTATAAATTTTTTAACATTTTTATACTGTACCAATGACCCAGACATAGCTGAATAGTAAAAAGGCTGGAGGGCCCAGGACATAGAGGAAAATCCAATAAGCTCAACTATATAGAGTCATCTCCTGTAGGAGAAAAGGAGAAATAGGCTTCACGTGTATCTTTCTTATTTATAACAAATTAGAAAGACACAATACCTTTTATAATTGAGCATGATAACATCCATGTTCTCTATTAATATCCAGTATAATTCGTACACTAATTATATTTAAAGTAAGCCAATAAATAAAGTTAGTCCATAGAATTGAGACTCTTTATACTCTTTAAAAAGTGTCCGAGGATAGTATAATAACATCCGTTTGACACATGACATATACAATTGCTATACTTTAAAACAATGACATGAATGAATTAAAAAAACATAACTTTCACTTAAGAAACCATCCCAGTAACAGCTCAGAAATACTAACTCCGGAGGAGGTATCCCCTTGTTTTCATAATAAAAACAGGTGACCCAAGGGAACCCCCTCCCCCCCCCCCCCCCCCCCCCCCCCCCTTTTTCTTGCCCTGGGTCAAATAGCCCAGAGCGAAGAGGGCAGCAGGACGGAGTCACTGCCGGAACATAAAGCCTGCATAGCTATAGTTGCAATTGTTAAGTGATCGACTTTCTGAGCAGCTGATAATGGACCTAAACAATACAGGTCTCCAGAAATGGATACAATATTTCTGAGATAAAAATTCGTGAATGTGGATGGTTGAGACCAATATGCAGCCTATTAAATCTATAATAGCAAAACTATACGTCAGCCCAAGATGTAGACGAGCTCTTACTTCATGAGCCGAAATCTTAAGCACAGACTGCTGAGTTAAGGATAGATTATCCTAAGCAGTACCGATAGATAACTGAATGTATTAAGTAATAGAATGGAACGTAATGACCCTTCTATTAGGCATCAGAGCCAGAAGAAGCTTTACGTCCTACTGATAAACTGAGATCTGTTAATAAATACATAAAGGTCTATCCAGACAGAGTAAAGGCCTATGCCCGCTCGAAGACGGAAGGACCTTAAAAACAATAGGTTCCGGATATCATTAGGAGCCTGATTCTTAACCAAAAATACAACATTAGTAGTAAAGGTAATAGAGTTCCCGATACTACGAAAGTGAGAATCGTCCACCGATAGTGCATGAAGCTCACTGACTCTTCAGCAGAAGAGAAGGCTAAGAGAATCGCTGCCTTAAAAGACCAGAATTGAAACTGCTGTCTCAAGGATTCAAATGGATGCTTTAGTTAATAAGAACCCAAGCTAAATTCCGAATAGGAATTAATCTAACGATTCTAGGTCTCTTATCGAAAAGTTTCACACTAACTTAGATAAAGAGACATTAGGTTCCATTGTAAACTATCATGGTGTGCATAGGTATCAGATAACATAGACCTATAACCTATAAAAGTAACTGGCTGCAGTTGATCTCGTCAAACAAGTATACTAGAAAGTTTGCAATGTCTAGTATGGAGGAATCAAAAATATCAACATAAAGATCCCTACACCAACGACGGAAGACCCTCCACTTTAGCCGCATAGTATAGCGAAGAGGAGGTCCCTTTACAGTTAGGAATCGCGTCCACTGCTGGTCCTATACAGTGCTTGCTATGCAAGAAGGACCGCACAACGGAATACCTGAAGGTTGAGACCTTGCGGGTTGTGATAAAGTTGACACGATTTCCCCAGCGAAAAAAGATGCTCTGGTGGAGGAAGTTTCCGCGGTAAGTCCCACAGTAGACATCTAAGTAAATTTATCCACCGTCTCTATGGGACAGAGATGCTTCCAACAGAATTGTATTGTGAATGAATAATTCTAGCAATACTTGCTGAATCAACAGCGATGGAGGATACGCATATCCTATCATAGCGTCCTACTAGATCGATAGAGCGTTAACTACATATGCTCAGGGATCCGGACACGGTGACACATATGTCTACAATTGATTGGAGAGTTGTGTCGCAAATAAATTATCACTGGGCGCTCCCATTGATAGCAATCTGATTGAATACTTGTTTGTTGATAGTTCATTCCGATGGCAACAAACGACCCTTATGTGAAAGGGAGTCTGCTAATACGATTCGACAACCGAGAATATGACAAACCAAAACAGAACTTGGTGTTCTATAACAAACAGAAGGATTCTTTCCGTTAAAATTAATAACGGAACCGAATGAGTGCCTCCCTGGTTCCGGATATACGCAACTACTGTCGTATTATCGGACAGGATTGAACATGCGTTTCTGAATAAAATTCATCCAATGACGTAGTGCAAGCCAACATAATATTCTTCCTTGGAAGTAAGGAGCTTGCCTAAAAACTGCGGAACCCAAAGACCCTGGCACTTCGAATCCGTTGGGATCAAAATTGTGTCCCAACCTGTTTGACTGACATCCGTCATAATCGAAAAACTCGGATCCGGCAACTACAGTGGAACTCTCTGAGTCAACCACCGAATGTTTGCCCATGTCTGAATCTCTTGTTACACTTGATAAACAAGAGAACGTGTATATCGAGCAATTCAAGATTGCTGAAAGGTTGCCGTCGAAGAGAAGCTTCTCGAGACCGAAGCGACTCTGAGAGAGTTCTTCACCTTACTATCCATGCGTGTGGATGTAGCTAGGGCTGCATCATGTCTAACCAACTCCAGGTTGCCACTGAAGGGCGGAGTTATACGTGGAAAAACTACTGCCCCTGACAGAAATCTCATTGAGGATCATATCCTGGAATTCTTTCTGTTGAAGACGTAATGATAAACGTCTCAGTAAGGTGGTATACGTATGATAAAGCGTCTAAGTTAAGTCTATTATACATCATTGTCGTTTCCAACATCGTGGTTGGAATTGACATAGACGGCGAAAAAGATAATTAGCAGTCTTCAGTCTCGCCGTCTTAGACGTAAAGGAACTCTCGGTAAGCCCAGTTCTGCCAATAAACAATAATTCCCCAGAATTCACGAAAGGCAGAATAGAGCATTGCGGACAAGAAACTATACTAGCATGTTGATAGCAAGCTTATATATATATAGCGTCGTTCAATAATTCAAATGTTCTAAAGACATTATTGGACTGCGTCGGCAACTCAGGGACAATGTCCCTGAACCGATCCAAAACTCCGTGTCCAATGACGCTATAGTCTCTTATCCAGCATCGCAGCAATGTAGTCCGACGGAACAACCTCTGGAAGATAATGCCGGAAGAAATGTATGGCAGCTTCTGTTGTTCCGAAAGGGAAAGCTCGAAATCATCCGAATCCCTTTCGCCATCCTGTCGGACCCTATGAAATATTCGGTTGTCCGTACCTGATGCAACAGCGGAGCGTACCGACCCAGCGCTGTCGGATTATTCCTGATCCAACCGAGAATCTGTCGTTTGCTGGGATGCTACGATAAGCTGTGCTATTTTGGATAGCACGTCCGTCACTGAGGCCTGTGGAAAACCGGTCTTACGATGTATTGCCGCTGGAAGCTCCATGTTCGTTACCCCGTGCATACTTCTATTATGCGAGCGACGGGAGTGTGCAGGCCTCGTGTCCCTTGGCTACCGGATGGCGTGACCTGTTCGGCATGGAATCACTGAATGCTGAAGCTGGCCGGATATTCAAATTCACGTAGCCAATGTGCAGTCGGGTGCGCTGCTGTGAGGATGAGGAAGCATTATCGACAGTCACTCGGACTGTCTATATAACGGAGCATCCGGAGTGGCGGGCATACGCTCCGAAGGTGAAATGTCTGTACCACAACATCCGGTCCCATATGTTGTTGCACGAGAGAGGGACCTCTCTCGGACGAGCTAGGAACCGGACTAACAGGCTTCCTCCGATCTCCCCTCTAATCCGTCGTCACTGGGTGTGTACTAAAGTCTATTATAGTGCTCGCATCACCCAAATCTCCATCCTAGACCGCAACAGACGAACCCGACTGCCAAACCATTTGATGAATTTACGCTACACTGGGTGAGCTAGCGAATGTCAACTCCGTCGATCCTACTAGGGACCTCTTAGGAGATTGACGTAATCCATGAGCACTAATTGCCGCTAGCTCTTCATTAACTATGACGACAGTGGCACACTTTTGAAAAACATCTCAGTAATTTTGCGAACAAGAAACCAGATATGCTTGTACATAGCAAGCATATAAAAAATATATATATCGTCGTTCAATAAATCGAACGTATCTGAGACATTATTGGACTGTGTCGGAACTGAGGGACGATGTCCCTGAACCGAACCAAAAATTTCTAAGACCACCGACGCTATCAGTTTCTTATCCGGTATCGCAGCATTCTGGTCCGACGAAGAACCTCTAGAAGAAGAAGTCGGATGACATATACAGCAGCTTATGTTGTTCCGAAAGGGAAAGCTCGAAAACCTCCGAATCCCTTTCGGCATCCCGTCGGACCGTATGAAATTTTCGGACGTCCGCACCTGATGCTTCCGCGGAGCGTCCTGACCCAGCGTCGTCGGATATTATATTATGCGACAGAGATTCTGTTGTTGCTGGGATGCTGCGATAAGCAGTGCTATTTGGGATAGCACGTCCGTCACCGAGGCCTGTGCAGAAGCGGTCTTACGATGCTTTGCCGCTGGAAGCTCCGAGTACGTTGACTCCCGCATACTTTCTTATGCGAACGTCCGGAGTCTGCAGGCCTCGTGTCCCTGGCTATCGGATGGCGTGACCTGGTCGCCGAGGATTCTCTGATTGGCGAAGTTGACCGGATATCGGAGGTCACATAGCCAAGGGGCGGTCGTGTGCGCTGCCATGAGAATGAGGAAGCCTTATTGACAGTCTCTCCGGACTGTCTATATAACGGAGCATCCCGAGCGGCGGACGTATGCTCCGAATGCGATACATTTTGTACCACGACATCTGGGGCCAGATGTTGAAGTACGAGAGAGGGGCCTCTCTCGCTCGCAGCCCGGATGGGCCTGGACGAGCTATGAACCGGACTAAAAGGCTTCCTCTGTTCTCCCCTCTAATCCGCCGTAACTGGGTGTGCACATGGATGTTTATAGTGCTCGCATCACCCAAAACTCCTTTCTAGACCGCAACGGACGAACCCGGATGCCGAACCATTCGATGAATGGACGCTACACCGGGCAAGCTAGCGGACGTCAAAGGCCGTCGAACCTACTAGGGTCCTCTTAGGCAATTGATGTATTACCTGAGCATTTTTCCGCTAGCTCTACATTAATTGTGACGACGGAGGCACACTTTTTGGAAGACATCACGGATATATCACCCTGATCATGATCGTCTGAAATAGAGAATGATAAAGTAGAGTGACCCTGCGGGGAAAGGACCGGAATGGCCAATTCCCACTAACATACCGTGACACATGCTTCCCATGTTGTCATCGTAATCAACACATACATAACAGAAGTTAGTGCGAGTACACTGACTACATTATACAATGATTATGAAAGTCAGAGGAAGATTCCTCTTATTACAATTGAACAATATCCTTTCAATGTGAAAAGAAAACAAAGTCCTAGTACTCGCACCAACCTCTGCAATCAAAATACATAATAACAAGATCCATTAACATAGAACAAAATAATTGAATCAAAAACTTTTGAAAAAAATATTTTTTCAGAGCAGCCCAAGTTTCTGAAAAGTAACGTTGAGCCCCAATGGATCCCAAGTCTAAGTGTGGACAAAAATTCTAAAAATATTTTAAACAATTTATGCAACACTTACGAACAATAATAATGTGTCTAGTTATGATTAAATTAACATCAAGATATTATTTTCAAGAAATCCCCCCTCACACAGAGGGCTGTTGGAAATGTAAACAATAAGTGTAAAAACACTAGATCAAGACTCCAGGCACCCTGGCCCAAAATCAGTTACCAATAATACATTATCTGATGCAAAACAGAGACATCCAGGGAAGAAACTGCAGAACATCAGATGGTAGATGCAGAACACTATGCCTAACCACCCATAGGTGAAGACGTAAACATGGGGAAAAGAACAGAATACATTCTGTTATCCAGCTAAAACTCCCAAGAAATTTTAGTAATAATATTACAGAAAATATGCCAAAAGCATGGCAGAATAGCAAGAGGGGACTTAAAGGAAAGGGAGAGAGGAAAACACTGAATAAGCAGTGTAATCTTGATAACAAGAATGGCCACAACAGGCAGTTGCCTCGAAAGTTAAAAAATTTATAGTAATTTATATATTTTTTATACTTACCAATGACCCAGACATAGCTGGTGCTAACTCTTAAAATATAGGGCCAAACACAAATTTTGCCCCCCAATCCCCAAAATTTGCATCTAAAACTAAAGAAAACATGTCCTGAAAGGCCCTCCACACTTCGCCCCTACTGCGCATGCGCAGTGTCAAGGACGTTCCGAAATTGGCGCCATTAATCATTCTAATAACCAGTGCCTGGTAAGCGCTATGTACTCAGCGGGGAGGCAAGAGTTCCCAACTCCTGGGAGGGCCATCCCCGTCTGGGTCATTGGTAAGTATAAAAAATATATAAATTACTATAAATTTTTTAACATTTTTATACTGTACCAATGACCCAGACATAGCTGAATAGTAAAAAGGCTGGAGGGCCAAGGACATAGAGCAAAATGGAATACGCTCAATAAAATAAAATAGAGTCATCCCCTGTAGGGAAAAAGAAGTAATAGGCCTTACATGTATCTTTCTTATTTATGATAAATTAGAAAGATACAACACCTTCCAAAATTGAGCTTCATACATCCATGTACTCTATTAATATCCAATATAATCCTTATACTAATAATTTTTAAAGTAAGCCAATAATAAAGTAAGTCTAGAGAATAGAGACTCTTATACTCCTAAAAGTGTCTGAGGATTGCATAATCATGTCCGTTGACATATGCAATATTCAAAAGCTATACTTTAAAAACTAAGACTTGAATGAATTTTAAAAACCTAAACTTCTCACTAAACAACCATCCCAATAACAGCTCAGAATTACTAACTCCGGAGGAGGTATCCCCTTGTTTTCATAGTAAAACAGGTGACCCAAGGGAACACCCTCCCCCCCCCCCCCCCCTTTTCTTGCCCTGGGTCAAATAGCCCAGAGCGAAGAGGGCAGCCGAACGGAGACACTGCCGAAACAGACAGCCTACCTAGCTATAGTAGCAACTGTTAAGTGAATGACATTCTGAGCAGTAGATAATAGACCTAACAATAGAGGCCTCCAGAAATGGACTCGATATTTCTGAGATAAAATTCATGAATGTGGATGGCTGAGCGCAATGAGCGGCCTTCAAAAATCTATAATAGCAACACTATTAATGTAAGCCCAAGAAGTAGAAGAACTCTTACTTCATGAGCCGAAATCTTAAGCACAACTGCTAAGTCAATGATATACTATAAGCAGTACCGATAGTTAATAGAATCCATTAACAATAAAATGGAGCGTAACGTCCTTCTACTAGACATCAAAGACAGAAGAAGCTTACGCCCATAGTAATAAACAGAAATCTGTTTATAAATACATAAACTGTACCCGGAAAGAGTAAAGGCCTATGCCCATACGAAGACGGAAGGACCTTAAAATAATAGGTTCCGGATAATAGGAGCCTAACTCTTATGCAACAATCCAACCTAAATAGTAACGGAAGTATTGATTCCGAAACTATGAAAGTGAAAATCATCCATCGATAGTGCATGAAACTCACTGAGTCTACAGTAAAAGAGAAACCAACAGAATTACTGTCTAAAAGGTCAGAATTTGAAAACTACTGTTTCCAGAGGCTCAAATGATTACTTAGCTAAATAAGAACCGAAGTTAAAATCCGTAAAGGAATTTAATCTAAAGATTCTAAGTCTATTTATCAAAAAGTTACTAACTGACTTAGATAAAGAGACAAAAGACTCAATTGTAAACTATCGTAGAGTGCATAGGTATGAGGTAACATAAACCTATAACCTAAATAATAACAGGCTGTAGTAGATCTTGTGAAACAAGTATACTAAAAAATAGCAATGAGTAGTATGGAGGGATCAACAATATGAACATAATGATCCCTACACCACGACGGAAGAGCCTCCACTTTAGCCGCATAGAATAGCGAAGAAGAGGATCTCCTATAGTAAGAAATCGCGTCCAAAGCTCGTCCAGTACAATGCAATACGGACCACACAACGGAATACATGAAGGTTGCGACCTTGCAGGTTGTGATAAAGATGACACGATTTACCCAGTGAAAAAGATCCTCACATAGAGGAAGATTTCACGTTAAAACCCACAGTAGACAAGAGAGAAAATTACTCATGATCTCTGTGAAGATAGAGATGCTATCAACAGAAATGTATTGTGGTTGTTTATCTTAGCAATACCTGCTAAAACAACAGCGCCGGAGGATACGCGTATCCTATCATTCCGTCCTATAGATCAATAGAGCGTTAAGAATATTAGCTCAGAGATCTGGACAAGCCAACACATACGTCTGCAATTGATTAGCAAGCTGTGTCATAAATAAATCATCATTGGGCGCTCCCATAGATAGCAAATCTGATTGAATACTTGTTTGTTGAGAGTCCATTCTGACAGCAACAAGCGACCCGTAAGAGAACGGGAGTCCGATAAAACAATCAGACGACCCGGAATATGACGGACCAAAACTGAACTTGGTGTACTATAACCAACAGACGGATTCTTTCCATTAAATTGAATAACGGAAACGAAAGAGTGCCTCCCTGGTTCCGGAGATACGCCACTACTGTCGAATTAAAGGACAGGAATTTGGGCATGCGTTTCTGAATAATGTTCATGCAATGACATAAAGCAAGCCTAAAAAACATTATTCCGCGGAAGAAAACTGATTGCTAAAAGACTGCAGAACCCAAAGACCCTGGCACTTCGAATCCGTAGGGATCAGTATTATATCCCAATCTGTATGACTGGCAACCGTCATAACAGCCACACTCGGGTCCGGCAACTGCGGCGGCACTCTCTGAGTCAACCACCGAATGTTTGCCCCAGTCTGAATCTCTTGTAACACTTGATAGACAAGAGAACGTGTAAATCGAGCAATTCATGGATTGCCGAAAAGTTGCCGTCGAAGAGAAGCTCCTCCGAGAACGAAGCGACTCTGAGAGAGTTCTTAACCTTACTATCCACGCGAGTGGATGTAGCTAGGGCTGTGTCACGTCTAACTAACTCCAATCAGCCACTGAAGGGCGGAGTTATACGTGAACAAACTACTGCCCTCAAAAGAAATTACATTGAGAATAATATCCCGTAAATCTTTTCTTGAAGACGTAATGATAACGCCTCAGTAAGGCGGATTACGTATAATAAAGCGTCTAAGTTAAGTCTACTATACATAATGTCGTTCCCAACATTGAAATTGGAAAAGACATAAACGGCGAAAAAGAATATATGCAGTTTTTCATCACACCGTCTAGACGCATATGAACTCTCGGTATGCCCTGCTCTGCCAAAATAAACTATTTGTATAAATGATAAAATGGCAGAAATGAGCAACGCGGACAAGAAACTAAACTATCATGCTTAGTAGCAGGCTTGTATATATATATATAGCGTCGAAAAATAAAACACATGTTGTAATGACAATATTGGACTACGTCAGTAAGTCAGGGACAATGTCCCCGAACCGATCGAAAAATCCGAGTCCAATGACGCTATAAGTCTCTTATCCAAGATCGCAGCAATGAAGTCCGAAATAATAATCACTGGAAGATAATGCCAAAAGATATGAAAGGCATCTTCCGATACTACTAAAGGGAAAACTCGAAATCTTTCGAATCCCTTTCGCCATCCTGTCGGACCCTATAAAGCGTTCGGTCGTCCGTACCTGATGCAACCGCGGACCGCACCGACCCAGCGCCGTCGGATAATTCCTGATTCGACCGAGAAACTGTCAATTGCTGGGATGCTGTGAAACAACTGTGCTAACTCGGATAGCACGTCCGTCACGGAGGCTTGAGGAGAAGCGGTCTTACGATGCATTGCCGCTGGAAGCTCCGTGATCGTTACCCCGTGCATACTACCAATATGCGAGCAAACGGAGTGTATAGGCCTCGTGTCCCTTGGCTACCGGATGGCGCGACCTATTCGCCGTGGAATCACTGAATGCCGAAACTGATCGGATACTCGAGGTCACGTAGCCAATGTGCGGTCGTGTGCCCTGCTGTGAGGATGAGGAAGCATTAAAGACAGTCTCTCGGACTGTCAATATAACGGAGCGTCCCGACCAACGGACATATGCTCCGAATGTAAAATATCTGAACCACAACATGCGGTCCCCTATGTTGTTGGGCGAGAGAGGGACCTCTCTCGCTCACAGCCCGGACGGACCTGGACAAGCCAGGAACCGGACTAACAGGCTTCCTCCTATCTGTCCTCAATCTGCCGTCACTGGGTGAGTACTAAAGTAATTAAAGTGCTCGCATCACCCAAATCTCCTTCCTAGACCGCAACGGACGAACCTGGCAGCCGAACCATTCGATGAATGTACGCTACACCGGGTGAGCTAGCGAATGTCACTCCGTAGGTGATAGACATATTCCATGAGCACTTATTGCCGCTAACTCTTCATTAACTATGACGACAGAGGCACACTTTTGAAAGACATCTCCATAACTCTTCGAACAAGAAACCAGAAATGCTTGGATAGCAAGCATAAAATAATAATATATATAGCGTCGTTCAATAATTCAAAAGTTTGTGTGACATTATTGGACTATGTCGGAACTGAGGGACGATGTCCCTGAACCGAACCGACGCTATCAGTTTCTTATCCGGCATCGCAGCATTCTGGTCCGACGAAAGAAGCTGGAGAAGACCAAGTCAGATGACATACACAACAGCATATGTTGTTCCGAAAGGGAAAGCTCGAAATCCTCCGAATCCCTTTCGGTATCCCGTCGGACCAGATGAAACTTTCGGACGTCCGTGCCCGCTTCCGCGGAGCATCCCGACCCAGCATCGTCGGATAAAATATATGCGACAGATTCAGTTGATGCTGGGATGCTGCGATAAACTGTGCTATTAAGGAAAGCACGTCCGTTCCCGAGGCCTGTGCAGAAGCGGTCTTACGATACATTGCCGCCGGAAGCTCCGTGTACGTTGACTCCCGCACACTTCCTATGCGAACGTCCGGAGTCTGCAGGCCTCGTGTCCCTGGCTACCGGATGGTGTGACCTGGTCGCCGAAGAATCCTTGATCGGCGAAGCTGGTAATATATCGGCGGTCACGCAGCCAAGGTGCGGTCGTGTGCGCTGACGAGAAGAGGAAGCCTTAGCAGTCTCAGCGGACTGCCTATACAACGGAGCGTCCCGAGCGACGGACGTATGCTCTGCTTACGACACATTTTGTACCACAACATCTGGGGCCAGATGTTGTTGAACGAGAGAGGGGCCTCTCTCGCTTGCCATCCGGATGGACCGGAACGAGCTATGAACCGGACTAAAAGGCTTCCTGCGTTCTCCCTCCGATCCGCCGTCACTGGGTGTGCATTAGGTTAGTTTATAGTGCTCGCATCACCCCAAAATTCCTTCTAGACCGCAACGGACGAACCCGGCTGCCGAACCATTCGGTGAATGGACGCTACACCGGGCGAGCTAGCGGACGTCAAAGGCCGTCGAACCTACTAGGGTCCTCTTAGGCAATTGGCGTATTTACATGAGCACTTTTCCGCTAGCCCTTCATTAATTGTGACGACGGAGGCACACTGTTGGAAGACATCACAGATACATCACCCTAATCTTGATCGTCTGAAATAGAAATTGATAAAGTAGAGTGACCCTGTGGGGAAAGGACCGGAGTGTCCAAATCCCCAACAACATACCGTGACATACGCTTCCCATATTGTCATCGAAATCATACGATACAGAACAGGAGTTAATGCGAGTACACTGACCACATATAGAATGATAATAAAGACAGAGGAAGACTTCCTCTTAAAACAATTGATCAATATCCTTTCAATGTGAAAAGAAAACAAGTCCTGGTACTCGCACTAACCCCTGGCAATCAAAATACATAATAATAATATGATCCATTGATATAGAAAAAATAATTGAAATCAAAATATTTTGAAAAAATATTTTTTCAGAACAGCCCAAGTTTCTGAAAAGTAATGTTGAGCCCCAATGGATCCCAAGCCTAAGTGTGGACAAAAATTTTAAAAATATTTTAAACAATTTATTCAACACTTACGAACAATAATAATGTATCTAGTTATGATTAAAATAACATCAAGATATTATTTTTTAGAAATCCCCCCCTCACACAGAGGGCTGTTGAAAATGTAAACAATGAGTGTAAAAACACTAAAATAAGACTCCAGGCACCCAGGCCCGAAATCAGTTACCAAAAATACACTATCTGATGCAAAACAGAGACTTCCAGGGAAGAAACTGCAGAACATCAGATGGTAGATGCAGAACACAACGCCTAACCATCCCTAGGTGAAGACGTAAACATGGGGAAAGAACAGAATTCATTCTGTTATTCAGCTAAAACTCCCAAGAAAATTTAGTAATAATAATTACAAAAACTATGCCAAAAGCATGGGAGAATAGCAAGGGGGAACTTAAAGGACAGGGAGAGAGGAAAACACTTAAAAAAACAGTGTAACTAAATAATCAGAATGACAACAAAATGGCTGCTGCCTTGAAAATAGGTAACTTAACATAATTTCATTAAAAAATTTTAAGTTACAGCCCTGATAATATTCTGTCACACATTCTTTTCCTCTCCTCCTTCTCTATCCTCCTTAGAATCACCATTTCACTAATATTTATGTGTCTGGCATCATTTAAACTGAGATTTATAAGCACAAAGATCAGTCAGATGTTAACTGATGAAGGGCCAAACTTAGAATGATTAATGGCGCCAATTTCGGAACGTCCTTGACACTGCACATGCGCAGTAGGGGCGAAGTGTGGAGGGCCTTTCAGGACATGTTTTCTTTAGTTTTAGATGCAAATTTTGGGGATTGGGGGGCAAAATTTGTGTTTGGCCCTATATTTTAAGAGTTAGCACCAGCTATGTCTGGGTCATTGGTACAGTATAAAAATATAGGTAACTTAACATAATTTGATCAAAAAAAAAATTTTAAGTTACAGCCCTGATTATTTTCTGTCACTCATTTTTCCTCTCCTCCTTCTATATCCTCCTTAGAATCACCATTTCACTAATATTTATGTGTCTGGCATCATTTAAACTGAGATTTACAAGCACAAAGATCAGTCAGATGTTAACTGATGAAGGGCCAAACTAAGAATGATTAATGGCGCCAATTTCGGGACGTCCTTGACACTGCGCATGCGCAGTAGAGGTGAAATATGGAGGGCCATTCAGGACATGTTTTCTTTGGTTTTAGATGCAAATTTTGGGGATTGGGGGGCAAAATTTGTGTTTGGCCCTATATTTTAAGAGTTAGCACCAGCTATGTCTGGGTCATTGGTACAGTATAAAAATATGTGTATGTTTAGGTGTAAATATATAGTATTAGAGAGAGAGTGCTCCCGCAAGACGGGAGCATGTGGTGGCGTGTGTGTCGTGGGAATCGACATGGCCGACGCATGAGCCCGGTCATGAGCCCCACGACCACTAGGGTACAGTGTTGTAGTCTTGAACATGATGGGTAGATTGTAAAAAAGTGTGAGAGGCGAGCGTGCGTGGCTTTGCTCCTGGTGTTTTAAGAGATACACAGGGTGTTTCTCTCGGGAAGGGAGTTGTCAGGGCAAATCCAGCCTAAATATAGGGGCAAGGGGCCTCATATTTAAAGATATTGTAAGTTCAAAATATATTCCGCATCAAGGCGAAAAACCTACGTGAATTACACTTCTCTGTGAAGCTGGACATGGAAAAAACACATGTGGTGTATATCCAGCTTCAGCGCAGGGACCCAGGGGAGAAACGGTATGTTAGATAAGGTCTAATCTCATTTAATTTATACAGTAGTCGCGAGTCTTACGAGACGTAATCGGTTGGTGGCAGGATATCGTCACGGCCAATTGAGAAACGAGATTCTAAAAGATAGAAATGTCTGTCATGACAATGACTGGCAGAAACGAATCGGTTCTCTCGACAAGTGAAATCACCATTAAGTCACACGCGAGATGACTTGTATTGATTCTGCCTCGATATACGTCATCTCCCACCGTTTTGACAGATGGACACATGAGCGTCCGTCCACACTTGGGGTCACACACACGTTGGTGAAGTCCAGGGCAGGCGGACTCTGTTTCCTGGCATTGGGGTACCTTCGATCACAGGACCCTAAAACGGCTGGAATCGCCAGAGAGGGCATTCCACGATTGATTTAGCTTAAGGTTGATAGGCGGCTACAGTGCCAAATTCGTTGAGAAGGAACACCCAAGGTGAAACGTTAAAGTTTAGATTGTCGAGTAGCAGGTACCAGCCTGCAATAGTCAGAAGTGTAGGTTAATTGTATTGTGCGTATTAACCCTTTGAAGCATCCGACTGATTGTGTCGTGAGTAGTTTGTTTTGCTGTCGAAGCATCGTAATACTGACTGGAGATCGGTGTGAGTGACAATTTCGCCCTAGCACAAAAAGGGGCATTTGTGAATCGTGAATTCAACCAGGAACAGTAAACATTTCATTAGGACTTTCACGGAGGACTTTCAAAAGGCACATAAGGTATGAGTAGACAATATCTGACCCAAATCAGAAGTACGGTGGCTTTATAGATGACAAACATTGCTGGTTGGAACCCTCCGACAGCCAGAGGTACAGTTACGCGCAGACGTTGACATTTGAGCCTAAGCAGGTGAAGCTCTTATGGCGAGCTCACGGTAATAACATTTCAGATTTGTGAAGCTCTTATGGCGAGCTCACGGTAGTAACATTTCCAGTGTGTAGACTATAGTGCCAGTACAGGGCTATAGAATGACTATATAATTGTTGAGAATTGTTTAACCCTAGCAACCCATTTTCTGTGAAAAGAATCGAATTGTTGATTGTTGAAATATTGAAACGGCTTTATTTTTATGTGTAAATAAAAGAATCGTTGTTCCTTTAAATCATTCTTTCCATTACACAGCCTGAAGTGATTAGGAATCACACCTAACGGAAATCAAACCTATTTCAGGCCAATTTGGCAGAGAAGGAATCACAGCGTCGGTCTAACTCAGCTCCCAGCGCCGAGTTCGCGACACTTGGATTCCAACCCTCCACGTTGGTCTAATTTTCCCGCAATTTCATCAGCGGGACTAAATAACCCCACGTCAGCCCAGGCCTTCCGGGGCCTCAGGTGTCCTGACAATGTACATGTATGGTATGTGACAAAGCAATGACACACATCTAGGTAATAACCTCTTAACAAAGATACATGTAAAGTATTGTAAAGGTCTGTACATAAATACTGACCATAGCCTGTAACAAATGTACAGGTAAAGTATTGTAAAGGTGGGTGACAGTTAGATGCTAAACTAGAAAAAAATCTCCATGGGGTTAATGTTACAATGGTGCACCATAAGCCAAATGTTAGCAGGGCTCGCCTTGAGTAAAATGGTCGGGGCCTAAAAAAAGTCCCCCACATATTGAGGCCGGGCCTTTTCGGGGCTGATTTTCCATTTTGTCCATTATTGTTAGTGCTTTTTTGTGGAAAATGTCGGGGCTTGAAAAAAAAAAACCAGCAAGTGCTCCTAGGGGCTGATCTCGGGGCCTGGGCTGATCAGCCCTGACTCAAGGCAAGCCCTGGTTAGCAATTGTTTTGGCCTGTTTGATTCAAACCTTAAGCTTCATTCATAATAATTAATAAACATTTGTCCAGTCCTTCTTAAAATACAGGTATTTGAATTTTTTATCTTTAGCTCATAGGGTTCCCACGGGTGAGGAGGTTTTATTTTTCTCATTGGAAATTGAAAATTGGGTTGTGCTAATAATGTTTACCCTCCCCAAACAACACCAAATATTAACACAGGAACTTGGCTTCAACACATTTGAATATACACATCCTGGGGATGCTGAATTCAAAAAACCTTATTTTGTGTGGTGTTTTTGGAAAAGATTTTTAATTATCTCCCTTTTTGAGTCCCCGAGTGGGTCTGACTGAACCCAAAAATATCTGTTCTCATACCACAGTGATAACAAAGGCACCCAATAAATTTATAGCAAACATTACTGACATAAAATATCTTCTTTACAGGTTCTGTACAAAAAATGTAATATACACAATTCCCGTAAATATGACTGCCTACAGGCATTTTGAATTTTGGGCTGAGCCATGATAACAAACGTAGTCTAGAAGTTCTGTACAAAAAACTGATTGCACCTAATTTCGGTGGCAGCCATCTTGAATTTTGGGCCGCACCCCAAAAACACTCATTCTTGTCCCAAGGTGATAACAAAGGTACCCCAAAAGTTTCGGGAAGATCGGATCATAAATACAGTCTCTAGCCCGAGCCGTATTGACATGTGCACTTACTGTGTATAATTAGCACTGAATAAATCAAAGTTCATCTAATTTGCATAATTTCTGTACGAGAAAAAAACCTGTATTATATGTGATGTATTCCATGTTACCAAACATTCATTCAAAAATTTATTCAAGTCAGAATCTTCATATAGAAGTTCTGTACAAAAAACTGATTGTACCTAATTTTGGTACAAAATGGCCACCGGCAGCCATCTTGAACTTTGGACCGCACCCAAAAACACTTGTTCTCATCCCAAGGTGATAACAAAGGTAGCAAAGAAGTTTCGTGAAGATTGGTTTATAAATACAGCCTCTAGGCCGAGCTGTATTGACATGTGCACTTACTGTGTATAAGTAGCACTGAATAAATCAAAGTTCATCTAATTTGAATAATTTCTGCATGAGAAAAAAATCTGTATTATATGTGATGTATTCCATGTTACTAAACATCCATACAAAAATTTATTCAAATCAGAACTTTCATATAAAAGTTCTGTACAAAAACTGATTGCACTAATTTTGGTAGAAAATGGCTGCCGCGGCCGTTTTGAATTTGGACTGCACCCCAAAACACTTGTTCTCATCTCACAGTGATAACAAAGGTACCCAAGAGGTTTCATAAAGATAGGTTCATAAATACAGCCTCTAGCCCGAACCGTACAGAAGTTCTGTACAAAAAACTGATTGTACCTAATTTCGGTACAAAATGGCCACTGGCAGCCATCTTGAATTTCAGACCACACCCAAAAACACTTGTTCTAGTCCCAAGGTGATAACAAAGGTACCCAAGAAGTTTTGTGAAGATCGGTTCATAAATACAGCCCCAAGCCCGAGCCGTATTGACATGTGTACTTACTGTGTATAAGTAACACTGAATAAATCAAAGTTCATCTAATTTGCATAATTTCTGCACGAGAAAAAAACACGAATTATATGGGATGTATTCCATGCTACTAAACATTCATACAAAAATTTATTCAAATCAGAACTTTCATACAGAAGTTCCGTACAAAAAACTGATTGCACTAATTTTGGTACAAAATGGTTACCCGCATCCATCTTGAATTTCGGACTGCACCCAAAAACACCTGTTCTCGTCCCACGGTGATAACAAAGGTACCCAAGAAGTTTTGTAAAGAATAGTTCATAAATACACATCTAGCCTGAGCCATATTGAACTGTTGACAGACGGACGACAGGCCATGACATAACCTCAAATTTGACTATGTCAAAGTTGAACTAATAAAAATGAAGCAAAGTATGAGCTGATTTTTGTTTACAGGACAGATTTGGCAGAATCATGAGGTCAAGGATAGGTTTTGCAAGTTTCAATAAATGATTACTTACCCGAGTAAGAAAATCTATACATTCTTCATCTACTTCAAGATTAGATATCATTTGTTCCACCTACAATGAAATATCTGAAACTAACACACTCTAATTTATCACTCTTCATACAATAGTCAGTTAACTCAAAACAATTAGGAATGGAATGAGACAGTTTGCATTTTCAAAATAATACAAACTCACAGTAAAATGAAGACTTTAAGGATGTATGATACCCAATCCTGGAAATAAGCAATCAGTCACTTGCAGAATGAGTTTCCCAGAAGGTGAATTTGCTGATGATATCCCATACAGTGAGTCAATTTATCCTCTGGGTACTTCTTTCTGCTTAAGCATGAGACCGTGATTCAGATTGAGGTTGTGCAAGGTAGCATCACCAAATTCATCCTCTGGGCACCTCATTCTGCAGATGACAGACTGCTTACTTCCAGGCTTGATGATACCACTCGAGTAGAGCCCTGAAAATCTGTTACTCAAAACAAGATGATGACACTTGCAAAAAATTTATATTCAATAAAGTCTATAAAAAATTCTAATTCTTGTTTCCCAGCCGATATTGCCTCAATTTTATGATGGGTGGGTGTGGGGTGCAGGAAGGGGGGAGGGGGGTTGCTTTTTCTTTTTTCTTTTTTTCCTATTTGGTTAATCAAAACAGTCCTGGAAATGAACTGGAAATGTAACTCCTTAAAGTAGTGTGGAAAAGCCAATGTTTTCAGCAGTAAAAATTTCTCACAATGCAGTTACAAATTGAACCAACTATATCTTGTTTGACAAAGCTCAGGGCAAGCTCTGTCCAACAAGATATAGTTGGTTAAATTTTTTTAGTCCTGCAAGTGCAAAATAGTTTAGGGTTCCTGGAGGCAAGGACTGATAAAATTGAAGGCTCTTCAAGGTCGTTTCTCGACATGTTGCAGCATTTTTCTAGGCTCTACAATAAACAAATTCAAGGCTTTTCAAGGCCCTGTGCTCACTAATTCTAACTAGTCTCCTCCGGTCATTACCTTCTGCAGAGGGTCCTAGTTAGCTGTACACCTTCACAAATTCTGGCATATAAAACTATATAGTTATGATTATTTCCTTCCTCAGCATTTTATTTCATAAATATTCAAGGATTTTCAAGGCCTCTTGGCCCATTTTCCAGGTTTTTAAGACCTTCAATGATTCTAAGTCAAATTCAAGGCTGTTCCTTGAATTCAAGGCCCCACAGGAACCCTGTAGTATCACAGACAAAATTTCCAGGCAAAAATTGTGAGTTTGCACCCAAAGCTGCAATGTATGTTAAAAATTAAATAAATTAAAAGGCCATCAAGAGTAATAGCTCTTGACAAAAATACTCTGAATAACATCTGCATTGAACATGGGGCAAGACATCCATTAGATACAGGTCATGCATACCAAATATGTCATTCCACCAAGCAGTTAAACAGTTATTGAGTTTAAAAGCCTGTTGGTCACAGACCGACATTGCCATATATAGAGCAGCATGTCGCAGGTAAAAAAAAAGTGATGAGGCAGATTTTCAATGACGAGGGATGTGCCTGAGAAACAAGACATTTTTTGCCTCAAAAACAGAGTTTATACATGGTGATAAATTCGTTCCGAGAGGTACCATAACCTTTGTTGTTGAGGCAAAAATTAAAAAAAACAGAAGAAAATTGGATGGGTGATTTCATTTCCTAAACGAAGCTGACAAACCTGTCCAGGAGTCAATACAATAACACTTTTACAATTGTATTTTCTAGAACTGTATTTTCTACCTATTAATATAAATGACTAAAATGAATCATTACCATTTTAAAAGATGTGGCTGGCAAAATTGTCACATCTTTGAAAATGTTAATGGTCCATTTCAACCCATTAAAAGTCTTAACTAGAAAATACAATTCTAGAAAATACAATTGTAAAAGTTTTATAGTACTGACCCCTGGACAGGTTTAACAGCTTTGTTTAGGAAATGAAATCACTGAATATTCACTTTACCAGTAAATAATATTCGATCAATATGAATTATCAATTAACCAGGACCCACTCATGTCTCAACATTTTGGAGATAAAAGGAGTATTAATTCTATTGTATCTTGTCTGACAGAACTAATCTCAAACAAGATAAAATACTATAAATACATTTAATAGGAACATGGGGGCATGGTGGAACTGTGTACTAAGGCTTCTGAACATACATGGTACACTTGCCTTCAACCACTGCTAACTCTGCTTGTGCCAGGTTAGAGAGTTGGGAGAGTCTGACAGTTGCTTGCTGTTGTTAACCCTTTACCTAACATGAAAAGCAGACCACACTTGTAAAAATAATTTCTTGAATAACTAATTTTTTTCATTTTTTGTCTCAAAAACATAGGTTATGACCCCTCATTGGAACGAGCCTGATGAGCTTGTTCCAATGAGGGTTCATAACCTATGGGGACTCTCCCATAAATTTTTTAAGGCAAATTATTACAGACATAATAATTTCACTTCAAAGATAATATGACGCACATGCTCAGAATATGAAGCCTTTGAGTTGTGGTACTGGCGTTTCAGAAGAAAGCCCAAATATGGGCTTCCAGCAGTCAACCAGTTAATAAATATGAATGAAGACTCATCAAAACTATAGTTATCATTACACCACATCCACAAATTTTGTTAATATCTTGATCTACTCAAGGCAAATTAAATACTTACTGACTGCAATATCTATAACTGGAGCATGAAAGACTATCTGCATATTTTGGGGAGAAAAAGAACTTCAAATCAACAGTTGTCTGCATGCAAACTCCATGAAAAATGAGTAAATAAACAGCCCATAACAGCATTGGATTGCTAACAGAATGTGACTGGAGGCTCAGGCAAATTAAATACTTACTGACTGCAATATCTATAACTGGAGCATGAAAGACTATCTGCATATTTTGGGGAGAAAAAGAACTTCAAATCAACAGTTGTCTGCATGCAAACTCCATGAAAAATGAGTAAATAAACAGCCCATAACAGCATTGGATTGCTAACAGAATGTGACTGGAGGCCTGAAAGTTTATATGTTTTCAAATCTGAAACACATTCTGTTATTATGCAGCCTGTTTGTGGAAGAAAGTGAGGGAGGAATGACAGAATTTTGAATTACTGATCAATAAAAAAATCTTTAAACTGGTTCAAACAAACTTAACTATACAATTCACAGTTAGTTAAGGAACACTCTTACTTGTCTACATATCTGTGCATAAAAGGAAAATAGGTACATTTATGTGTTCCTTTGTTTGTTTATTGGGGTTTAACAACACATTCCAGTTACAGGATCATATCATGTTGGACAATTTTATGTGTGGACGAAAGTGAAGTACCTGGGCAGAACCACCAAGCAATGCTGAATAACTACTACACTCTCCAATTTACCCGGCACATGAAAGCTACAAGTGAAAATGAAAAAATTCAAAGTAATTTATATATTTTTTATACTCACCATGGCCCAGACTTAGCTGGTGCTAACTCAAAAATATCTAGGGCCAAACACAAATTTTGCCCCCCAATCCCCCAAATTTGCTTGCAAAACCGAAAATTAGAAGTCCTATCTGGCCCTCCATACATTTACTCTCTGTGCATGCGCAGACGCCAGGAAGTCACTGAAACTGGCGCTAACATCATTCTTTGTAAAAAAGATTATAATATAATAATTCAGCGGGGAGGTATGAGTGCCCAGTACTGTCCACTCGTGGGAGGGCCATTCCCATCTGGGCCATTGGTAAGTATAAAAAATATATAAATTACTTCAAATTTTTTCATATTTTTATACTGTATACCATTAGCCCAGACTAAGCCGAATCGTAAAAGGTGGAGGGTCTAGAACTTCCAAAATAGCAGATCAACATAGATCAAATCCTTCAATCCATTATGAAGAAAATTAGAATAATTAGAATTTACATGTATGTCTCTTATACCATAATAGAGGAGACATATCCTAATATGGATCCCAGTTATGTAAATCCTAAATCTGAGCATGAAATCATGCTAATTAGGATGTAATGAGTTCACAAATTTTTAAGGCTAGCCCTAAAAATTAGGATGGCATATTTGAGAATGAGAGAAAATTTCCCATAAACCTATGCCATACAATGATACTACAGCTGAACGCCGAATATAGTACGGACAAAACAGCTTCCTTCATAGTTACATACCCAATAAGCCAGAGAAGTGGAGAAAATGACCCCCCCCCCCCCTTTTTGAACATATCTTCAAAAGAAAGAGGGGAGAGCTCTGGAATCAATAAGCGGTACCAGGAAACAATATAAATAAATATCGATCAGGCACTCAGGAATTAATTCATGAATAATAAATGGTGCTTAATGCCACTTCACAAGCCAAGGCTATAGCGACGATTTTGGTAAATAAGATTATCCGCTACAAAATATGCACTGCAGACGGCGTACACAGGTACGACGAAATCAGTGAAATAATAATATAACATACACATATTAAAAAGAGATACGATGAACAATCTCTGCAGAGAAAACACGCTTCAAAGATCATTCACAGGCAGCCTCTGTACAATTAAATCCAGTAAGAACACTCTCCAACGTGTACTATTTGGTATCTACAACTATAAACATGTGAGAATATGTGATTTAGAACCGACAAAATAGAGACAGGGATCTAGAAATGGAGGTAGGTATGATTAACCGGCTCCAACACAGACCGGCCCCGAAATATATAATAATTTCCAGGTCCACCAAAACAATAGCATAATAAAATATCGCGCGAGTGCATTAAAATCCAGTCTGTAATCATCTAAAAAACCACTACGTGGTTATGCAGTCACCTATGAACTCAAATAGCAGCAATTATGATGATTTAATAAGCGCTTGTATATTAGAAATCAGAAAGTTAAAAAATTTATAGTAATTTATATATTTTTTATACTTACCAATGACCCAGACTTAGCTGGTGCTAACTCTAACAAAACAAGGGCCAAACACAAATTTTGCCCCCCAATCCCCAAAATTTGCATCCAAAACAAAAAGAAATCATGTCCTATAGGACCTCCATACTACGCCCCCACTGCGCATGCGCAGTGTCAAGGACGTCCCGAAATTGGCACCAATTATCATTCTTACTGGCAGTGACTGGTCAGCGCTATGTACTCAGCGGGGAGGCAAGAGTTCCCAACTCCTGGGAGGGCCATCCCCGTCTGGGTCATTGGTAAGTATAAAAAATATATAAATTACTATAAATTTTTTAACATTTTTATACTGTACCAATGACCCAGACTTAGCTGAATAGTAAACAGGCTGGAGGGCCTAGGACATAGAGGAAAATCCAATAAGCTCAACTATATAATAAAGAGGTAACCCCTTAAGGAGAAAAGGAGTATTAGGCTTTACATGTATCTTTCTTATTTAATATTAAATTAGAAAGATACAATACCCTTAATAATTGAGCACAATAATATTCATGTTCTCTATTAACATCCAGTATAACCCTTATACTAATTATTTTTAAAGTTAGCCAATAAATAAAGTAGTCCAGAGAATTGAGACTCTTTATAGTCATTTAAAAGTGTCCGAGTATTGTATGTTAAAGCCCGTTTGACACTTGACATATACAAATGCTTCACACTGAGCTACACTTTAAAAATAAGACATGAATGAATTTTAACATTAATATTACACTTTAAAACCATCCCGGAAGCGACTCAGAAATACTGACTTGGAGGAGGCATTCCCTTGCTTTTCACTATAAAGCAGGTGACCTAAGGGAACACCCCCCCTCCCCCCCTTCCCCTTGCCCTGGGTCAAATAGCCCAGAGCGAAGAGGGCAGCCGGACGGAGTCACTGCCGGAACAGAAAGCCTGCATAACTATAGTTGCAACTGTTTAGTGGAAGACATTCTGAGCAACAGATAACGGACCTAAACAATGCAGGTCTCCAGAAATGGACTCAACATTTCTGAGATAAAAATTCGTGAATGTGGATGGCTGAGACCAATAAGCAGCCTTCATTAAATCTGTAATAGCAACACTATTAGCATAAGCCCAAGAAGTAGCAAGAGCTCTTACCTCATGAGCGGAAATCTTAAGCACAGACTGCTGAGAAGAAGATAAACTCTCATAAGCAGTACGGATAGTTAATTGAATCCATCTAGCAATAGAATGGACCGAAATGTCCCTTCTATTAGGCATCAAAGACAGAAAGAAACGTTTCCGTCCCTTTCTGATAAACTGAGATCTCTTGTTTATAGATACGTAACGCTCTAACAGGACAGAGTAAAGGCCTACGCCTGTCTGAAGACGGAAGAGCCTTAATAACAATAGGTTCCGGATATTTATTAGGAGCCTGATTCTTAGCTAAAAAACCCACATTAGTAGTGAAGGTGATAGTATTCCCGACACTACGATAGTGAGAATCATCCACCGACAGTGCATGAAGCTCACTGACTCTTCTAGCAGAAGAGAAAGCTAAGAGAAAAGCTGTCTTATAAGATAAGAATTTGAAATCTACTGTCCCAAGAGGTTCAAATGGCTTCTCCTTCAATTTAAGAAGAACCCAAGCTAAATTCCATTTAGGAATTAATCTAAGAGTTCTGGGTCTATTTATCGAGAAGTTTCTAACCAACTTAGATAAAGAGACATTAGATCCAATTTGTAAACTATCATGATGTGCATAGGTATCAGATAACATAGACCTATAACCCTTAATAGTAACAGGCTGCAGTTTGATTTCGTCAAACAAGTATACTAGAAAGTTTGCAATGTCTGATATAGAGGGATCAAAAATATCTACAGAATGATCCCTACACCAACGACGAAAAACCTTCCACTTAGCCGCATAGTTTAGCGAAGAGGAGGTCCTCCTACAGTTAGAAATCGAGTCCACTGCTCGTCCTGTAAAGTGCTTGCCATGCAAGAAGGACCGCACAACGGAAAAACGTGAAGGTTGAGACCTTGCAGGTTGTGATGGAGTTGGCGCGATTTCCCCTGCGAAAGAAGATCCTCCTGTGGAGGAAGCTTTCGCGGTAGGTCCCACAACAGACACCTGAGTAGATTTATCCACGGTCTCTGTGGCGACAGAGATGCTACCAACAGAATCTTGCATTGAGATTGTTTTATCTTTAGCAATACTTGTTGAATTAACGGCGCTGGAGGATACGCATGTCCTATCATTCCGTCCCAAGGGATCGACAGAGCGTCTACTGCAAATGCTCTTGGATCCGGACACGGAGACACATACGTCTGCAACTGATTGTTGAGATGTGTCGCAAATAAGTCTATCATTGGCCGTTCCCATTGGTAGCAAATCAGATTGAATACTTGTTTGTTGAGAGTCCACTCCGACGGCAACAAGCGACCCTTTCGTGAAAGGGAGTCTGCTAGCACATTCAGACGACCCGGTATGTGACGGACCGAAAGAAGAACCTGATGTTCTAGCGCAAACAGAAGGATTCTTTCCGTTAGATTGAACAACGGAACTGAATGAGTGCCTCCCTGATTCCGTATATATGCCACTACTGTCGTATTGTCGGATAGGATTTGGACATGAGCATTGTGAATAATGTCCATCCAATGACGTAACGCAAGCCAAATTGACATCATTTCCTTGATGTTTATGTGCTTGCACAGGAATTGCGGATCCCAAAGACCCTGGCATCTCGAATCCGTTGGGATCAATGATGCACCCCAACCTGTTTGACTGGCATCCGTCATAATGGTAAAACTCGGATCCGGCAACTGCAGCGGAACTCCCTGAGTTAACCACTGAATGTTTGCCCAAGTCTGAATCTCTTGTTTCACTTGATCTGACAAGAGAACGTCTACATCGAGCGAATGAATTTTCACACTCCAATTCTGAGTCAAGAAAATTTGGAGAGGACGCGTGCGTAACCGCCCCATCGGAATGAGATCCGCAGCGGCTCTGCACAGACCTATCAGTCTCATAAATTCTCTCGCTGTGACTTTGTCTGCGTGCAGACAATAGCGAGCGTAACAACTGACTAATTTTGCTCTGGTTAACGGCAGAAGAACGAGATTGTTGTGCGTCTCGAAGCTCATTCCCAGATGAGTGAATGACTTGGACGGCACCAGATCCGACTTCTCCTCGTTTACTATAAAACCGAGACGTCGGAGCAATAGAAGTAGATTCTGAACATCGTTCTGAAGCGTTAACTCGTTGCTGTACCTCTGAAGAATGTCGTCCAGGTAGGCCGACGTTACCGCAGACGAATGAGCTCGGAAATAGATCATTACCGAGTTCATTACCCGAGTGAAAGCCCAGGGTGCTAGATTCAATCCGAAGCACATCGCCCGGAATTGATACACCACTCCTAGGACTGCGAAGCGTAGATACTTTCTGAATGTCGGATGTACCAAGACGTGAAAGTACGCATCTTTGAGATCTATGCTTGTTGCATAATCGTTCACCCGAATACTCGCTCTGACCGATCGAATCGTCTCCATATAAAATTTCGGAGCGACGATCAGCTTGTTTATCCAGCTCAAATCTATGACTGGACGGAACGAGCCGTCTGGTTTCGGAACCAGAAACAAATGGCTGTAGAATCCCGGAGTCTCCTGGTTTTCTACGACCTCTACCGCGTTCTTCATTAAAAGAGACTGCACCTCTGATAACAGAGCGTCTCTTTTCTGCGGATTTGACGGAAGTTGAGTCCACCTTGGACTTCGAGTTAATGGAGGCTTTCGTTTGAAGGATATCTTTAGACCTTCCGAAGTCACTCCTCTCACCCAAGGGTCGTCCATAATCGACGCCCATTCTTGTGAAAAGCTCAACAACCTTCCGCCAACCGGTACGCGATAGAGGTTTAAGCCATCACCTCCTGGACCTGCGAGGCCTGCGGTAGGAGAAACCTCGTCCTCCACGACCCGCACCTCGTCCCGTCGACCTCGGGGTGTCCAACCGGTTGTCCCGGCCCGACGGACGTCCCGAACGAGAGTCGCTACCCTGACGGTCTCTCGAATAAGACCAAGAGGACGCACCGGAACCTCTATAGGAACCTCTCTTGGGCGCATTAGACCCAGAAGTGCCTGCCTTATTCTTGTCTGCTGTATCCGACTTCTTAGAAGCAGATTTGAACAACAGAGAATCCGAAGCTTTCTTTGTAATTTTATCATAAATAGCAGAAAGCTTGCCGTCAAAGAGAAGTTCTCCGGAGACCGAAGCGACTCTAGGAGAGTTCTTCAACTTAGTATCCACCAGTGTGGATGTAGCTAGGGCTGCGTCACGTCTAACCAACTATCCTGAAGTGATCATACATAAGATCATGTAATAGCCATACAGTTAGAATAAGTCCAAGATGCTGCCAGCGCTTTTACTTCATGCGACAATAAGACATCATTTCTGAATATGTGGTCTCGAAGAACCAAGGTCCCCAAGAACCCTGCACAGAGAGACCATCGGACTCAGGATTGTAACCCAATATATGAACTCACGTCCGTCATAATTGAGAAAACTGTTAAATATATGCTGAAACTTGACCTTATGTTAAAAGATTCGCTAAAACAAAACAGGTCTAGAGCGAAAAACGTCTACCACTCCAGTTAAGAATAACTGAAGGGGACGTGTGCGTAAGCGACTCATCGAAATAACATTCATAGCCGCTCTCGCTCCCCATCCGATGCATAAAATCTTCCGCTGTTAATGCGTCTGATAAAAGCGAGCCAAACAACTGGCTAATTCGCTCTGTGAAACAACAGACGAACCAGCTTGTTGAAAATGAATTGTAGGATCTGTGTATCCTATCATTCATCCCATGAGACATTATCTAGTTCATTATTCAAGTGATCTAAAGAACTATACTCGCCACATCGCTGATCATACGAACGCTTGCTTTTCGACTGAAAGATTATCATAAATAACCTAATTATCCAGTTCCAGTCAAAATCGGTCGGACCGAGCTCTATAAGAGCCTCGAGCCACTGGCTCAGGGGTGTCTGATCAGTAAACTCAAACAGACCTAAACCCCCTATCCAAGTGGCTGTATAGTCAATCCCTAAAGTAATATATAGGAGGGATACCTATACCTTCGCTATGAGTCCTTATAGACGATCTGAGTCTAGAACAACCTCTCCTACTCTTTCTGCTGGTGTTAGTCGATTAGACCCCAACTTAAAGAGCCGAGTATTGATGCTTTCTTGTAGCTTAATCCTACATTAATGAAAGCTTACCATCAAAGACTTAGTGTCTGGAAAACTAAAGCGACCTGTAGCAAGTTTTCCACCTAGTCAAATGTTAAAGATGACGACGCAAGGCTTCGTCACATCAGAATAGCTCCCACTTAACATCTGTTAAGACAGAGATATATATATGATTAATAGGCCTGGAAAGAATTTTTTAAAGGGTACAAATGTCCACAAAATTCATTTCCATATAGATGTTGCATCACACTACTTAAAATTGAAGTACATAAGATCGTGAGTCTAAATTCGCTCTGAATAAGAAATTATCTTCTCAATTGTGTCCGAGCGAACAGCGAAATGATGAAGGTAAGGCTACAACTAAGATTTTAGCCTGCTCATTCAATGCAGAAAAACTCTCAACACATCTTCCCCGGTCCTTTTTTTAAATGTATGTGATCAAAAAACGGTTAAGAATACAAAAGATGATGATAGGAAACCATATTACTTCTTCCCACAGAAAGTTAATTATGGCGTGGTCTACATAATCGAAGACCTGTGACACCATTGTAGACTTAACTGGAAAAGAGATCTTATTATCCTGCTCTTTGTCCAGATGAAATCAGCATCTAACAATGCTAGCGGTTTCTCACAAATACTCGCAGCATTGTGATTCACTGGAACAAGTTCAAAGAAATGATAATGGATAGTATCCATATCATCCATGAGTTGTTCCGAAAGGGAAGGTTATCCTTCTCCGTATCCCTTTCATCATTCGTCTAAATCAGTTTAGAATCACGGTCACCAGCATCTGAACAGGCAGATGACTGGACCGATCAAGCACCATTCAACAGCTTAAGTTTTGAGACTGACGTTGAGTGCTTCTGCCTTAGCAGAAATACTGCGATGAGCTGCGCAATTTGTGACAAGCAAGTCTGTTACGGAGGCCTGAGGAGCAGCGGTCATGTATTGCTTGTCCGCCAGCTCCTCCTGGGACAGTGTGTTTGAGATGGCTCTTTACTGTGGACGTCCTGATGAATCTCCTTGGCTACTAGATGGTGTGACTTTCTTCACAAAAAGTGGACCTCTTGACGATGCAAACTAGATATCCTAAGTCACTTAGCCAAGGTGTGGTCACGAGTGCTTGGTAGACGTTGAAGAAGCCAAACTGTAGCCGCCCCTGGCTAAAAATTGAACTGAGCTTACCGGACAATAGGTATTACGTAAGCTCCGACTGACGCAAGTTCCTACCAACAACACCCAGCCCCAGATGTTGTTAAAAGAGAGAGAGGGGTCTCCCTCTTGCTCACGGTCCTGGGAGACCTAGCCGAGCGTACCTCAGAACTTGCCGGCTTCTTCTTTCCATCGATGCAGGGTGAGCATGATTAGATTTTTCGTGCTTGCTACACCCTTGTTTCTCTCTCGATCGCTACGGACATACCCGGCATCACACTACCCATATTCTGAGTAACGATCCGCCGGTTGAGAAAGCTGGAAACAAGGTCGTAAACCCTGTATTCTAAGGTCTAGGAACTTGTCTTATATCATTGAGCACTTATGCCGCTAGCTCTGAATACAATGCACATGCAACACATCCACTGTCACGGTCCTCATCTTCAATATTAACCACTTCACCGTCGACAGGGATCTGAAACCACTCACCGCAGTTTAGAGCCCTGTGCAATGTAGGTGAAGCCATAAGACTAGCCGACTCCGGCTACCTATTAGACGGACGTCCCAGACAGGAGGCATGGACGTAAACTCCGACTGACGCAAGTACCTACCAACATCTGTCCCCAGATGACGCTTTAAGAGAGAGAGACCTCTCTCTTGCTCATGGTCCTGGCTGACCTGGACGAGCATACCTCAGAACTTGCCGGCTTCCTCCTTCCATCGTCGCTGGGTGAGCATGGTAGTATATTATAGTGCTCGCTCCACCCTATATCATCTCCTAGCCCGTAGTGGACACTCCCGGTGTCACAGTTCTCAGAGGCCTGAGTAACCGCTTCCCCAGTCGAGCTAGCTGGCGACAACGGACTTTGTGCAATCATGTGTGCTTTTCGAACGCAGAGGAAGCTATAAGATTAGCCGCCCCTCGGCAGCCTATTGGAAGGAGCGTCCCAGACAGGAAGGCATGGACGTAAGCTCCAACTGACGCAATTCCTACCTACAACCTCTGACCCCAGATGTTGTTATAAGAGAGAGGGGCCTCTCTCATGCTCACAATCATGGTAGACCTGGACAAGCATACCTCAGAACTTGTCTGCTTCCTCCTTTCCGTCGTCACAGGGTGAGCATGTTCGGATTTTTATAGTGCTCGCTACACCCTTGTTCCTCTTCTCGACCGCTACGGACATACCTGGTGTCACACCACCCATATTATGCGTGATAGATCTGCCGGTTGAGCTAGCTGGAGACAAGGACATAAACCCTATATTCTAAGGCCTACTCCCTTGTCTTATATCATTGAGCACTTTTCCGCTAGCTCTAATAGTATAATACGACAACGGAAGCACGCTCTCAGATGGCATCATGAACCACACCATGTTCTTATTCCTCTGTAAATAGAAACTAAACAAGAGGTCCCATGGGGCCTGAGGTCGCTCACCTGACATGGTAGTCTAAATATCAAACCAGGGACTTGACTTGAATAAGCTGCATACGCCCCTCCTAAGAAAAGCATATACCAACTAGATGAAGCGATTGTGCCCACACAATGCACAGGATTTTCCTTCTATTTTCAGTTCCTGCACTTTTACGTCCCAAAATTGAGATAAACGCATAAAAAACAGATTTTTTTTTATTTTTGTTCGGAAATTTTTGAAGTCTCACACGGCCCCCCAAATTTTCAGTGTATAAAAAAAAAAAAAAATTCTTGTCTTAAAATTGACCGAAACGCATAAAAAAAATGACAAAAAAATTTTTCCGGATTTTAGTCCAAAATTTCTAAGTCCGGAACGGGACCCCAAATTTTCAGCCTAAATATGAACCCAGGGACTTGGCTTGAACAAACTTGACTCTCATCCCCCCCTAAGGATGCTGCATACCAAATATAAAAAGATTCTTATTGGTAGATCTGAAAAAGAAGATTTTTAAAGAATATTCCTCATACTGCACTAATTTAAACATTTGGGCTCCCATAGAGAGCCCAAATATGGACGCAGGGAATTGATTTCAATAAACATGTGAAACAATCTTCCAAATATGTTATGTGTGAAATTTGAAAGCTTTTGGAGCAGTGGTTTGGGATAAAAGTAGTGTTAAATGTTTTTCCCATTACCCACAGTGTTAAAAAATGCTGACTCAACACTTTTTCAAAGTCCCCAAAAAGTACCCCATGATAAAACCCATAGAAATTTTTTTTGACCATTCCATTCTATTGGTCCTAAGGAAGCTTTACACTAAATAAAAATTCTCAGTGCCATGCAGTTTCGGAGATATGAGCGTTTTAAATTTTTTCTATTTTTAGTTCCTGTGGTTCCAATGGGGCGATGGGAAATTTTTTTTTGGCATAAATCAACTACTTATGTCCCAATAAAATCTCATATCAAATTTGGTTCAAATCAGCCTCTTGGTTTGGAAAATAGAAAATTTGGGCGTGGCAAAAATTCTTGCCCCTCCCATAACGATGGCAAATATAGCCCCAAGAATAAATCTGAGTCTATACCCCAAAAGGAAGCTGCACACCTAATATCAAGCCTCTGCTACTGCTGGTTCATGAGAAGAAGATTTTTCAAGATTTTGGCTCACTTTTTGGGCATGGCCCTACCAAGGGGTGGGTCAACTTGATTTGAACAAATTTGAATTGACATGTGATAGGGAACATGTACACCAGATTTGGTTCAATTTGGTTGAGTAGTTTGTGAGAAGAAGTTGATAATGTAAAGTTAACGCTGGACGCCGGATGGACAGTGATTAGTAAAGCTCCCCTTGAGCTTTGCTCAGGTGAGCTAAAAACTATAGTGGCATTTTGGTGAGAGGACCAGCAGTGTCCCCTCGCCGCGAGAGGACCGGTAGTGTCCACTCGCCTAACAACAAACCATGACACCAGTCATCAACATTGTCAAAATCTGACACATGGTGCAAGAATTAGTGGTAGTACATCGACTAAAGCAAGACACAACCATGTAAATAGAGGAAAGGCTTCCTCTTATTTGCCTTGCTATTAGAGAAATATTATTACCTAAAATCTAACATAGGTCAATTGTACTATCACCAAATCCACATAAATATAAGATGACATTAAAATATGATCGATGAAATAAATATATTCAAAAGAAAAATTCCTTCAAGAAATAAAAAAAAATTTTGAAATTTTTTTTCTTATATAAGAGCCCAAGTTCCCAAAGGGAATGATGAGCCCAAAAGAGCCTAAGCGTGGACAAAATTATAATAATATGCCATAAAATTAACTACCACACTCTCAGAATATTTAATGTTACTTGCAACCGTCGTTCCTTAAATAATAGGAAACTACCTAGAACATTGTCAAAGTAAAGAACTTCAAACCGTAAACAAGACCCCAAGCAACATGGCCCAAAGTCAGTAACAGAAACAAGACTATCCGATGTAAAGCAAGATCTTCATCAGAAGAAAAAATGATACATCGGATGTATGATGCATGACCAAAATGCCTAAACACCCCAAGGGTGAAGACGTAACCATGGGGATGTACAGAATAATCTTCTGTATAATACGTTGAACTCCCAAGAAATTTTATAAAAAAAAATTCCAATAGAACAAGCCAAAAAGCTTGGGAGCTTAACTGGGGGGATCATGGGAAGGTAGGGAAGGAATACTAAACAAACAGTGGACAGATCATTATCAATCAATGATGACGTCAGGCCCATGTCCCGAAATTGGGAAACCTGAACTAATTTTTATAATTATTATAAAATTACAGCCCTGAACGTTTCAAACCATCGTTTCTTCCTTCCTTCATCCAGTTGTGTCCTTGGATCCACCAAAATAACCATTGATTTGTGTCTGGCATTATTAAAACTGAGATTTAAAAGCACAGATGTCAGTTTGTTGTTACTGACTAAGGGCCAAACAAAGAATGATGTTGGCGCCAGTTTCGGTGACTTCCTGGAGTCTGCGCATACGCGAGAGTAAATGTATGGAGGGCCAGATAGGACTTTTAATTTTTGGTTTTGCATGCAAATTTTGGGGATTGGGGGGCAAAATTTGTGCTTGACCCTAGATATTTTTGAGTTAGCACCAGCTAAGTCTGGGCCATTGGTATACAGTATAAAAATACTTAGATTTCCTGCTGTCATGAATGAGATAATTAAGGCATATACTCAAAGTAGTAGGTGTCTTCTTATTGTATGTACTGCAGCGTTACATTTGGAATTAAAACATGCTTTAACTTCAATTAAAACACCCAAATGCCTCAAAAACGTAGTGATATTGATCCAAACTTATTGCGTAATCTGATCAACCCTAGAAATAAGCAATCTTCCATTTGTAGAATGAGGTCCCCAAAGGGTGAATTAGCTTATGCTATCCCATAAAGCAGGCTAGAATTCACCAGTTTATCCTCTGGATGCCTCTTTCTGTTTAGTCTTGAGATCTTCAGAGTGAGGTTCACAGAGGGTAAATTTAGTAATGCTACCTTGATGTGCAGGATCAGGGTAGCATCATCAAATTGACCCTATAGGGACCTAATTCTTCAGATGACAGTCTGCTTATTTCCAGTATTGCATGGGATGACTTCTGGAGATATTCTCTACCTATCATGACAACAGATATTAAAAAATACTTTTTAGACATTCCCAGTTATCTTATAAGGTGACATTATACTATTAAATATGCCTTATAACCAACCTTTTTCTGGAATTCAATATTCTTGTCCTTACAAAAGGAGTCAGTCTGCTTCATTGAATAAACAACCAGCAATCTACAATGAAAGGGATGCTACAGTGAACTAACTAATACAGTGGAACCTCATTAATTGAATAGCCACTTTGCTAGTCAAAAATAACAGGAGTATACAGTTAACAGGAGTACAGAATTAAAAAGAATTAGGTCATTTTCCTGTCTTCTAGTGATAATATGAGCATCTATTCTATTTCATTTTCAGAGATGGGCAATATACCAAAAAAACGATCTGATACCGATATCATGGGGATACCAAAAAACTGACCTGAACCAATCATTGAATACCGTACCATCTGAATTTTCAAATTTTCCTACATTTGCTATTTATAACTCCCTGTTGAGGCTTGATAACAGTTGAAATGTTCATTTTCTTGAAAGAGGTGACTAATTTTCTTTTCAGTTTTGTTAACCCTCAATGGACTGGGCAAGTGTCATGAATTCCCACTAGACTACAAACTGTACATGTCCAATTGCTTAGTAGTGATTTTTAGTCAGGTCTTGGCTGCCTATGAGGCCACAAATTTTTGATCCACTCTCAATTTCTAACCGGTTAGTAATAACTTCAAAGGGAAATACCACAATAAGAGGCAGTAATACATTAGAACTCTGTTAACTGATTAACCAGTTTGCCAAAGAAAAATATTCAATTAACAGGAATTTGATCATTTTCCTCTATTATACTGTTAAAATGAGCATTTATTCTATTAAATCTTGTTTGACAGAGCTCATTAAGCTCTGTCAAACAAAATATAATGGGACAAATGCCTACACTGAATGTACTGAGGCCAAATAGGCCTATAAACATAGTGAATTAAGTGGTTCTCAGAGTAAGTCTTTGATAAACTGCATGACTTTTTATTCAATTAAAAGGTGTTTACTCCATAATCAATATTCAATTAATAGGTCAAATTTGCAATGAAGAGATGGTAAATGCTTTGGGCTTTGGAAGTTATATTCAATTACGATAAGGGGGCTCCACTGTATTAAAGAATAAATTGCCATTGAGTGGAAAAAGAACAGTGAACATTATGCTTTGCTGTTTTGTTGATCAATAATCTTAACACTTTACCCAACATAATGGCCAAAAACGGCCAGTGCTATTCACAAAAATCACCAATTAATTTTCATTATTTTTTTCATTTTTTTGCGTCAAAAACATTGGTATGACCCCTCTTTGCAACAGGCCTGAAAATGATAAATTTAAAGTAATTTGTATATTTTTTATACTTACCAATGGCCTAGACTAGCTGGTGCAAACTCGATATAATTCAGGGCCAAACACAAATTCTGAACCCCCCAATCCCCAAAATTTGCTTACAAAACCAAAAAATTTAAGTCCTATCTGGTCGTCCATACTTTTTTTAACTGCGCATGCGCGGTAACCAGTAAGGTACCGAAATTGGCACCAAGCATCATTCTTTCTATAGTGCCTGCTAAATGTTATAATCAGTGGGGAGGTATGAGTGCCCACTCATGGGAGGGCCATCCCCGTCTGGGCCATTGGTAAGTATAAAAAATATATAAATTACATTAAATTTATCATATTTTTATACTACAACCAATGGTCCAGACTAGCTGAATCTTAAAAAGGCTGGAGGACCAAGGACTTAAAGGAAAATCCAATTTCTCAATTACTTCGATAAAGAATAGCTCCTGCAGGAGAATAGGAGAAGACAGAGGAATTATATATGTCCTTCTCTTATAAGAAAAGAGAAAATAACATAACACCAACAATGTAATTCAGAATTACATAATTTCTCCATTTAATGCCAGCACCCATTATGCTAATTTGGTGAAGGAAACCAATTATAAAGCTAGAACAGAGAATGAGACGCTTTATACTCATTTAAAAGTGTTCGAGGATTGTATAGAGACGCTCTTTTGACACGTAACATATACAAATGCTTCACAGTGAGCTACACTTTAAAAACAGTACATAAATGAGACATTGTTATTGCTTCACACTGAGCTACACATTAAAACCACCCAGCACTGATGCTGACCTACTGTCTCTGAAGGAGGCATTCCCTTGCTTTTCACTATAAAGCCAGAAAACATAAGGGAAAAACCGTCCCCCCACCTTCCCCTTGTTCTGAAGGAAAATTCCTCAGAACGAAGAGGGCAGCGGAACGGAGTCAGTGCTCGTGCAGACTGCCTAAACATTTTCTAGATGTAAGACTAATGGACGACATTCTGAGCAACAGAAAGAGGACCCAAAGATCTAAGGTCACTGGAGATGGACTCTAAACTTCTAATGTAAAACTTGGTAAATGAAGAGGGCTGTGTCCAGTATGCAGCCTTCATAAGATCAGTAATGTCTATACTGTTAGAATAAGCCCAAGAAGTGGACAGTGCTTTAACCTCAGGCGCTGAAATCTTGTTGACAGAATGTTGATCCAAAGATAGCCTTTCATAGGCAATACGTATTGCCAGATGAATCCATCTAGTGATAGAATGAACAGATATATCTTTTCTGTTAGGAATCAGTGAACGAAAGAATCTTTTTCTTTCTTTTCTAATAAAACCCGATCGACGTTTATAAATGCGCATTGCTCTAAATGGACACAGCAAAGGTCTACGGTTGTCTGAGGATGGTAAAGCCTTAATGATAATAGGCTCCGGCCGCTTATCCAGAATCTGATTCTGAGCCAAAAATCACATTTCCGTAGTAAGGGTAACAGTATTACCCACACTATGGTAATGGGAATCATCAACAGATAATGCATGAAGTTCACTAACTCTTCTGGCAGATGCAAAGGCTAAGAGAAAGGCCATTTTTCTGGTCAAGAATTTGAACTCTACATCGTCTAATGGCTCAAAAGGAGCTTCTTGAAGCTTCAACAGAACCCAAGCCAAATTCCATTTAGGAATTAATCTGAGGGTTCTAGGTCTATTAATAGAGAAATTTCTAACTAGCTTGGATAAAGAAGAATCTGATCCAATAGCCAAGTTATCATGATGAGCATAAGTGTCTGATCCAATAGACCTATAGCCCTTAATAGTGACAGGCTGCAAGTTTAATACGTCAAACAAGTAGACCAGGAAATTGGCAATCTGTGGAATGGACGGATCATAGATGTCTACAGACTGGTACGTACACCAATGGAAGAAAACCCTCCACTTCGCTGCATAATTCAATGAAGAGGAGGTCCTCCTACAGCTAGAAATTGTGTCCACTGCTCATCCTGTAAAATGCTTTCTGTGCAGGAAAGACCACACAATGGAAATAGTGAAGGTTGAGACGTTCCAGGTTGTGATGCAGTGTGCGGGACTTCCCCTGATATAGAAGGTCCTTTCGAGGAGGAAGCTTCCGGAGAATGTCCCATTACAGACACCTGAGAAGATTGATCCAGGGTTTCTGTGACGACAGAAGGGCTACTAGCAGGATTTTGCAGTGAAACTGTTTGATTTTTAACAGAATCTGCTGAATCAACAGAGCAGGAGGATATGCGTATCCTATTATTCCGTCCCATGAGATCAATAGTTCGTCTACTGTGTAGGCTCGATGATCTGGGCATGGCTACACAAACTTCGGTAATGGATTGTTCAGGTGTGTTGCAAAAAGATCTATCATGGGATGATCCCACTGGAAGAAGATCTAACTGAATACTCACTTGTTGAGAGTCCACTCCGATGGTAACAGGCCACCTTTTTGTGAGAGCGAGTCTGCTAGTACATTCAGACGGCCCGGTATATGACGGACTGAGAGATGAACGTGATGACTCAGAGCGAATAGGAGAATCTTCTCCGTTAATTCGCATAATGGAATCGAATGAGTGCCACCTTGGTTCCTGAGATAAGCTACTAATGTCGAGTTGTCCGACAGAATCTGAACATGGACGTTTGCGATTTGATGAATCCAATGTTGTAATGCTGGCCAGATAGACATCATCTACTTGATGTTTATGTGCTTCTACAGGAACTGAGGGTCCCAAAGACCTTGACACTTCAAGTCTGCGGGACTTAGTGATGCACCCCAGCCCATTAGACTCACATCCATCATAATCATGAAGGCCAGATCCGGTAGTTGGAGTGGAAGTCCCTGAGTCAACCACTGGAGATCAGCCCATATCTGAACCTTTTGTTTTACTAGATCCGTTAAAATAATCTTGGTTTCGAGCGAATGCGTCTTCACACTCCAGTCTGAGTAAAGAATATCTGGAGAGGACACGTGTGCAGGCGGCCCATCGGAATAAGATCCGCAGCCACTCTGGACAGTCCCATCAGTTGCATAAACTCCCTCGCAGCCACTGCGGAAGAGTTTAGACAAAAGTGAGCATAACAACGGACTAATTTCACTCTGGGTAATGGCAGACGAACCAGATTGTTGTGAGTCTCGAAGCTCATTCCCAAGTGAATGAAGGACTTGGACGGAGCTGGGTCCGACTTTTTCTCGTTTACTATGAAACCAAGACGTGGAACAAGTGAAGCAGAATCTGAACATCGTTCTGAAGAATTATTCTGTCGCTGTATCTCCAAAGAATGTCGTCCAAGTAAGCCAACGTTGCCACTGCCGAATGAGCTCGGAAATATGACATTACCGAGTTCATTATCAGAGTGAAAACCCAAGGAGCTACGTTCAGACTGAAGCACATTGCTCTGAACTGATAAACCTCTCCTTGCACGGCAAAACGCAGGTACTTTCTGAATGCCGGATGAAAGTAGGCGTCCTTTAGATCTATGGTTGCCACATAGTTGTCCACTAGAATGCTCGCTCTTACCGACAGAATGGTTTCCATATAGAACTCTGGAGCTATGATCAATTTGTTTATCCAGCTCAAGTCCATTACCAGTTGGAATAAGCCGTCTGGCTTCGGTACGAGGAACAGGTGACTGTAAAAACCTGAAGAATTTTGATTCTCGACAACCTCTATTGCTAAGCAAGCCTGTACCTCCGCAAGGAGAGACTCTCTTTTGGAAGGATTCGCCGGAAGATTTGTCCAACACGGACATCTTGTAAGTGGAAGCTTTGCTCGGAATGATAGCCGCAGACCTGCCAAGACTACATTTCTCACCCACTGATCTTCCGTGACTTCCATCCATTTTTTCGCGAAGTTTGATAACCTTCCGCCAACTGGAAAGCAACAGAGGTCTAGACCATCACCTGTACGACTTGCGGGAGGAGAAACTACGTCCTCCCCATGAAGAACCTTGTCACGTTGGTCTTAGGGCATCTGGCTTATAGTCTCGATCAGACTTGTGCACCTTTCCTGAGTCGCTATATTGACAACCTCCGGAGTAACCGTAAGAGGGTTTCCTGTACCCTCGCGAGGAGTTCCGTTTCGATAATTGTGAAGTGGAATGACCTCGCCTACTCCGGCTTGCTGAAGTGTGTTGTTGAGATGCAGATTTCAATAGCAGTGAACTGGAAGCTTTTTTTGGTAAATTGTTCATAAACTAACGAAAGCTTGTCGTCAAATAGTGTGTGTCCGGAGAGACCGGAATGACTCGGAGAGAGCTTTTCACCCTGTCATCTAAAAGTGATGATGACGCAAGGGCTGCATCATGTCTTACTAACTCCAAATTTGTCACTGTCAGGGCGGAGTGGTACGTGTCATACATGACTGCCCTGGGAATAACTCTTAGCAAGGAACAAACATCCTCAAATTCCTTTCCATTTAGGCATTGCGCCATAGCCACGGTGATATGATCTATGTAGGACATAGGATCCAGAATCGCTCTATTAGATGAAATAGAAGATTCCATCACGTCCGAGCATACATTGAAAGATGTAGGCAAGGACATATCTAAATTCCCAGCCTGCTTTTCTAAATGCAGAAGAGCTCTCTGGGCATCTTCTGCAACTGTTTTAAAATAATGTGGTCCAGGAAACGGTATATTGATTGAAGATGCAAATAAGGAACCGCCTTTCTTCTTGGCACTTGCTAGGTTGAATATGGCGTAGTTAACATGGCCCAAGGCTTCCGACACCTGCCATGATTGTTCTGGGAAGGAAAGAACATCATCTTTCCTTCGCACGAAATCTCTGTCTAGAGACGACAGCAGTTTCTGCCTAGCAGTCGCAGCTTGATGATCAGGTGGAACAAGGTCAGGATAGTATTGATGAATGAAATTCATCGCTACCATATGTTGTTCCGAAAGGGAAGGGTAATCCTCTTCCTTGTCCCTTTCACCATCCAACTGATTCAGCTGAGAATTTCGGTCAACCGCATCTGTATGTACAGATGACTGACCCAGCACCATCCGACAGCTCACCACCGGGGTCTGCAGAAGGCTGCTCTTGCACTTGCTGAGAAGTTGCGATTATAGAGGCTAGAGGAGCAGCAGTCTTCGTTTTTTTTTTCCGCTTGCTGCTCCTGGGACAGAGATCCCGAGATAGATCTCTTCTCCGCATGGCCCAATGAACAAAGCCTCAGATCGCTAGCTACCGGATGCCCCGACTTCATGGGCGAAGACTGGGTGCTTCTTTTTTTTGGATAGCCAAAGTCGGGTAGCTAGCGTGCGGTCGTGTGTGCTTTTCTGAAGTTGCGGAAGAAGCCATGACTGTAGCCAGCCCCGGATCCAGTCTAGACGGAGCGTCCCGGGCGGCAGGAGCTCCGACTCAGGCAAGTTTCTCAAAACAACATTTGGCCCCAAATGTTGCTGGGTTAGAGAAGGCTCTCCCACTCGAGGTCTATTACACCTCACCAAGCTTCTCGAAGAGAAACTTGCAGGCTTCCTCCCTTTTGCCGTCGTCGTTGGGTGAGCTTCAGTTTTTGAGGTGCTCGCTCTACTCAATTTTACACTTCCTTCGACTGCAACAGACTTACCCGGTGTTAAGGCTCCCACTATCGGGTTGGCCGCTTCACTGGTCGAATTGGCTGCTGGAATAAGAGGTCTTATTCCCTGTTTAATGTTAAGGAGCACCTTAGCAGCCAGTTCTGTTTGCTCATCAGAGCACGACGACGGCAGCACACTTTGGATGGGTGTCGCAATACCATCACCATGTTCTTGTTCCTCTGAAAAAGAAACTGAAAAACTTGAATTATCCTGTGGTGACAGCTCCAGCATAGGAACTTCACCGCCGACGACGGATTGCGACACCCGTCTCCAACATCTGTCATCCCAATGTACACGGGTAAGACAAGAATTGCATAGGAGTGCATCGACTACAGGCAAGGCAACAAGCATGTAAATCCGAGGAAGACTTCCTCGCCTTGCATTTAGAGCAGTAAGCTTTCACAATTACCATCAAAAGACAGAGTTGATAGCACTCCTACAAATTCCAAAACAAAAATACATGATAAAGATACATGAATAATAGCAATCAAATTAATTTCGAAACAATTATAAAAAAAATTTCAAATTTTTTTTTGGAAAATGCCTAAGTTCCCAAAGGGAACATCATGAGCCCACTGGCATCCCGATAGAGCCTAAGTATGGACAAAATTCAAATTTTTTGAGCTTCACTACCGGAATCATAAACAATGTATCCTACAGTAATTCTAAAGTATTATAATACTAAATACTACATGTTAAGGGTGTTGCCAAATGTAAACAACATCAATAGAAAAAAACAGAAACAAGACAACAGGCACACAAAAACCGATTTAAGTGCTACCAGATGCAACGCTAGATCTTCATACGAAGAAAAAACAATACAACAGATAGAAGATGCAAGACCAAAATGACCCAAAACCCCTAGGGTGAGGACATAACCATGGGGATAAACACAATAAACATTCTGTAATACACGTTAAACTCCCAAAAAATTTAATACAAAATTTCAATAAAAAACAGTCAAAAAGCTGAGGAGTTAACAGGAGGGGTTCATGGAAGGATAGGGAAGGAACACTTAACAAATAGTAGGTAAATCATTCGCAAGAATGATGTCAGGTGCATGTCCCAAAAATGGGAAACATGAAGTAATCTTATAATTATTATAAAGTTACAGCCCTGAACGTTTGAAACCACCGTTGTTCACTTCCATCATCCTTTTATAGACCTGAATCTACCAATTCTTTCATTGATTTGTGTCTGGCATCCTCAATAAAGGAGATTTAAAGCACAGATGTCAGATCATTGTCTACTGACTTGGAACCAAACAAAGAATGATGCTTGGCGCCAATTTCGGTACCTTCCTGGTTACCGTGCATACGCAGTTAACAAAAGTATGGAGGACCCGATAGGACTTAAATTTTTTGGTTTTGTATGCAAATTTTAGGGATTGGGGGGTTCAAAATTTGTGATTGGCCCTGAATGATATCAAGTTTGCACCAGCTAGTCTGGGCCATTGGTTGTTGTATAAAGATATATGCAGTCTGACATTTGCAAAATGAGGTCCCCAGAGGATGAATTTGATGATGCTATCCCATACAGTGGGCCAATTTATCCCCTGGGTACCTCTTTCTGTTTAGTTTTGAGACCCTGATTCAGACTGAGGTTAACAGAGGGTAAATTTAGTGATGCCACCCTGCTGTGCAGGGTAGCATCACTAAATTTACCCTCATTTTGTAGATGACAGTCTAATTATTTTCTGGCTTGCTTTGGAACAAGCTCATCGAGCTCGTTCCCATGAGGGGTCATAACCTGTGTTTTTGAGACAAAAAATGAAAAAAATTAGTTATTCTAGAATTTTGTTTGCAAGTGTCGTCTGCTTTTCATGTTAGGTTAAGGGTTAAAAAAGAAAACCTTACCTTGCTCTTACTAGACATGTGAGGATGAGAAGTTTAGGAGAATACATATTTTTCATGTGTGTTTTACTCATTGGCAGTAATTGTTTCTGGCACTTCTCTGCTAAGGTTAGCCAGAGCTGTTCACAGAATGGATTCAGCTGAATTAAATACTTCAAAGTTTGAACTTCTCCTAAAAAAAAAGTATTTTATTTATTAGCACATAAAATTGAAATTTGGGATAGTAAATTACCATTAAATAGAGAGTGCAGTGGCTCATTGATGAAAGCAATAGACTTTAAACTGAAAGGTTGATGTTTTCGAGCCTGACCCATGGCATCTATGCTGTGTCCTTGAGCAAGACACTTAATCCTGATTGCCCACATGGGGGAACAGTGGCGCTGGTACAAAGGTATAATGCACGCTGACGGTTGTTCTCTCTGGGTAGTCCAGCTTCCTCCACCCATAAAACTGTTCAACATGATATGACCCTGGTTCTTGAAGGTGTCATTAAAACCCAATAAATAAACAAACTAACAAACCATTAAAATATCCATGAACAGAGTTCCACCCAGACAGTAATTTTCAAATCCTGTGAGAATGAATAGAAGGCACACACAAAGTACCAGTTAATGCACCACAAGGTTCAAGCCGGTGGACCATTTGGTGAACTTTTGCTTGTAATTTTTGTTCTCTTTCCCAGAAGATAATCATAATTATTGCATCCAATGCAAATGTGCCTCAATGGTAAATATTGCCAACATACTGTAAATATGGACTCTTCCAATTATTGCAATTGAACTGATCCGGTAGATACTATTAGGGTTTAAGGGGTTTGATATATCAAAACAAAAATCTTGAGTTCAGACTCAAAATTTCTCACTTAACCCTTTACCCAACACACAAGATATCCAAATTTATTTATTATTGTTTAATTATTGTTTTTTAAAAATTTTCAAGAAATTTCAACAAAGCCATATCATGTGACCCCCTCATTGGAATGAGCTCGATGAACGCGTTCTAATGAGAGGTCACATGATATGGCTTTGTTAAAGGGAGATGACTTACATAAGCTCCAAGCATTCTGTCAATTCCTTCCATTACTGTGCCATGCACTGTTACTTTTTTTGGTGTTCAATTCTATAACGTATAGCATATTCATTAAATAAAATATTGCTTAACTGGTAGAGTGCTGAATTATTTTTGGTCATCAAAATTTGTTCACATGTGTTTGCCTTGTTACAATTTATGGGAGAGTGCCAATAGGCACTCTCCCATAAATTGTAACAAGGCAAATACTAACAGACTAAATAATTTCACTTCAAAGGTGGTATGAACAACATCCACAAAATATGAAGCCTTTAAGTGCTGGTACTGACACTTCAGAGTAAAGCCCAAATATGGGCTTCCAGCACTCTACCAGTTAAACAAAATTTTTTGAAAAACACTCTTTTTTCCCACCACTCAGTTTGTATATTACATGGGCGTTTGTGGACAATTCATTAGGTAAAGGTTTAAGTTGAACTTTTGACTCACTTGAGATTTTGCTTCAAATTGACATTATAAATAAAAAACTCAAGTAAAAACTTACCAGAGTTTAAACTTTCCATCAGCATTCATGATTGTTTACAATAACAGTCAAAGATTTCTTGATTTAACTTGACTTTTAAACCATCTCAATTTCAAACAGTACACATATATTTCTAGTTAACTGGTAGAGTGCTGGAAGCCCACATTTGGGCTTTATTTTAAAGTGCAGGAACCATAACTTTAAGGCTTCATACTCAATGGATGTGCTTTTTATTATCTTTGAAGAGAAATTATGTAGTCTGTAAGGATTTGCTTTGTTGTAATTTATGAGAGTGCCCACATGTGCTCTCTCATAAACTGTAACAAGGCAAAGGCTTGTGAATGAACTTGTTGACCAAAAATAATTTAGCACTCTACCAGAAAGAAAATTCATCCGTTGGTTAGCAAACAGCCTAATGAACAACAAAGAGTTTAAGAGGATCAGTAAACATTCAGTTCTACATCCCCATCGGGCTGTAAATTTAATTTTTTACTAAACCTCATCACAAGTGCACAATAGATTCACCTATTGGCTGTAGCTAGTACAGTGGAACCCTGTTAATTGAATAGCCACTCTGCCAGTGAAAATTATTCAATTAACAGGAGTAGTCAATTAACAAGGCTTTGGTCCTTTTCCTTTGTTCTAGAGATATAAACTGAGCATTTATACTATGATAGCTAGTTTGACAGAGGTCATGGAGCTCTGTCAAACAAGATACAATAGATTAAATGCCTGTATTGGATGTATGGAAGCCAAATAGGTCTATAAACAAGAGGAATTTGATGACTGTCAGGGTAATTTCTCGACATATTGCAAGATTTTTTATTCAATTAATAGGAGTATACTCTATAACCTATATCCAATTAATAGGTTAAATTTGTACTGAAGGTATGGGAAATAGTTTTGTGTTTGGAAATTATATTCAATTAACAGGGATATACAGTTAAGAGATATCCAGTTAAGAGGGCTCCACTCTAATGCTTGATCCCTCTCAGGAACTCATGGTTGAAAGGGTTAAGTGACGTTTCTTGGAGACCCCAGAGCTACTTTACATTTCTCTAACTCCAAAAATCAGAAAAGAGGCAGACAAAAAAATTAAGGTATCATTTTTAAAGACTGCCTTTATTTCCAATTTGTACAGGGCTACTGTGGTCCATCTGGCTACTCCACTCTCACTACAGTGAATCCCACTGCATTTCAATAAAGTAATATTGATGGCTTCTTGCAGTAAGAGAAGTAATTTTATTTCCATGTGTTCAAAAATATGTGAAAGAAACATTATAAATACCTTCTAAATTGTTTGCTTCCTTATAAATATATGTTAGCAGGATTAAACTCTGAAGTTTTTGATCATCGTTTTGAGATGTGCTGAACTGCAAAAGAAAATATGTTCATGAAAAGTGCAATGAATGTAGTTTAGTATATAACTATTTTTTCTAAATATCAGCTTAGTCTAGCAAACATTTTTCTCTATTTATCTCTGCACAAATCTGCAGCTCTTCATTGTCCTGAGAGCTTCCTGGAAAATGTGAGTTAGTAGTCCCTAAAAGATCAGAATCAGGGGCGATTTCGAAGTGTCAAAAGACATAAAAAGTGGCTAGCCCCTCTAAAATTTGTCTGGAGTACCAAGGTATACAAATGATAGCACACCCAACTGGTATGTAGTGTTAAATTTGGGTTGAGTAAAGTTATCTCCCTTTATAATCATTCAATCTGATGTCCAATGCTCAAACAAATGAACCACTTACTGACTTAGTCCTCTCCGTGTTGGGTTGCACACAAGGCCATAATGAACCACTGAACTCCCCAAAATCTAGAGTTACTATCATGGTAGCGACTGAGTTATAGTTCCGAATTATAAAAATTTATTCTGAAGAATGAGACAATCTTGTTTTCATAATTACAACCAGTCTTTTCACTTACAAGCATAAAACTTTTGTCTGAGGCTATAATCATCCTGTAAATTAATGAAATTACTCATCAAAATCTGATTTATTGTTTTCATCATTATGATGGAATTATGTCACTCTTAACAATAATTTTGATAACACTGGTTCTCATGAAATTTCAATTCCTGTAAGACATAAAATGTCCCTTGAGCACAACAAGGTGCCATCTGCAATGCTGATGGTTGGGTTAGCTTGGGTTGGCTTGGACTGAATTTGGATTTCGAGCATGGATGGGATGGAGGAAAGGAGGGGCAGATTGACTGATATATGTATGGATTAACAAACAGGCAGACAGACTGGTGGGCAAGCAGACAAGTGATCGTCAAGCAGACGAACAAAACAAAAACAGAGGGAAATGACCATCACATTAATCAAGTACATACTGCTAAGAAAGTTAGAGAGATGAATCCATGTGAAGAAAATATGACATCAACTAATCAGGACTGTGCATTTGGGGAAATAAAGGAGCATAAAAACTGAGTGCCTTAGTCCAATGATGGACTCAGGCCTGAAAATGAAAAAATTTATAGTAATTTATATATTTTTTATACTTACCAATGACCCAGACTTAGCTGGTGCTAACTCTTAAATATTCAGGGCCAAACACAAATTTTGGCCCCCCCTCCAATCCCCCAAATTTGCATCCAAATCAAAAAGTCTAATGTCCTATATGGTCCTCCATACTTTTACCTACTGTGCATGTGCAGTGGCATGGAAGTACCGAAATTGGCACCAAAGCCTCATTCTTAACAACCAGTGCCTGCTAAATGTTATATAATCAGCGGGGAGGTTGAGTTCCCAACTCATGGGAGGGCCATGCCCGTCTGGGTCATTGGTAAGTATAAAAAATATATAAATTACTATAAATTTTTTCATATTTTTATACTGTAACCAATGACCCAGACATAGCTGAATAGAAAAAAGGCTGGAGGGCCTTGGACATAAAGGAAAATCCAATAGGCTCAATTACAAATAAAAAATTATCCCTTCAAGGAGAAAAGGAGAAAAAGGATTTACATATATCTTTCTTGTTTATACAAATAAGAAAGACACATTACCAGTCAGTAATTGAGCATAATAACATCAATGATCTCTATTAACATCCAATATAACCCATTATACTAATTTCTTAAAGGAAAGCCAATATATAAAGATAGTCCAGAGAATGAGACTCTATATACTCATTTAAAAGTGTCCGAGGATTGTTTTTTAATGCTCGTATGACACGTGACATATACAAATGCTTCCACACCGAGCTACACTTTAAAAATATTACATAAATGAGATAGACATTAGCTTTACACTTTAAAACCATCCCAGCACCAACTCGGAATTACTGACTCAGGAGGAGGTATTCCCTTGCTTTTTCACTATAAAGCCGGTGATATAAGGGAACACCATCCCCCCCCCCCCCACCCCCCTTCCCTTTGCGCTGGGGTAAATCACCACAGAACGAAGAGGGCAGCAGGACAGAGTCACTGCTGGAACAGAAAGCCTGCATAACTATAGTTGCAACTGTTTAGTGGACGGCATTCTGAGCAACAGATAACGGACCTAAACACCTAAGGTAGCCAGAAATAGACTCAATATTTCTAAGGTGAAAATTAGTGAAAGTAGAAGGCTGAGACCAGTATGCAGCCTTCATCATATCCGTAATAGCAATACTGTAGAATAAGCCCAAGATGTAGACAGCGCTCGCGCTCAAACTTCGTGCGCTAAAATCTTAAGCATAGACTGCTGAGATGAAGATAAAATTTCATAAGCAGTACGAATAGCCAACTGAATCCACCTGGAAATAGAATGGACCGTAATGTCCTTTCTATTAGGAAGCAGAGACAGAAAGAAACGTTTACGCCCCTTTCTGATAAACTCAGATATGCGTTTGCAAATACGCATAGCTCTAACTGGACACAGCAAAGGCCTATGGCCATCTGAGGTCGGAAGACCCCTAATAATAATAGGGTACTAGGAGCCTGATTCTTAGCCAGAAATCCCACATTGGTAGTTAAAGTAATAGTATTACCAACACTACGATAGTGAGAATCATCAACAGATAGAGCATGAAGCTCGCTAACTCTTCTAGCAGAAGCAAAGGCTAAGAGAAAAGCTGTCTTATAAGATAAGTATTTGAAGTCTACAGTGTTAAGAGGTTCAAAAGGAGCTTCTTTGAGCTTCAGAAGAACCCAAGCTAAATTCCACTTAGGAATTAACCTAAGGATTCTAGGTCTATTTATCGAAAAGTTTTCAACTACTTTAGATAAAGAGACATTAGATCCAATTTGTAAGCTATCATGATGAGCATATGTATCCGATAGCATAGACCTATAACCCTTAATAGTTACTGGCTGCAGTTTGATCTTGTCAAACAAGTAGACCAAAAAATTAGCAATGTCTGGAATCGAGGGATCATAAACATCAATCGAGTGATCCCTACACCAACGAGAGAAAACCTTCCACTTTGCTGCATAATTTAGCGAAGAGGAGGCCCTCCTACAGTTAGAAATTGCGTCCACTGCTCGTCCTGTAAATAGCTTGCCGTGCAAGAAGGACTGCACAACGGAAATACGTGAAGGTTCAGACCTTGCGGGTTGTGATGCAGTGTGCGTGATTTCCCCTGCGAGAGAAGGTCCTCTCATGGAGGAAGCTTCCGAGGAATGTCCCATAACAGACACCTGAGTAGATTTATCCATGGTCTCTGGGGGGACAGAGATGCTACCAACAGAATCTTGCAGTGACATTGCTTGATTTTTAGCAAGATCTGTTGAATCAACGGAGCTGGAGGATATGCGTATCCTATCATTCCGTCCCAAGGGATCGAGAGAACGTCTACTGCGAACGCTCGAGGATCTGGGCATGGCTACACATACGTCTGCAACTGATTGTTGAGATGCGTCGCAAACAAGTCTATCTTTGGGCGATCCCACTGGTAGCAAATCTGATTGAATACTCGCTTGTTGAGAGTCCATTCTGACGGCAACATACAACCTTTCCGAGAGATCGAGTCCGCTAGAACGTTCAGATGACCCGGAATATGACAGACCAACAGAAGAACATGATGCTCTAGAACAAACAGAAGGATTCTTTCCGTTAAGTTGAATAACGGAATGGAATGAGTGCCTTCCTGGTTCCGAATGTACGCTACTACCGTCGAATTGTCGGACAGTATTTGAACATGTGAATTCTGAACTATGTTCATCCAATGATGTAGCGGAAGCCAAACTGACACCATCTCTTTGATGTTTATGTGCTTGTTCAGGAACTCTGGATCCCAAAGATCCTGGCAAATCGAATTTGTTGGGCTCGCACCCCAACCTGTTTGACTCGCATCTGTCATAATCATAAAAACCAGATCCAGCAGTTGCAGTGGAACTCCCTGAGTCAACCACTGAATATCTGCCCACGTCTGAATCTCTTGTTTTACTTGGTTCGATAAGATGATACTTGTTTCGAGCGCATGAGTCTTCACACTCCAAGTCTGAGTGAAAAATATCTGGAGTGGACGTGTGTGTAAGCGCCCCATCGGAATAAGGTTCGCCACGGCTCCGCACAAACCCATTAGTCGCATGAATTCTCTCACTGTTACTACGTCTGAGTGTAAACAAAAGTGAGCATAACAACTGACTAATTTCGCTCTGGGTAACGGAAGACGAACCAGATTGTTGTGCGTCTTGAAGCTCATTCCCAAGTGAATGAGCGACTTGGATGGAACTAGATTCGACTTCTTTTCGTTTACGATGAAACCTAGAGGTTGGAGTAATTGAAGCAGAAGAGTTAATGTGTCGCCGTATCTCTGAAGAATGTCGTCCAAGTAGGTCGACTTTACCGCAGCTGAATGAGCTCGGAAATAAGTCATTACTAAGTTCATTATTCGAGTGAAAGCCCAGTGCACTAGATTGAGTCTGAAGCACATTGCTCAAAACTGATAAACGACTCCTAGGTCAGTGAAGCAGAGGTACTTTCTGAATGTCGGATGTACCATGACATGAAAGTACGCATCCTTGAGATCTATGCTCGCAGCATAATCGTTCACTCGAATACTCGCTCTCACCGATCGAATGGTCTCCATATAAAACTTTGGAGCCACGATCAGTTTGTTATCCAGCTGAGATCTATAACTGGACGGAACAAGCCGTCTGGTTTCGGTACCAGGAACAGGTGACTGTAAAAACCCAGGGATTCCTGGTTTCTAGGACCTCTATTGCATTCTTCTCCAGAAGAGATTGCACCTCTGATAGAAGCAAATCTCCATTCTGAAGGTTGGACGGAAGCTGAGTCCATTGTGGACTTCGTGTTAATGGAGGTTTTTCTTGGAAGGACAATTTTAGGCCTTCTGAGATAACTTCCTTTACCCATCGGTCATCCGAAATTGACAACCAATTGGTCAAAAACCTTGACAGCCTTCCACCCACTGGACCGCAATAGAGGTCCTGACCTTTACCTCCTGGACCTGCGAGGCTTGTGGGAAGAGAAACTACGTCCTTCCCGTCCAGCGCCTCAACCAGTCGACCTAGGGGCATCTGACTGGTTGTCCCGGCCAGAATTATGTCCCCTACCTGAATCGCTACTCTGATGGTCTCTCGAGTAAGAGCTGGATGATTTTTTATATCCTTTATAGGAGCCTCCCTTGGACGTATTCGCTCCAGAAGCCCTGGACTTACTCCTCTCTGCTGAGTCCAGTTTCTTAGAAACCGACTTAAAGAGCAGAGAATCTGAAGCTTTCTTGGTAATCTGATCATAGATTAATGAAAGCTTACCATCAAAGAGAAATTGTCCGGAAACCGACGCGACTCGAAGAGAGTTTTTCACCTTAGGATCCACCCTAGTGGATGAAGCCAGGGCAGCATCACGTCTGACTAACTCCAAATTTGCCACCGATAGGGCGGAGTTATACGTGGAATATGCGATTGCCCAGAAAGAGCTCTCAAGGAAGTTTGAACATCCTGGAATTCTTTACGTTCCTTGTTCCTCTGAAAAAGAGACTGAAAAACTAGAGTGACCCTGTGGTGAGAGGACCAGCATCGACCTCTCACCACTAACAATGTACCGTGACACACGTCTCCAACATTTGTCATCCCAATTGGCACAAACTGTACAAGAGTTAGTGCGAGTACAGTAACTACAGCAAATACAATGATCAAGAGAATCCGAGGAAGACTTCCTCGATTTACAATTTGAACAATATTCTTTCATAATTAAAAAATATTATACAGCCGTAGAACTCGCACTAACCCTAAAAAATACAAAGATACATAATAATACTACAATCCATAACAAAATTTCGAAAAATAATTCAAAAAGAAAATTTTCGAAAAAATTTTGACATGAGCCTAAGTTCCCAAAGGGAACGATGAGCCCAAATTGATCCCAAAAAAGCCTAAGTGTGGACAAAAATTTTAAAACAATTCTAAAAATTAATGTTACATTTACGGATAATATTAATGTATCTGACTACATAATAAACCAAACAGAAAACAAGGAATCACTAACAGAAAGTAACCATTGTCAACGTAAACGAAAGACAATAAAAACTGGAAACAAGACTCCAGGCACTGAATAACACGGCCCGAAGTCAGTAACTAATTTTTAAAACTATCCGATGTAAAACAGAATCTTCCACAGAAGAAACTGCAATACATCAGATGGTAGATGCATGACCAAAACGCCTAAACACCCCAAGGGTGAGGACGTAACCATGGGGATAACAGAATAAACACTATGTAACTAAGCTAAACTCCCAAGAAATTTCAATGAAAAAATTTTAAAAATTATTCCAAAAGCATGGGATTAACTAGGGGGGTTTCAAGGAAAGGGAGAGGGAAAACACTTCACAAACAGTGGAGATTTCATAGCAAGAAAGAAAACATCAGGCCCCTGCCCCGAAATTAGGGAACGTGAAATAATTTTATACAAAAATTATAAGTTACAGCCCTGAACACATCCAACCACTGTTTCTTCCTCTCATCCTCTTATTTCATCCTTGGATCCACCATTTCCATCATAATTTTGTGTCTGGCATCATTTTAACTGAGATTATAAGCACAGAAGTCAGTGAGATGTTACTAAGAGAAGGGCCAAACAAAGAATGAGGCTTTGGCGCCAATTTCGGTACTTCCTTGCCACTGCGCATGCGCAGTAGGTAAAAGTATGGAGGACCATATAGGACATTAGATTTTTTGATTTGGAAGCAAATTTTGGGGATTGGGTGGGGGGGGGGGGGGGGGGGGGTGGTGGGCAAAATTTGTGTTTGGCCCTGAATATTTAAGAGTTAGCACCAGCTAAGTCTGGGTCATTGGTTACAGTATAAAAATATAAGCAGTCTGACATTTGCAAAATGAGGTCCCCAGAGGGTGAATTTGATGATGCTATCCCATACAGTGGGCCAATTTATCTTCTGGGTACCTCTTTCTGTTTAGTTTTGAGACCCTGATTCAGATTGAGATTTCATAGAGAGTAAATTTAGTGATGCTACCCTGCTGTGCAGGATAGCATCACTAAATTCACCCTCTGGGGACCTCATTTTGCAGATGACAGTCTGCTTATTTTCTGACATGGATGGAATGGAATGCCTGCATGTCTATAAGTTAGTATTAAAAGATTTAACACTTTTGTGCCAACACAGACCTTTATAGAAACACTATGATGCCACTGCAAAACATCATGCACTGTACCACAATATCTGTAAATTTGGTTAATGCAAACAAAAAATAAACATACCAAGTCATATCTCTAGATTTATTGCAAATTTTTGAATTTTTGATTCAGAATTTAATACGTCCAAAAAAAAAAGTCCAAATTGTCTTCAGATATTGCAGAAGGATGAAGATAATACAGTGGAACGCTGTTAATTGAATGGTCACCTTGCCAGTGAAAATCATTCAATTTACAGGAGTATTCAATTAACAGGGATTTGGTCACTTTCCTGTATTATAGAGATACACTGAGCATTTATTCCATTATATCTTGTTTGAGAGAGCTCAGGGATGTCAGTGACCAGGCCTGAAAATAAGCAGTCTGACATTTGCAAAATGAGGTCCCCAGCGAGTGAATTTGATGATGCTATCCCATACAGTGGGCCAATTTATCCTCTGGGTACCTCTTTCTGTTTAGTTTTGAGATCCTGATTCAGATTGAGGTTCACAGAGGGTAAATTTAGTGATGCTATCCTGCTATGCAGGGTAGCATCACTAAATTCCCCCTCTGGGGACCTCATTTTGCAGATGACAGGCTGCTTATTTTCTGGCTTGTCAGTGACTGTCAGGGTAATTACCCGACATATTACAAAATGCTTTATTCAATTAACAGGAGTTTACTCTATACCACACATGTAATTAACTGGTCAATTTGTACAGAAGGTATGGTACATGGTTTTGCATTTGGAAGTTATATTTAACAAGAGCTGGACTGTCGTCCGGTGCATACCCCCATGTGGGGTACCGTATAGTGTGGGCATACCTATGACCAACAAAGGTTTGGTAAACTGTTTGGAAGTTTTTTGCAATGAGGCAGAAGCCTTTGTCATAGGCAAACTGCATGCCATATTTCACTGAAATCCGATAACCCATACCTGAGATACAGGCTGAACAGACAAATAATGTCTATTTCCTACAAGTCAAAAAAGGGGGATAACTCTAAAAAGGAGAATGTGGGAAATATCGTTGAATCCTTTTTTTAAAGTCTATACCATAAGCAGTGTTCACGGCAAATTTCATTGCAATAGAACATTCGATACCCGAGGTACAGGCTGAACAGACAAAATTTGGCTCAGACGGACACAATTGCTAAGTGAACAAGTAATAAAAAAAAAAAAAATAACTAGTGTGGGCATACCTATGACCAACAAATATTATAGAAAATAATAATTTACTTAAGTTATGAAAGTTATGGGGGGGGGGGGTGTATAATTAAAAGGGGTATTCAATTAAGAGATATCCAATTAAGTGGGCTCTACTATATCAGCACATAAAACCTCTATGCATGTGAAGAGAATTTTTTGTGTAACATACATGTACCTTGAGATAAATAAAACCGGATCATTCAGCATGGAGCATACTGTACTTGCATTAGTGAATTTGTCTGCATTCAAATGAATTCTGCTATACAGAGGAGACCACTTAATGGTTTACAAACACACAACCATTTACTATACCTTCAGTGCAAAGTTGACCTGTAAACCCTTTACCCAAAGGAGATGATAACAAAATTTATTATTTTAAATGTTAAAAAATTTATAGTAATTTATATATTTTTTATACTTACCAATGACCAGACTTAGCTGGTGCTAACTCTTAAATATTTAGGGCCAAACACAAATTTTGCCCTCCCAATCCCCAAAATTTGCATCAAAAACCAAAAATTACATGTCCTATATGGTCCTCCATACTTTTACTCCACTGCGCATGCACAATGTCAAGGAGGTCTCGAAATTGGCGCCAATTGTCATTCTTACAACCAGTGCCTGGTAAGCGTTATGTACTCAGCGGGGAGGTATGAGTTCCCAACTCATGGGAGGGCCATCCCTGTCTGGGTCATTCATAAGTATAAAAAATATATAAATTACTATAATTTTTTTAACATTTTTATACTGTACCAATGACCCAGACTTAGCTGAATAATAAAAAGGTTGGAGGGCCTAGGACATAAAGGAAAATCCAATAGGCTCAACTACATGTAACAGAATTATCCCCTCGAGGAGAAAAGGAGAGATAGGCTTTACATGTATCTTTCTTATTTGCATCAAAAAAGAAAGACACAACACCATTCTGTAATTGAGCACAATAACATCAATGATCTCTATTAACATCCAGTATAACCTGCTATACTAATTATTTTTAAAGGAAAGCCAATAAATAAAGGAAGTCCAGAGAAATGAGACTCTTTATACTCATTAAAAGTGTCTGAGGATTGTATATTAATGCCCGTATGACACATGACATATACAAATGCTTCACACCGAGCTACACTTTAAAAATATTACATGGATGAGTAAACATTAGCATTACACTTTAAAACCATCTCGGTACCGACTCGGAATTACTGACTCCAGGGGAGGTATTCCCTTGCTTTTCACTATAAAGCAGGTGACCTAAGAGAACACCCTCCCCCCCCCTCCCTTCCCCTGGGTCAAATACCCCAGAGCGAAGAGGGCAGCAGGATAGAGTCACTGCCGGAACAGAAAGCCTACATAACTATAGTTGCAACTGTTTAGTGGACAACATTCTGAGAAACTGATAATGGACCTAAACAATGCAGATCTCCAGAAATGGACTCCATATTTCTAAGATAAAAATTCGTGAAAGTGGAAGGCTGAGACCAATATGCAGCCTTCATTAGATCTGTAATAGCAACACTATTAGCGTAAGCCCAAGATGTTGATAGAGTTCTTACTTCATGAGCTGAAATCTTAAGCACATACTGCTGAGTTGAAGATAATTTTCATAAGCAGTATGGATAGTTAATTGAATCCACCTAGCAATAGAATGGACCATAATGTCCTTTCTATTAGGCATCAGAGACAGAAAGAAATGCTTACGTCCCTTTCTGATGAACTCACATCTATGTTTGTAAATATGTATAGCTCTAACAGGACAGAGTAAAGGCATATGCCCATCTGAAGATGGAAAAGCCTTAATAACAATAGGTTCCAAATACTTATTAGGAGCCTGATTCTTAGCCAAAAATCCAACATTAGTAGAGAAGGTAATAGTATTACCGACACTACGATAGTGAGAATCATCCACAGATAGTGCATGAAGCTCACTAACTCTTCTAGCCGAAGAGAAAGCTAAGAGGAAAGCAGTCTTATAAGATAAGAATTTGAAGTCCACCATGTCAAGAGGCTCAAATGGAGCTTCTTTTAGCTTAAGAAGAACCCAAGCTAAATTCCACTTAGGAATTAATCTAAGGGTTCTAGGCCTATTTATCGAAAAGTTTCTTACTAACTTAGATAAAGAGACATTAGATCCAATCAGTAAACTATCATGGTGTGCATAGGTATAAGATAGCATAGACCTATAACCCTTAATGGTAACAGGCTGCAGTTTGATCTCATCAAACAAGTAGACTAGAAAACTTGCAATGTCTGGAATGGAGGGATCATAAATATCTACAGAATGATCCCTACACCACCGACAAAAGACCTTCCACTTAGCAGCATAATTTAGCGAAGAGGAGGTCCTCCTACAGTTAGAAATCGCGTCCACTGCTCGTCCTGTAAAATGCTTGCCGTGCAAGAAGGACCGAACAACTGAAATACGTGAAGGTTGCGACATTGCAGGTTGTGATGCAGTCTGCACGATTTCCCCTGCAAAAGAAGATCCCCCTGTGGAGGAAGCTTCCGCGGCATGTCCCACAACAGACACCTGAGTAGATTTATCCACGGTCTCTGTGGAGACAGAGATGCTACCAACAGAATTTTGCACTGAGATTGTTTTATCTTGAGCAATATCTGCTGAATCAACGGCGCTGGAGGATACGCGTATCCTATCATTCCGTCCCACGAGATCGATAGAGCATCTACTGCAAACGCTCGAGGATCCGAACATGGTGACACATACGTCTGCAACTGATTGTTGAGATGCGTCGCAAATAAGTCTATCATTGGCCACTCCCATTGGTTGCAAATCTGATTGAATACTCGTTTGTTGAGAGTCCATTCTGACGGCAACAAGCGATCCCCCTCCGTAAAAGGGAGTCTGCTAATACGTTCAGATGACCCGGAATACGACGGACCAATAGGAGAACTTGATGTTCTAGTACAAACAGAAGGATTCTTTCCGTTAAATTGAATAACGGAATGGAATGAGTGCCTCCCTGATTCCGAATATACTCTACTACCGTCGTATTGTCGGACAGAATTTGCACATGTGCATTCTGAATAACGTTCATCCAATGACGTAGTGCAAGCCAAATTGACATCATTTCTTTGATGTTTATGTGCTTGCTTAGGAACTGCGGATGCCAAAGACCCTGGCACTTTGAATCCGTTGGGCTCAGTGTTGCTCCCCAACCTGTTTGACTGTCATCCGTCATAATTGTAAAACTCGGATCCAGAAATTGCAGTGGAACTCCCTGAGTTAACCACTGAATATCTGCCCAAGTCTGAATCTCTTGTTTTACTTGATTTGACAAGAGGATGTCCATATCGAGCGAATGAATCTTCACAATCCAATTCTGAGTCAGAAATATTTGGAGAGGACGAGTGCGTAGCTGCCCCATTGGAATAAGATCCGTGGCAGCTCCGCACAGACCTATCAGTCTCATGAATTCTCTCGCTGTAACTTGTCTGAGTGAAGGCAATAGTGAGCGTAACAACTGACTAATTTTGCTCTGGTTAACGGCAGACGAACGAGATTGTTGTGCGTCTCGAAGCTCATTCCCAGATGAGTGAATGACTTGGACGGCACCAGATCCGACTTCTCTTCATTTACTATGAAACCATGACGTCGGAGCAATAGAAGCAGATTCTGCACATCGTTCTGAAGCGTTAATTCGTTGCCGTACTTCTGAAGAATGTCGTTCAGGTAGGCCGATGTTACTGCAGATGAATGAGCTCGGAAATGAGTCATTACCGAGTTCATTATTCGAGTGAAAGCCCAGGGCACTAGATTCAGACCGAAGCACATTGCTCGGAACTGATATACGACTCCTAGGACGGCGAAGCGAAGATACTTTCTGAACGCCGGATGTACCATGACGTGAAAGTACGCATCCTTGAGATCTATGCTCATAGCTTAGTCGTTCACCCGAATGCTCGCTCTGCCCGATCGGATGGTCTCCATATAGAATTTTGGAGCCACGATCAGCTTGTTTATCCAGCTCAGATCTATGACTGGACGGAACGAGCCGTCTGGTTTGGGAACCAGAAAAAGATGGCTGTAGAAACCTGGAGATTCCTGGTTTTCTACGACCTCTACCGCGTTCTTTTCCAGAAGAGACTGGACTTCTGATAGAAGCGAGCCTCTCTTTTGCGGATTTGACGGAAGCTGAGTCCATCTTGGACTTCGAGTTAACGAAGGTTTTCCTTTGAAGGACAGTTTTAGTCCTTCCGAAATCTCTCCTCGAACCCAAGGGTCCTCTGTAATTGATTCCCAATTGTTTGAGAAACTCGACAGTCTTCCACCCACTGGAACACGATAGAGGTTTATACCATCACCTCCTGGACCTGCGAGGCTTGCGGAAGGAGAAACCATGTCCTCCACAGCCCACACCTCGCCACTTCGTCCTAGGGGCATCTGACCGGTTGTCTCGGCCAGTATTACGGCCCCTACTTGAGTCGCTACCTTGACGGTCTCTGGAGTAAGATCTAGAGGACGCATAGGAACCTCTATAGGAACTTCCCCTGGACGTTTTCGTGCCAGAAGTGCCTGCTTTACTCTTCTCCGCTGAATCCGACTTTTTGGAAGCGGATTTGAATAGCAGAGAGTCTGAAGCTTTCTTAGTCATCTGATCATAGATTGCAGAAAGCTTGCTGTCGAAGAGAAGCTCTCCAGAGACCAGAGCGACTCTGAGAGAGTTTTTCACCTTACTATCCATGCACATGGATGTAGCCAGGGCCGCGTCATGTCTAACCAACTCCAGATTTGCCACTGAAAGGGTGGAGTAATACATGGAGAATGCTATGGCCCTCGACAGAACTCTTAAGGAGGTTTGTACGTCCTGGAATCCTTGTCCTTCGAGGTGTAATGATAACGCTCTGGTAAGGTGATCTGCATACGATAATGCGTATAAGTTAGCCCTGTTAGAAGATACTGTCATTTCCAATGTCGTGTTTGGAATTGACATAGACGATGGCATGGATAATTCTAGGTCTTCGGCCTGGTCGTCTAGATGCAGAGGAACTCTCTGAATGCCCTGTCCTGCTGTTTCAAATTTATTCCTTGTATTGATGAAAGGCAGATTTAGAGCACTTGCTGGTAAGAAACTGGACCTGCCCGTTTTGGTGGCAAGTTTATATATAGCGTCATTCAATAGTTCAAATGTCCGTGAGACATTTCTGGACTGTGTCGGAAACTCAGGGACGGTGACCCTAAACCGATTAAAGAATTCAGAGTCCAGTGGCGCTATCAGTCTCTTATCCAGCTGTGCAGCATTTTGGTCCGGACGAACAACTTCAGGAAGAAAATGCCGGATGAATTCTATGGCAATTTTATGTTGTTCCGAAAGGGAAAAATCCAACTCCTCCGTATCTCTTTCACCATCCTGTCGGACCACTTGTAAATCTCGGTCGTCCGTGCCTGAACCTGCAGCGGAACGTACCAACCCAGCTTCGTCGGATAATTCCTGATCCGACAGAGTTTCTGCCAGTTGCTGGGATGCTGCGATAATCTGCGCTAGCACGTCCGTAACGGAGGCCTGTGGAGCTGCGATCTTATGGGATTTAGCCGCTGGAAGCTCCTTGAACGTTGACTCCTGCATACTTCTTTTATGCGAATGTCCGGAGAATGAAGGCCTCGTATCCCTGGCTACCGGATGGCGTGACCTGGTCGCCGTGGAATCCCTGGTCGGCGAGGCTGGCTGGATATCACTGGTCACATAGCCAAGGTGCAGTTGTGTGTGTTGCAGTGAGGATGAGGAAGCCAATAGAGCAGTCTCTCTGGACTGTCTATATAACGGAGCTTCCCGAGTGGTGGACGTACGCTCCGACTAAGGAACGTTATGTACCACAACATTTGGGCCCAGATGTTGTTGTACGAGAGAGGGACCTCTCTCGCTCGCAGCCCGGATGGACCTGGATGAGCTAGGAACCGGACTAACAGGCTTCCTCCGTACCATCCTCTGATCCGTCGTCACTGGGTGTGCACGTTGTATTTTTATAGTGCTCGCATCACCCAAATCTCCTTCCTGGACCGCAACGGACGAACCCGGCTGCCGAGCCATTCATTGAATGGTTGCTACACCGGACGAGCTAGCGGACACCAAAGCCGTCGATCCTACTTGGGACCTCTTAGACAATTGACGTATCTGCATGAACACTTTTGCCGCTAGCTCTTCATTTGACTGTGACGACGGAAGCACACTTTTAGAAGACATCACGGAAACATCACCCTGTTCTTGTTCCTCTGAAAAAGAGATTGAAAAACTAGAGTGACCCTGCGGAGAGAGGACCGGCATGGACCTCTCCCCGCTAACAACATACCGTGACACACGTCTCCAACGTTTGTCATCCCAATTGACACACACAGAGCAAGGGTTAGTGCGAGTACACTGACTACAATTAATACACTGATCATGAGAATCAGAGGAAGATTTCCTCCCATTCCAATTTGAACAATAATCTTTCATTGTGAAAAATTACAACAGTCATAGTACTCGCACCAAACCTTGAAAACAAAGATACATAATAAAATAATCCATTATAACATTTCGAAAAAATAATTCAAAAATTCAAAAAGAAAAAAATTTTTCAGAAGAGCCCAAGTTCCCAATGGGAACGATGAGCCCAAATGGATCCCAAAAAAGCCTAAGTGTGGACAAACATTTCAAAAAATTAATGTAACACTTACAGACAATATTAATGTATCTTGCTATGAACTGAACTAAGCAAAAGACAAGTAATCACTATCAGAAGTAACCGCTGTCAACATAAACAAAAAGTGTACAAAAACCGGAAACATGACTCCAGGCACTGGTAAACATGGCCCGAAATCTAAACACTATCTGATGCAAAACAGAGACTTCCAGAGAAGAAACTGGAGAACATCAGATGGTAGATGCAGACCAAAACGCCTAAACACCCAAGGGTGAGGACGTAAACATGGGGGAAAACAGAATATTTATTCTGTTACCAAGCCAAAACTCCCAAGAAATTTTATTAATCAACATTACAAAAAATATGCCAAAAGCATGGGAGAATAGCTAGGGGGTAATAAAGGAAAGGGAGAGAGGAAACACTGATCAAACAATGGTACATTCATAGCAAGAATGACAACATCAGGGCCATGCCTCGAAAATAGGCAACATGAAATAATTTCGTAAAAAATTATAAGTTTCAGCCCTGAACATTTCCAGCCACTGTTTCTTCCTCTCATCCTTCTATTTCCTCCTTAGATCCACCATTTCTCTCATAATTATGTGTCTAGCATCATTTAAACTGAGATTTACAAGCACAAATATCAGTGAGATGTAATCGAATTGAGGGCCAAACAAAGAATGACAATTGGCGCCAATTTCGAGACCTCCTTGACACTGCTCATGCGCAGTGGAGTAAAAGTATGGAGGACCATATAGGACATGTAATTTTTGGTTTTTGATGCAAATTGAGGGGGGCAAAATTGGTGTTTGGCCCTAAATATTTAAGAGTTAGCACCAGCTAAGTCTAGGTCATTGGTACAGTATAAAAATATCATTTTTTAAAATCTTTTCAAAAAATTTTAATAAATGATAAATTTGAAGTAATTTGTATATTTTTTATACTTACCAATGGCCCAGACTTAGCTGGTGCAAACTCAATATTATCAAGGGCCAAACACAAATTTTGCCCCCCCCCCCCCCCCACCCACCCCCAAATCCCCAAAATTTCTACTTCTACTTCTACCAGGTAGTGACCACCTTCAAAAAGTTGAAGATCTTGTCACGAGACCGATGCCCATGTGCTATGGGGAAGGTGGCCTTTTCATGAGGCCAAGTCTGAGTGCATCCAAAGAGGCACTCATGGCTAGCTCTGATGGTAACTTGTTCCATTCAGAGATTGTCTTGGGGAAAAAGGACTCTTTCCTTTGTGTGGTTTTACATAATGGAATTTGATATGAGAGGGGGTGGCTGAGTCTTGAGTGCCTTATAGGGGGAATGAGTTTACTTTCCTTGCTAATTGCTGCCATTTGGTGATGTATTTTATAGAACATTGCTAGTCGGGCATTTTTTCTTCTCTCTCGCAGGTCTGGCCAATTCAAAGAGATGAGCATATCACTCACACTAGAGGTGTTATAGAAGCTGTTGAAGACATGGCGGGCAGCCCGGCATTGGATCATTTCAATGTTATTTATGTCCTTTTGCAGATGAGGGTCCCATACTGAGCAGGCGTATTCAAGTGTTGGACGAACCAGAGATTTATATGCAAGTGCCTTGACTGGTATTGGGCAGGCCTTAAGATTGTGTTTCAAGAACCCTAATGTTCTTGTGGCCTTGTTGCATATGTTTGTAATGTGTGTGTCCCATTTGAGGTTTGAGCTAATGGTAACACCCAGGTACTTAGCCGACTGTACATGGTGAAGGGACTGGCCATGCAGCGTGTAATTAGATCTTATGGGTGATTTCTTATTATGAACAGTCAGTACATTACACTTATCTGGGTGGAAGGCCATCTTCCACTTTTCCTCCCATACTGCAAGTTTGTCAAGGTCATTTTGGAGTGATGTGGCATCAGTCTTTGAGTTGACTACTGAATATACAATTGTGTCATCAGCAAATAATCGGACAGTTGATGAGATGCCGTAGGGGATGTCATTTATGTAAAAAAGAAATAGGGAAGGGCCAAGTACTGATCCCTGTGGGACGCCAGATTCCACCGGCACATAACCAGACATTTCTCCTTCCACTACAACTGCTTGCTTTCGATCAGAAAGAAAGTTCTGAATCCAGTTTTTAATGGGGCCATTTATGCCATAAAATTCAAGCTTATGAATGAGTAGAGAGTGGCTGACTTTGTCAAAAGCTTTTGAGAAATCCATGATTAATGTGTCGGTTTGTAGGCCTTTTTCCATGTTGGTGGTGACGTCGTCAATAAATTCTAGGAGCTGGGTCTCGCAAGATCTAGATTTGCAGAAGCCATGCTGCAGTGGGTATAGAATATTGTGCTCATCAGCATGGCTCATGATTTTACTGACAATGATGTATTTGCATTACAATACCGAAAATTAAAAGTCCTATCTGGCCCTCCATACTTTTACTATCTGCACATGTGCAGTACTCAGGAAGAGACTGGAATTGGCACCAACATAATTCTTTGTAGACGAGCCTACTGAAATAATAACTCAGCGGGGAGGTGTGAGTGTCCACTCATGGGAGGGCCATCCCGTCTGGGCCATTGTTAAGTATAAAAAATATACAAATTACTTTAAATTTATCATATTTTTATACTAATAACCAATGACCCAGACTTAGCAGAATCGTAAAAGGGCAGAGGGCCTAGGACTTAAGAATTAGCAGACCAAATACAGCTCCTAAGCCTGCATTCCAAGGTGAAAAGGAGATTAAATTTAAAAGGAATTACGTGTATGTCTCTCTATACAATAATAGAGAAGACATATCATAAATAAGGAGCCATATCCAAGTAATTCCCTATTCTTGGCATGAATGATTAGGCTAATTGGGTGTAACGAGCCCCCAATTTTAAGGCCAGTCCGGACTAAGCCCCTTAAATTAGGATGGTGTATTCGAGAGTGAGAGACTAACGCCCAGAAATACACGCCATATATAAATAATAAACAAGCTGTATCTAGGATCAATAATAATCTACAGACAAAACAGCTTCACTCATAGTTAAACATTTATCAAGCTAGAAGAGATGAAGAAAAATCCCCCCCCCCACACTTTTTTTGAAGGAATATTCTTCAAAAGAAAGAGGGAAGTGTTCTGGAATCAGTGAAAAGCGGTTCCAAATAATCAATATATATTCGCCAAACAGGCACCCAGTTATTAATTATTGATGCTTAATGCCACTTCAGAAGCTAAGGCTATTGTGGCGATCCCGGTTATTAACAGCGCACACTTCTAACATATACCAGAGTCAGAATACGTAGATAGGTCGAAAACCGGTGATATAACGTGTACAACCATACACTTGTCCAATTGAATCCCAATGGAAAGTATCTGTTAGAGCAAACACGCTTCTAAGGCAACCAACAGGCGAACCCGTTCAGGTGTACAACTAATACCAATAATAAAACTCCAACTGAACCGTGCAAATATATGAGAATATGAATTCTCCTGTGTACCGTCTCTGATAGAAACCTGGATTTAGAACATGAAACAAGCTATGATTAACAGACTCATCACGGGCTGTCCCCAAAATAATTCATCGTTTCCTAGGTCCGTAACAACCAATGACTGCTCAGAGAAAGAATATACTATTCCGAATAATGATTCCAAAAATTGAGAACGTATGCATAGACGGCCTATTGGAAGTTCCATAACTGATCCAAATAGCCCCCAAATTCTCATGAGTTCTATAAAGCAGAGCAAGAATTTACATAATCTGTTCAATAATGCGTCTGCCTAATAAATACACATATTATGCATGCAAGCAATGAAATCCCACATGTACTCATCTGAATACAGCTTGTATCCATGGTATGACCAAGTGATACAAGTGTAACCCGGAAACTGAATGAATAATACAATGTTATTATGCAGTTAACGGAGTTATAAATTCATACGTTGTAAGAAAATGCCAGACCGCTCTGAGTGAAACTTCTCAGAGTGGACTAATTTTCACATTGGAGAATGTCGCCCAGATAACCGACATGTCAGCCACACAGGTACACGAAGGCTAGCAATTTTATTGATAAGGAATCATATGCTCGTATATGACTTATAAACGAAAAACCACAGGAAACAAACCAACTAAACAGAGGATGTGCCCATGAGGTCGCCGTTAGAACATGACCCAGCCGCCAATCACGGAGCCATGAAAGGCATGCATATACCTGAATGCATTCAAGGCTTACAGGAAGAAAACTATGTCCTGCCCCATAATCGCCTCTTAACACATTGGCAGGGGGGGGGGGGGGGAGGGTTCGACGAATAATTCCTATCAAACCCCCCTAACTCACATTACTTGAATCGCTCTTGTGTTAGTTATCAAATAGTATAGGAACCGCAGGGCTACCTCACGTCTGACCGACTCCATAATGCCACTAAGGACGGAGAGGGACGTGATGAACAAATAATACACCATATAGACATAATATCTCTGACATAATATCTCTAGGGTGGAAATATAATCCACAGCAATAGATTGGATAGAAATGAAAAGGGAGACGAAAACAATGTTCCAACATCCGATCGTAAAAATCTACATTCCTGAGGAGTTTAGTATTGGCATTTGAAGAAACGCTCATTAATCACACTAGGTAAATATGGCGTCATCAATAGGGGTTATCGCTCTTGTGTTAGTTATCAAACAGTATAGGAACTGCAGGGCTCCCTCACGTCTGATCGACTCCATAATGCCACTAAGGACGGCGAGGGACGTGATGAACAAATAATACACCATATAGACATAATATCTCTAGGGTGGAAATATAATCCACAGCAATCCACAGCAATAGATTGGATAGAAATGAAAAGGATGAAAACAATGTTCCAACATCCGATGTTAAAAACCTACAATCCTGAGAAGAAGTTTAGTATAGACGTTTGAAGAAACACTCATTATCACACTAGGTAAATATGGCGTCATCAATAGGGCTTATCGCCTCATATAACTAATACCAAACTATTCTGGTAGGAAGAGAATAACCTCCTCTAACATAACGGTATCATGTTCAATAGGACAATGAACTCAGCCTAGTTGAAGCAGCTAAAGGCCTTCCTATTCGTAAAGACAATAAAAAGGCTGATAACTGTGGCCTTGGAAGCTCACTAAGAAGACTTACAACACCAGCCGTAGCTTATACACTGAGTCAAAAAAGAAAGTATAATAGAAACAAATGTGAAAAAATAGCATAAAGGATTACATATAATAGTTCTAATGTTGCATCTTTGTGGACAAGAAGTCATGCAAAGAGTTTAATGACATGTTGATGTTGTCCACCCAACCATATACCATTTTGCTATGGATTTCAAAACAGCACATGCTACCCGAGAATGTCAAATTGAATGGGTGACCGATGATTTTCTTTGTGTTATGTTGTGCTAAAGAGCCTGGGTTATTGAGAAAACACCCTAATTTATGTCTTCCGACATTTTAAAAAATGCCAAGGTTAACCGAAAATCAGAGGTTGTGTGTCATTGGTATGCATGAGGCTGGGATACCTCAAGACGAGCTCGCTGCCGAGTTCAGAACCACTGTGGCCACTATTTACCGTCTCATTGGAAGGTATAGAACCACTGAATCTACTGCCGACTGACTGTGTTCAGGTCGACCAAGAGTTATGATCCCTGCACAAGACCGACACATCAGGACGTCTCACTTGCAGGATCGCTTCCTTCCAGCGACGAGGACAGCAGCAATTTCTCCTGATAGAACTAACAATAGAATCAGTGCACAAACTGTCTGCAACAGACTCACAGAACACAGCATCCACAGTAGGTATGAAAAGGGAGACGAAAAAAAATGCAGGTATCCATACCACGGACCAATCCTTACCCAACGTCATCATACCGTCAGAATAGAATGGGTGTGGACTCAGCAGCGTAGGGGCACAATTCTTTTTGGTGATGAATCACAATTTTGTCTACGTCACACTGATGGTAGGGCAAGAGTGTATCGCCGACGAGGAGAATGGTTTTCTGATGCTTGCGTGCGGGAATGCGACCGTTTCGGCAGGGGTAGTGTAATGGTTTGGGCAGGAATTTCCTTGCACCATCGAACGCAGTTGATCTTCATCGATGGTAATCTGAATGGACAGTGATATAGGGATGAAATTCTTAATGCTGTTGTTGTCCAGTTGTTCAACACCAACGTCAGATTGCAGTTATTCCAGCAAGACAATGCCCGATGTCACGTGGTGTGTATCTGTCGTGACTTTCTTGAGGAGCAGAGCATCAAACTCTTCCCTGGCCCACACTTTCTCCAGATTTGTCGCCAATCGAGCATCTTTGGGATCAATTGGACCGTCGGGTATGACTTCATGATCTTCAGACATTAGACGATTTATGTAATGTTCTAAGGCAGGAGTGGAATGCAATACCACAAGGTGACATCCAGAGACTTATCAGGTCCATGTGCCGTCGATATTTTGCCATCCAGGAGGCAGACGGTGGACATACACGGTATTAACTGCATGTGTAAACTTTTCATTTCATCCCATGTCTGAATTGTGTCGTCCTGATGTGACGCTGGCAACAGTTAAGAACATGAAATTAAGCAAATTCATACAGCTAGACTCGAAATATGAATTTACAATAATTTGTTTGGGATTAAAGTCGATAATACTAATAAAATTGCTCCTCAAAGTTTATTATACTTTCTTTTTTGACTCAGTAAAAGTCTTCATCTCCGTGAAGACAGATAAATCGGTGTAAGTTGCGACCTTGAAAGCTCACTGAACGGAGACTTACAATTATCATTGGGCAAAGAAGGGATTGAAGAGCCTCTATTTTAACAGCCCTACATTCCAAAAGAGACAACAGTCTCAAGAGATAGTTATTTCAGTTGTCATTGCATAATTACTGAAAAAAATCGCTCATGATTCTAGCTAGGCTACTGTGATGTAAACAATAAGACTCAAGTCTATGACACCTAGGAAAACAAACCAAAAAGCATTATTCCTTTAGTGGTTTTATTCCCAAAATACAGCAGTCAGAGCCTAGCTAATGTAGCTTACAAGTCTTCATCTCCGTGAAGACAGATATTTCAGTGTCAGTGTAACTTGCGACCTTGAAAACTCACTAAACAGAGACTTACAACCATCGCCGTGTAAGGTAGGGAATGACGAGCAGCTGTTCTAACAGCCATAATTCCCAAAGAGACAGTAATCTCAAGGTAGCTATGCAGTTATGAGTCTTCGTCTGTGTGAAGACATATCTGTGTCACTTGCAGCCCTTGAAAGCTCACTAAATGGAGACTTATAACACTAGCCGCTAATGTATAAGAAAAGACCGCTGTCACAGTACTTAAGGCTACTATGGCATCCACAATGGCATTAAATGTCCTGACACCAAGGAATACAACACCGAAAAGGAAAAGACGTACTTATTCCCTCTAACGGCTTTATTCCAAACAAGACAGCTGTCTCAGCCTAATTATGCACTATGGAACCTCTAATCGTAAAGAATAGAGCATTGCATTTCTTATACTACTGCTAAGGCAAGGAAGGCGTCGTTAATCGGGACCAAAGCTCTCGACACCTGAGCCAAAAGATCCGGAGATGAAAGATCTTCATCTTTCCATCGCCCGGTATGATAAGCTGTTTTGCCTAGCAAATGCAGACTTATAATCAGATGGAACAAGATCCTAAGAACTTATGACAAAAATTTTATAGTCTAAAAGTGCCCTTCTGTGAGGGATGGAGGCTCAAAAATATGGTCAACTCCATCTGACTGAACGGATGACTGGACCAATGCAGCACTGTCCGACAGCTCACCATTGGAGCCTGTTAAACGGTAGTACCAGCGACTACTGGAATGCAGCGATGCGCAGAACAATCTGTGGCAGCCTGTCAGTGACTGAGGCTAGCAGAGCAATGATAATCCACTTGTTACCATAAGCTGCTCACAGGATGGAGATCTGGCCCCAGATCCTTGACACATGTCCTGTATAAAAATGCCTCGAATGACTAGCTATCGACCCAAACATGCGAAGTCGGATAGCTAGTCTGCAGCCAATGTGCTTCATTAATGAAGCAGGGGAAGATGCCATAGCTGCAACAGGATCCGGCTGCAGTATGGAAAGAGCGCCCTGAACCGCAAGCGTGAACAGGCGTCCTAACCCACTGAAGTTTCTCGAATCAAAAACAGTCGACCCTGACTGCTGACGGAAAGGAGAGGGTTCTCCAGCTCGCTGTCTGCTCCAGACCTCATCGAGCATTCTGTTAGAAACTTGTAGGCATCTATCCCTTAGCGTGCATATCCATGGAAGAAGAGGAAGCCGTAGCAACAACCGACCCTGGCTGAAGTGTGGAAGAAGCATCCAAACTCGTGACACTCTGGACAGATGCTCCTACTCATTGAAGTTTCTGTTAACAGGAAGAAAAACGCTCAGCACTCGTGATCTGTCCCCAGATTTCGCTGAGTATCCCACTTAGAAACTTCCAGGCTAAATCCCCTTTCCTGCGCTTCCATGTAAGCAGAAGAAGCCACAACTGCCGACAGCCCTGGCTGCAGTGTGGAAGGAACATTCCGATGCGTGTTCCGACTCAATATGGTTTCTCACAATGGACACAGTCGACCCCGACTGTTAATGGGGTGGAGAGGGTTCTCCAATCGGTGATCTGACTCCAGATCTAGCCGAGTGTCCCATAGAGAAACTTCTAGCTTCTTCTACATGCACAAATGACCAGACCGACCCAGCGCAGTCCGACGCCTCACTACCATACTCTGCTGACGGGTGCCCCTTGCTGGGTTTAAGCTGCGCAAATTGTGACAGCAAGTCCGTTACAGAGGCTTGTGGAGCAGCGGCTTAGAAAATATGGGCAACTCCATCCTTCTCCACCACGTTGCTCACAGGATGGAGATATGGCTGCCGATCTCTTCGTCGAACGTCCCGGTGAATCAAGCCTCGAATCACTAGCTACTGGATGGAACGACTTTCTTTTCCTTCTTTCTTTATCTTCTTTCTTCGAGGGTAAAGACTGGAGCGTCTTCGCTTGGCTGCAAGAACACCTATAGTTGGGTAGCTGGTGTGCGGTCGCATGTGCTTCGCTAAAGTGGAGGAAGTAGCCATAACTGCAGCCGGCCCCAGCTGCAGTGTAGAAGGAGCGTCCTGAGCAGCCAGGGAGGACATTAGCTCCGACTCAGTGCAAGTTTCTCAAAGCAATAGTCGACCCCAACTATTACTGGGTTAGAGAAGGCTCTCCCGCTTGCAGTCTGATCCAGACCTTGGTGAGCTTCCCGAAGAGAAACTTGGAGACTTCTTTCCCTTATTTTGCCGTCGTCGCTGGGTGAGCTTTTGATTAAAAGGTGCTCACTCTACCCAAATCTATACTCTCCTCGACCCCGTTGGACATACCCGGTATTACGGTTCCCCCTATTGGGTAACCACCTGACCGGGGAGCGCGGTGGCTCAGTAGGTAGAGGTGCAGGCTGCAAGCCGAGAGGTCCTCGGTTTGAATCCCACCTATGGCAACCACGTTGTGTCCTTGGGCAAGACACTTCATCTCCATTGCCCACGTGGGGGCACGGTGGCATTGTGTACTCAGGCGTACTGCACGCCGATGGTGCACTTGTCTTCAACCAATGCTAACCCTGCTTGTGTAGAGTTAGTATGTTAGGGAGCTGACAGTTGCTCGGTGGTTCTCTCTGGGTACTCCGGCTTCCTCCACCCGTAAAACTGTCACGGTCATGATTAGCCATTGTGCATAAATATGTGACCTTAAACACCAATAAATAAATAAATATCTAATTGAGAAAAATACCATTGCATCCATGGAAATATTTGCCACCAGTGAAAAGTGACCAGTCCACGGCGGCTGTACTGTTGCCAAAGATGTGCTGTATTAGGTGAACATTTTTGGGATTCAAGCAAACACGTCAGAATCAATTTTGCCATGAGTCATTATTACTATTAACCCTAAAACAAAATGTGCTAATTGGATTTTCGTTTTTTCAACTTTTCCTTTTAACCCTTTACCTAACATCTGCCTGTGTAATTTACAAATTGTGCAGATGAACAAAATTATTTTTCAAAAACATTTCAGAAAACCATATGAAGTGCCCTCCCACTGCATTGAAACGAGCTTGTTGAGCTCATTCCAATGAGGGATCACATGATATGGTTTTGTTCAAAATATTGAAAAAAATTTGAAAAAATATTTGAAATAATAAATTTGGCTAACGTCTGCATCAGAAAGGTTAGTCTCAACCCTCCAATGCAACAAGCTCAATGAGATATCTCAAATCCAAGCTAGATTTTTAGTTAGTTAGAAACAAGGGTAACACTATATGGCCCAGCCATTTCATGGTGGGGGGTATGAAAAATATTGTGTCTCAAATCCTGTTAGACAATAAAGGCCCAACTACACTTTTGCTATGAATCCAATGCAGTTGTGTTAGCTTGGTCATGTTATCACTTGACACATACTGCAAAGCATCTAAGGCATCTGAAGTGATATCACAGAAACCACTGAGCCCCAATTTCAACTACATATCACATACTTTTCAAGTTTCTTGACGTTTATACCCATGTTGCCCATTTTAGAGGACTTCCACCCCAGGCATTGGTAACAAGGTCCTATTTAACCAGAAAAACAGGGCTTGTTTATCACAATAAACTAGCACTGCTTCACTTCCTGGGGTTCCCACAGGGAATCTGGTCAATAAGTTCTCTATTTTCTTGTTAACATGGCAGTGAAAACTGATGAAGCATTGCATTCTTACATGGGTGTGGTACAGAAAGATAAAAAGTTGTACCAAGATTCCATTCTGTTGACATTTATCTTCCTCTAATTCAAATTCCAGGTATCACCGATGTTCAGATGTAATACAATGCTATCATGTGGACTGACCATCATATCGGATACATTATGCATGTGTAGAAAGGCCTAAACACAAATCCAGAGTAATTTGAAAACACATCAGCAGACTTAATTAATCCCCAATAAAATGTTTTCTTTAAAAAATCTTCCACACAAAGTATACAAATGTACTCCACTGATAATTCAACATTGATGGGGCAGCCATGTATGAAGGGATGCACAAATTAAAATTTTAAGGTAACTTCACAAAGGTTATGCAAAAACATTTGCAGAACCTTTTTGAGTCAAGATAACCCCAATTCCACTGCACTCCCTTTTGTAAGTGTTTTTTCAATGAACACAAAAATAAAATGCCTATTTTCAGCATTGTTCAGTTGAATTTACTTCCGACTGCAAGGACATTGTGATGTTTCTGCCACCTACCTCTTCAACCCTCGTTGGCCAAGTATATAACTGGTCACATGTATAATTTGGGTCTTCAAAATGCACCACCCATTTGGCAACCCCCCCTCCAAAAAAAAGAAAAAAAAAAAAAAAGAAAGAGAATTAACTGTCCGAAAACTCTAATTTGAACTGGGTAATTTTAGAGGAGTGAAAAAAGGTTATCCCAGAAAATTCTGGATAATCTTTGGAGGAACATACTGCAGGGTTGTCCAATTTGTGCATCTTTGGATATGGTAAGTAAAATGAGCAACTGAAAAAAGGAGCAATCATTCAAATGCAGAGATAAAACTATATTACCAGTTCCTCCGCTAACTGTGAAGCTTCATCATGTTGCAACAATTTAGAATAACATCGACACAGAGACTCCTTGATATCATGTAAAATGCTTGGATTAGAATACTGTAAACCTGCAAACAAATAAAACATGAACTCTATATGATATAGACCCCAAAGCTGTAAAATTTTGTATTTGTTGCTGGTTGGGCTATAAGGTAATTGGCCAGCCTGCTGAGCTGTCCAAGCCATCAAGTTGGTGGATGGCCAGCAATCTTATTTCTGTGCAACTTACTTAAACTAACACAAGTGCCTATCCTTATATCCTATTCCTCCTAGGAAATTAGCAATTTCTAATGTTCTCCAAGAGAAAAATCCAAATAACGTAATGTATACAAGACCAAGTTTAGTTTATTTAGTTTGTTAAGCTGTACAAATAGACTTGATACACAACAGTTGAAAACCAAATAAACCTCCAATTTATAGAACCACAAACCAGTGCCGTCCCACGAGGATAGCTGAATAGGACAAACAAATCCATTCACATCACTGGTAGCTTAAGATATTTGTGGAAACATGTGGTAAATTAACACTACTTCACGTAGACTGATAAAGTGTATACACTTAACATATCAGCTACATGTACTGCACTTTTTATTTGCATTGTTATAACTTTAATAGCCATTACTTTTGAGGGAAATGTCCAAATCAGGCACTCATTAACTGACAAAATGCAAACTATCAATCCCCACCCCCCACCCCCTTATTTTCTGTCTGAACTGCATATTTGCCTTTGGAGAAAAAATGCTAAAATCATTTACTACAAAAAATAACAAAAACAAAAAACTGAGAGAACTAATAGAGTTACTCAGTTTCTAGTGAGATGAATGGCATTAATATACAACTAGAAGATGGTAGTTCAAGCACTCAACATGATATACATAACTCAAGAGACACAAAATCAAACAGACAATCATTAATAATTTGCATCACTTTGTAACACTAAGAGTAAATTGTACACCCAACCTGAATAAATACAACCGACAAATACAGTAAAAGTATACCAACATTCTAGTATAACAGAATGATGGGTCAAGACTGACAGACAGTCGACAGACAGACAGACTCCATGGACTACGATTCTCTGATTTGATGTATAAGGTTTGGATGTAACTTATGTTTGCATATCAGGATAGTCTGCCTGCATATACACTTAGGAGGATTGTGTATGCACCAGACACAGATAGATATTTATTTATTGGGATTTAACGACACTTTTGACAGCCAGGGTCACCTCATGTCTGACAGTTTTACTTGTGGAGGAAGCTGGAGTATCCAGAGAGAGCCATCGAGCAAAAGTGAGCAACTGTCAGACTCCCCACTGAACTAACTCCAAACAAGCAGGGTTAGCACTGATTGAAGACAAGTGCACCATCGATGTACAGGGCACGACTGTGCCCCCATGTGGGTAACCAGGATTAAGTGCCTTGCAAATGAACACAACACAATTACCCTTGGCAGCGATCAAACAGTGGACTTTTCTGTTTAAGTCTAAGTTTAATACCGTAACAAATGAGCTACCACACTCCCTAGACACAGATAGATAAACATTTGTTAGTGCTGTGCGGTATACCGAATTTTCGGTACAGTTTCGGTATTATAGGGATACCAAAAACCGTACCGAAACCAAATCAAAATACCGCTTATTTCGGTATTTATATTTTTCTGCGAAATTGACAGAAAGTCAACTCATCAAGGTGGATCGTAAATCTAAATGCCTGTGGGTCGCATATTTTGATCGAAATTGATAAGAAAATGTGCAAATGTGAACTTTGTAAGCAACAGGTAGGTAGCAAACACTGCGAATGCACCAGAGAAAGAAATAAGAAAGCGACGGCAGAAAAACGAAAAATGGAAAGTTGTTAACACGGTACTTCTGTTACTGAAGAAATACGGCCTGGTTCCAGTGTGTCCAACATTCTGGCTGATTCAATATATTTTCTGGAAATTACTGTGTGATTTATTCACAGGGGGCATTGTGGGTAGGTGGGTGGTTGACTGGTTGGCATTTGGTTGGAAATAATCCACTGGTTTTGAAAATTCAATATGGTGAAAACTTGACATACAAACGTTAATAGTGCCAGGGCTATTGCATCTCGGCGATTTTTTTATAGCATTTCTTTCAATTCAGCATTAATATTTCAAGTTGCAGATACCTTTAACAACTGATCATTTTATTAAAATACAAGCCCCCAAACTTTAACACCCGATCATCTGCTTTATATTCTTTTGAATAAATAATTTATACTGCACACCAGCACATATGGGGAAAGACGGGACTGACCTTAATTTTAAGACACATTAAAAAAGAATGTACAGAAGCCAACCCGCGACAACAGATTTAGCATTATTGAAGTTCATTTGGTCGATCGAGGCGCAGCAAATGCTTTGCAAATGATAAATTTTAAATAATTTGTATATTTTTTATACTTACCAATGGCCCAGACTAGCTGGTACTAACTCAAATTAATCTAGGGCCAAACACAAATTTTGCCCCCAAATCCCCATACTTTGCATGTAAAACCGAAAAAATGAAGTCCTAGATGGTCCTCCATACTTTTGAGATTTGTGCATGCGCAGTATCCAGGAAGGTACCGAAATTGGCGCCAACCATCATTCTGTCTACAATGCCTGCTAAATTTTATAATCAGCGGGGAGGTATGAGTGCCCACTCATGGGAGAGACATCCCCGTCTGGGCCATTGGAAAGTATAAAAAATATACAAATTACTTAAGGCTTAAAAAAATAAAAAATCTGTTTCTCAGGCCCTCCCGCATGGTCCTTTTGGCTGCCGCATGCTCTCTTTTTATAAGCAATTTAAACTTAAAAAAAATAAAATTAAATGGCTTATGTCTGATATTTTACCCAAGTTAAAAAAATTGATGAATTTGACGCTTGAGTGCAAGAAGGCTTTGCAATGCTTTAGCATTGCAAAGCCTTCTTGCACTCAAGGGATGAAATACACCACCACCCATGCTATTCTGTAGATTATGAGGTTTAAAACGTGAACCAAGAACATGAACTTTTGAAGGCTAAGAAGTAATTACTGAAATGAAAAATAAAATAAAAAACCGCTCGCCCGCATGCAATTTCACAAATAATGGCCTGAGAAACAGAAGATCTAGTTTGTGTGCCCTAAAATTTATCATATTTTTATACGACAACCAATGGCCCAGACTAGCTGAATCGTAATAAGGCTGGAGGGCCTAGGACTTAAAGGAAAATCCAATCTCTCAATTACTTCAGTAAAGGATAGCTCCTAAAGGAGAATAGGAGAAGATATAGAAATTATATATGTCTTTCTCTTTTACGAGAAAAGAGAAAGGCATAACACCAACAATGTAATTGAGAATTACATAATATATAATTTCTCCATTTGATGCCAGCATAACCCGTTATGCTAATTCTGTGAAGGAAATCAATATATAAAGCTGGTTCAGAGAATGAAATGCTTTATACTCAATTAAAAGTGTCCGAGGATTGTATATTAATGCTTGTTTGACACGTAACAAAAACAAATGCTTCACAGTGAGCTACACTTTAAAAACATAGTTATTGCTTCACACCAAGCTACACATTAAAACTACCCAGCACCGACGCAGGACTACTGACACCGTAGGAGGTATTCCCTTGCTTTTCACTATAAAGCCAGATGATCATAAGGGAAAAACCATCCCCCCCCCCCTTTCCCCTTGTTCTGAGGTAAATTCCTCAAAACGAAGAGGGCAGCGGAACGGCGTCAGTGCTCGAGCAGACTGCCTAAAGACCTTATAGATGTAACATTAATGGACGACATTCTGAGCAAACAGAAAGAGGACCCACTGATCTAAGGTCACCGGAGATGGTCTCTAAATTACTCAGGTAAAACTTGGTAAATGAAGAAGCTGTGTCCTGTAAACAGCCTTCATAAGATCAGTAATGGCTATACTGTTAGAATAAGAACAAGAAGCAGTGATGAACAGATTATCAAAACCTGCTATCAACTGATTACTGGTTATTTCTCTGCCGATTATGCCGATTCCGATGGTTGAAGTAGGACACTGAAGAAAATCTGTTGGTGCCTGTTATACTACTGAATTTCGTTGCTAAATCATCAATTACGAAAGCTTAATACCACATAAGTTCTCAGAGTATGCTGGGCAATATTCGCCAAAATAATATTTGCATGTTGGCTGGGGTGTGGGGAAAAGATCGTTATTAATGATACAATCACACGATATTGTTCTCGTGAAGATTGTGTTTTATTCCGGTAAATAGTGTTAATACGGTTTTGTGTAAGGATACAATACACTTGGCTGTATTAACCAGGAATATACTGAGCACACTTACGTTGTGTCTTAAATGAATAATAATTTTAATGTTAATGTGTGTTGTGAAGTCATATGACGCATGGTTCACACGTTTGTCAAAATGTATTATTCAGTGTTTTTTTTCCACTTCTTACCTCCCTTGATGTGTTTCTCTAATGTTTACATGAACTCTACAAACTTCGGGAAATGGTGGTGCTTTTGTACCGATTGCAGTTGGTAAATCCCGTGATATCTCTGCTCCGCAAATCCCTGAATTTTCTGCTATGCACTACACACGTTTTTAATGGGGAAAGTTTATTGAAATGGCCAGATATCAAAGGGATTTTTAATGGTCAGTGTTAAATATAGGATAACTGGAAACTGCCAGTTTTTAACTGCCGGTTGTCATAATCGGCTGATGTCCCATAACCGGCCGGTTCCGATTGCCGATTCAGATTATCTGTTCATCACTAACAAGAAGTGGACAATGCTCTACACTCTTGTTGACAGAACGCTGATCCGAACATAGATTTTCGTAGGCAATGCGCATTGCCAACGGAATCCATCTAGCGACAGAATGAACAGAAATATCTTTTCTGTTAGGAATCAAAGAAAGAAACATTTTCTTCCCTTTCTAATAAAATCTGATCGACGTTTATAAATGCGCATTGCTCTGACTGTACACAGCAAAGGTCTATGGTTATCTGAGGACGATGAAGCCTTAATGACAATAGGCTCCGGGCGCTTATCCGGAATCTGATTCTTAGCCAAAACCCCCATTTCCGTAGTTAGGGTAATGGTATTACCCACACTATGGTAATGAGATTCATTAACAGATAATGCATGAAGTTCACTGATTCTTCTAGCAGATGCAAAGGCTAAGAGAAATGCCGTTTTATAAGTCAAGAATTTGAACTCTATGACGTCTCGTGGTTCAAAAGGAGCTTCTTTGAGCTTGAACAGAACCCAAGCCAAATTCCACTTAGGAATTAATCTGAGGGTTCTAGGTCTAGAAATTTCTAACTAGCTTGGATGAAGAAGTATCTAATCCAATAGCCAAGTTATCATGATGAGCGCAAGTGTCTGATAACATAGACCTATACCCCTTAATAGTGACGGGCTGCAGTTTGAGATAGTCAAACAAGTAGACCAGGAAATTGGCAATATGTGGTATGGACGGATTGTATATGTCTATCCACTGATCCATACACCAACAGAAGAAAACCCTCCACTTCGCTGCATAATTCAATGAAGAGGAGGCCCTCCTACAGTTAGAAATTGCATCCACTGCTCATCCTGTAAAATGCTTTCCATGCAAGAAGGATCGCACAACGGAAATACATGAACGTTGAGACCTTCCGGGTTGTGATGCAGTGCGCAGGACTTTTACTGATGAAGAAGATCCTCTCGTGGAGGAAGCTTCTGGGGAATGTCCCATAACAGACACCTGAGAAGATGGATCCAAAGTTTCTGTGATGACAGAGGTGCTACTAGCAGGACTTTGCAATGAGACAGTTTGATCTTCAACAGAATCTGCTGAATCAACGGACCTGGAGGATATGCATATCCTATCCCCGTCCCATGAGATCGACAGAGCGTCTACTGCGTATGTTCGATGATCTGGGCATGGCGACACGAAAGTCGGTAACTGATTGTTAGGTGTGTCGCAAAAAAATCTATCATGGAACGATCCCACTGGCAGCAAATCTGCCTGAATATTCGCTTGTTGAGAGTCCACTCCGATGGCAACAGGTGACCTTTACGAGGGAGCGAGTCTGCTAATACGTTCATACGATCCGGTATATGACGGTCTGAGAGATGAACATGATGATTCGGAACGAATAGGAGAATCTTCTCTGCTAATTCACATAATGGAATCGAGTGAGTGCCGCCTTGGTTCCTGAGGTAAGCAACTACTGTCAAGTTGTCCAACAGAATTTGAACATGAACATTCACTATTTGATGAATCCAACGTTGTTGTGCTAGCCATATTGACATCATCTCTTTGATGTTTATGTGCTTCTCTAGGAACTGAGAGTCCCAAAGACCCTGGCACTTCCAGTCTGAGGGACTTAGGGATGCACCCAGCTCGTCGGACTCGCATCCACTATAAAAGTGAAAGCCGGATCTGGCAGTTGATGCCAAACTCCTTGAGTTAACCACTGAAGATCTGCCCAAATCTGAACCTTTTGTTTTACTAGGTCCGTTAAAACAATACTGGTTTCAAGCAAATGCGTCTTCACACTCCAGTTCTGAGTAAAGAATATCTGGAGGGATGTGTGCGCAGACGGCCCATCGGAATAAGATCAGCAGCTGCACCTCACAGCCCCATCAGTCGCATAAACTCTCTCGCTGTTACTGTGTCTGAGTTTAGACAAAAGCGAACATAACAACTGACTAATTTTGCTCTGGGTAATGGCAGATGAACCAGATTGTTGTGAGTCTCGAAGCTCATTCCCAAGTGAGTGAACGACTTGGACGGAGCTAGATCCGACTTTTTCTCGTTTACTAGGAAACTGTGACTTTGGAAGAGTAGTAGCAGACTCTGAACATTGTTCTGAAGAATAATTCTGTTGCTATATCTCTGAAGAATGTCGTCCAAGTAAGCCGACGTTACCGCAGACGAATCAGCCTGGAAGTATGACATAACAGAGTTCATTATTCGAGTGAAAGCCCAAGGAGCCAGGTTCAGACCGAAGCACATTGCTCTGAACTGGTAAACCTCTCCTTGCACGGCAAACCGCAGGTACTTTCTGAATGCCAGATGTACCAAGACATGAAAGTAAGAGTCTTTTAGATCTATGCTTGCCGCATAGTAGTCCACTTGAATGCTCGCTTTTACCGACCAAATGGTTTCCATATAGAACTTGGGAGCCACGATCAACTTGTTTATCCAGCTCAAGTCTATTACCGGTCGGAACGAGCCGTCTGGGTTCAGTATGAGGAACAGGTGACTGTAAAAACCTTGAGAATCTTGATTCCCGACGACCTCTATTGCTTCCTTTAATAAAAGAGCCTGTACCTCCACTAGAAGAGGCTCTTTTTTGAAAGGATCTGCAATAGAGGTCTTGACCATCACCTGTAGGACTTATGAGGCTTACAGGAGGAGAAACTACGTCCTCCCCGCGAAGAACCTCGTCCCGTCGGCTTAGGGGCGTCTGACCTATAATCTTGATCAGACCTACGCCCCTTTCCTGAGTCATTGTACTGACAACCTCCGGAGTAATTATAAGAGGGTTTCTTATACCCTCGCGAGGAGTTCCCTTCAGATGATTTTGATTTAGAACGTCCTCGCTTACCCCAATCTGCTGAAGTGTGTTATTGACAAGCCGACTTCAAAAGCAGAGCACTGGAAGCTTTCTTAGTAGCCTGTTCATAAACTAACGAAAGCTTGTCGTCAAACAGAGTATGTCCAGAGACCGAGGTGACTTGGAGAGAGCTTTTCACCTTGTCATCTATAGGTGATGACGACGCAGGGGTAGCATCACGTCTGATTAACTCCAAAATTTGCTACTGTCAGGGCGGAGTTATACGTGGCATACATGACTGCACTGGAAAGAACTCTAAGCAAGGAGCAAACGTCCTCAAATTCCTTCCCATTAAAACGTTGCGCCATAGCTCCGGTAAGGTGATCTGCATAGGACATTGCATCCAGATTTGCTCTATTTGATGAAATAGCACATTCCATCACTTCCAAACGTATATTAAATGATGCAGGTAGGGATATGTCGAAATCCCCGGCCTGCTCATAAAAACGCAGAGGAGCTCTCTGGAATCCTCTCCATCCATTTTAAATGAACTTGGTCCAAGAAACGGTATATTTATGGAGGATGTCGATAGGAAACCGCCTTTCCTCTTAGTACTAGAGAGGTCAAATACGGTGTCATCTACATAGCCGAAGGCCTGCAACACCTGTCTAGAATTTCCTCTTTCCTCCACATGAAGTCTGCGCCTGAAGATGCGTGTGCAGATGACTGGACCAGCCCAGTACCATCCGACAGCTCACTACTGGAGTTTGCTCTTGCACTTGCTGGGATGCTGCGATCAGCTGCGCAATCTGCAACAGCAAGTCTGTTACCGAGGCTTGCAGAGCAGTGGTTTTCTGTTTTTTAACCACTTGCTGCTTCTGGGAAAAGAAACTGAAAAACTTGAATTATCTTGTGGTGAGAGTTCCGGCATAGGAATCTCACCACCAACGACTTCCCATGACACCCGTCTCCAACGTTTGTCATCCCAATTTACACATGTAGGACAAGAATCCATAGGAGTTCATCGACTACAGGCAAGTCAACACGCATGTAAATCTGAGGAAGACTTCCTCGCCTTGCATTTAGAGCAGTAAGCTTTCATGATTCAGTTAAAATACAAAGTCGATAGCACTCCTACAAACTCCACAATATAATAATATATAATAAAGATACATGAATAATCGCAATCAAAATCAAATTCGAAAAATTAAATCAAAAAAATTTTTTGAAATTTTTTTGAAAAAGCCTAAGTTCCCAAAGGGAACATGATGAGCCCAAGGGCATCCCGATAGAGCCTAAGAGTGGACAAAATCCAAATTTTATTTGCTACACTACCGAAATCATAATACATGTATCCTACAATAATCCTACAGTAATATAATACTAAATACTACATATATTGAAGATGTTGTCAATGTAAACAACGTCAAGGAGAAAAACGGAAACAAGACATCAGGCACCCAAAAAGGCCCAAAGTCAGTAACAGATTTAATGCTACCAGATGTAAAGCTAGATCTTCATGTGAAGAAAAAATGATACATCGGATAGAAGATGCAAGACCAAAATGACCCAACACCCCTAGGGTGAGGATGTAACCATGGGGATAAACAGAATATTCTGTAATATATATTGAACTCCCAAGAAATTTAATAAAAAATTTCAATAAAAATAGGCAAAAAGCTTAGGAGTTTAACAGGAGGGCTTCAAGGAGGGATGGGGAAAGAACACTTAACTGGTAAAGTGCTGAGTTTTTTCTGACAACAAATCAAAGCTCATTATATACTGCTCTATTACATTTAATTGGATCATGCCTTATAGGCACTATCCAATTAAATGTCAGAGAGCAAGGTATTGTATAAAAAGTTAAAAAATTTATAGTAATTTATATATTTTTTATACTTACCAATGACCCAGACATAGCTGGTGCTAACTCTTAAAATATAGGGCCAAACACAAATTTTGCCCCCCAATCCCCAAAATTTGTATCTAAAACTAAAGAAAACATGTCCTGAAAGGCCCTCCACACCTCGCCCCCACTGCGCATGCGCAGTGTCCAGGACGTTCCGAAATTGGCGCCATTTATCATTCTAATAACCAGTGCCTGGTAAGCGCTATGTACTCAGCGGGGAGGCAAGAGTTCCCAACTCCTGGGAGGGCCATCCCCGTCTGGGTCATTGGTAAGTATAAAAAATATATAAATTACTATAAATTTTTTAACATTTTTATACTGTACCAATGACCCAGACATAGCTGAATAGTAAAAAGGCTGGAGGGCCAAGGACATAGAGCAAAATGGAATACGCTCAATAAAATAAAATAGAGTCATCCCCTGTAGGGAAAAGAAGTAATAGGCCTTACATGTATCTTTCTTATTTATGATAAATTAGAAAGATACAACACCTTCCAAAAATTGAGCTTCATACATCCATGTACTCTATTAATATCCAATAATCCTTATACTAATAATTTTTAAAGTAAGCCAATAATAAAGTAAGTCTAGAGAATAGAGACTCTTATACTCCTAAAAGTGTGTGAGAATTGCATAATCATGTCCGTTGACATATGCAATATTCAAAAGCTATACTTTAAAAACTAAGACTTGAATGAATTTTATAAACTTAAACTTCTCACTAAACAACCATCCCAATAACAGCTCAGAATTACTAACTCCGGAGGAGGTATCCCCTTGTTTTCATAGTAAAAACAGGTGACCCAAGGGAACACCCTCCCCCCCCCCCCCTTTTTCTTGCCCTGGGTCAAATAGCCCAGAGCGAAGAGGGCAGCCGAACGGAGACACTGCCGAAACAGACAGCCTACCTAGCTATAGTAGCAACTGTTAAGTGAATGACATTCTGAGCAGTAGATAATAGACCTAACAATAGAGGCCTCCAGAAATGGACTCGATATTTCTGAGATAAAATTCATGAATGGATGGCTGAGCGCAATGAGCAGCCTTCAAAAATCTATAATAGCAACACTATTAATGTAAGCCCAAGAAGTAGAAGAACTCTTACTTCAAGAGCCGAAATCTTAAGCACAACTGCTAAGCCAATGATATACCATAAGCAGTACGCTAGTTAATAGAATCGATTAACAATAAAATGGAGCGTAACGTCCTTCTACTAGACATCAAAGACAGAAGAAGCTTACGCCCTTGTAATAAACAGATATCTGTTTATAAATACATAAACTGTACCCGGAAAGAGTAAAGGCCTATGCCCATACGAAGACGGAAGGACCTTAAAATAATAGGTTCCGGATAATAGGAGCCTAACTCTTATGCAACAATCCAACCTAAATAGTAACGGAAGTATTGATTCCGAAACTATGAAAGTGAAAATCATCCATCGATAGTGCATGAAACTCACTGACTCTACAGTAAAAGAGAAACCAACAGAATTACTGTCTAAAAGGTCAGAATTTGAAAACTACTGTTTCCAGAGGCTCAAATGATTACTTAGCTAAATAAGAACCGAAGTTAAAATCCGTATAGGAATTTAATCTAAAGATTCTAAGTCTATTTATCAAAAAGTTACTAACTGACTTAGATAAAGAGACAAAAGACTCAATTGTAAACTATCGTAGAGTGCATAGGTATGAGGTAACATAAACCTATAACCTAAATAACAACAGGCTGCAGTAGATCTTGTGAAACAAGTATACTAAAAACTAGCAATGCGTAGTATGGAGGGATCAACCATATGAACATAATGATCCCTACACCACGACGGAAGAGCCTCCACTTTAGTCGCATAGAATAGCGAAGAAGAGGATCTCCTATAGTAAGAAATCGCGTCCAAAGCTCGTCCAGTACAGTGCTTACAATGCAATACGGACCACACAACGGAATACATGAAGGTTGCGACCTTGCTGGTTGTGATAAAGATGACACGATTTACCCAGTGAAAAAAGATCCTCACATAGAGGAAGATTTCACGTTAAGATCCACAGTAGACAAGAGAGTAAATTACTCATGATCTCTGTGAAGATAGAGATGCTATCAACAGAAATGTATTGTGGTTGTTTATCTTAGCAATACCTGCTAAAACAACAGCGCCGGAGGATACGCGTATCCTATCATTGCGTCCTATAGATCAATAGAGCGTTAACAGTATTAGCTCAGAGATCTGGACAAGCCAACACATACGTCTGCAATTGATTAGCAAGCTGTGTCATAATAAAACATCATTGGGCGCTCCCATAGATAGCAAATCTGATTAAATACTTGTTTGTTGAGAGTCCATTCTGACAGCAACAAGCGACCCGTAAGAGAACGGGAGTGCGATAAAACAATCAGACGACCCCGAATATGACGGACCAAAACTGAACTTGGTGTACTATAACCAACAGACGGATTCTTTCCATTAAATTGAATAACGGAAACGAAAGAGTGCCTCCCTGGTTCCGGAGATACGCCACTACTGTCGAATTAAAGGACAGGAATTTGGGCATGCATTTCTGAATAATGTTCATGCAATGACATAAAGCAAGCCTAAAAAACATTATTCCGCGGAAGTTAAACTGATAGCTAAAAGACTGCGGAACCCAAAGACCCTGGCACTTCGAATCCGTAGGGATCAGTATATATCCCAATCTGTTTGACTGGCAACCGTCATAACAGCCACACTAGGGTCCGGCAACTGCGGCGGCACTCTCTGAGTCAACCACCGAATGTTTGCCCCAGTCTGAATCTCTTGTAACAGTAGATAGACAAGAGAATGTATAAACCAAGCAATTCATGGATTGCCGGAAAGTTGCCGTCGAAGAGAAGCTCCTCCGAGAACGAAGCGACTCTGAGAGAGTTCTTAACCTACTATCCACGCGTGGATGTAGCTAGGGCTGCATCACGTCTAAACACTCCAATCAGCCACTGAAGGGCGGAGTTATACGTGAACAAAATACTGCCCTCAAAAGAAATTACATTGAGAATAATATCCCGTAAATCTTTTCTTGAAGACGTAATGATAACGCCTCAGTAAGGCGGATTACGTATAATAAAGCGTCTAAGTTAAGTCTACTATACATAATGTCGTTCCCAATATTGAAATTGGAAAAGACATAAACGGCGAAAAAGAATATATGCAGTCTTTAATCACACCGTCTAGACGCATATGAACTCTCGGTTTGCCCTGCTCTGCCAAAATAAACTATATGTAAAAAAGATAAAATGGCAGAAATGAGCCACGCGGACAAGAAACTAAACTATCATGCTTAGTAGCAGGCTTGTATATATATATATAATATATAGCGTCGAAAAATAAAACACATGTTGTAATGACAATATCCCTGTACCGATCGAAAAATCCGAGTCCAATGACGCTATAAGTCTCTTATCCAAGATCGCAGCAATGAAGTCCGAAAAATAATCACTGGAAGAAATGCCAGAAGATATGAAAGGCATCTTCCGATACTACTAAAGGGAAAACTCGAAATCTTTCGAATCCCTTTCGCCATCCTGTCGGACCCTATAAAGCGTTCGGTCGTCCGTAGCTTGATGCAACCGCGGACCGCACCGACCCAGCGCCGTCGGATAATTCCTGATTCGACCGAGAAACCGTCAATTGCTGGGATGCTGCGAAACAACTGTGCTAACTCGGATAGCACGTCCGTCACCGAGGCCTGAGGAGCAGCGGTCTTACGATGCATTGCCGCAGGAAGCTCCGAGATCGTTACCCCCGTGCATACTTCCAATATGCGAGCGAACGGAGTGTATAGGCCTCGTGTCCCTTGGCTACCGGATGGCGCGACCTATTCGCTGTGGAATCACTGAATGCCGAAACTGATCGGATACTCGAGGTCACGTAGCCAATGTGCGGTCGTGTGCCCTGCTGTGAGGATGAGGAAGCATTAAAGACAGTCTCTCGGACTGTCAATATAACGGAGCGTCCCGAGCAACGGACATATGCTCCGAATGTAAAATATCTGAACCACAACATGCGGTCCCCTATGTTGTTGGCTTCCTCCGATCTGTCCTCAATCTGCCGTCACTGGGTGAGTACTAAAGTAATTAAAGTGCTCGCATCACCCAAATCTCCTTCCTAGACCGCAACGGACGAACCCGGCAGCCGAACCATTCGATGAATGTATGCTACACCGGGTGAGCTAGCGAATGTCATTCCGTAAGCGATAGACATATTCCATGAGCACTTATTGCCGCTAACTCTTCATTAACTATGACGACAGAGGCACACTTTTGAAAGACATCTCCATAACTCTTCGAACAAGAAACCAGAAATGCTTGGATAGCAAGCATAAAATAATAATATATATAGCGTCGTTCAATAATTCGAAAGTTTGTGTGACATTATTGGATTATGTCGGAACTGAGGGACGATGTCCCTGAACCGAACCAAAAATTTCTAAGTCCACCGACGCTATCAGTTTCTTATCCGGCATCGCAGCATATGTTGTTCCGAAAGGGAAAGCTTGAAATCCACCGAATCCCTTTCGGTATCCCGTCGGACCGGATGAAACTTTCGGACGTCCGTACCCGCTTCCGCGGAGCGTCCCGACCCAGCATCGTCGGATAAAATATATGCGACAGATTCAGTTGATGCTGGGATGCTGCGATAAACTGTGCTATTAAGGAAAGCACGTCCGTTCCCGAGGCCTGTGCCGTAGCGGACTTACGATGCATTGCCGCTGGAAGCTCCGTGTACGTTGACTCCCGCACACTTCCTATGCGAACGTCCGGAGTCTGCAGGCCTCGAGTCCCCGGCTACCGACCCAGCGCTGTCGGATAATTCTCGATCCGACACCGTTTCTGTCGGCTGCTGGGATGCTGCGATAAGCTGTGCTATGTGCACAAGAATGTCCGGCGTCGAGACCTGCGGAGGCGCAGTCTATCGGTGCTTCGCCGAGGGCAGCTCCGCATCAGATGGCTCCCGCATACTTCCTATGCGAACGTCCGGAGTCCATCGGTCTCGAATCCCTGGCTGCCGGATGGTGTGACCTGGTCGCCGAAGAATCCTTGATCGGCGAAGCTGGTAATATATCGGCGGTCACGCAGCCAAGGTGCGGTCGTGTGCGCTGATGAGAAGAGGAAGCCTTAGCAGTCTCAGCGGACTGCCTATACAACGGAGCGTCCCGAGCGACGGACGTATGCTCCGCTAACAACACATTTGTACCACAACATCTGGGGCCAGATGTTGTTGAACGAGAGAGGGGCCTCTCTCGCTTGCCGTCCGGATGGACCGGAACGAGCTATGAACCGGACTAAAAGGCTTCCTCCGTTCTCCCTCCGATCCGCCGTCACTGGGTGTGCATTAAGTTAATTTTATAGTGCTCGCATCACCCCAAAATTCCTTCTAGACCGCAACGGACGAACCCGGCTGCCGAACCATTCGGTGAATGGACGCTACACCGGGCGAGCTAGCGGACGTCAAAGGCCGTCGAACCTACTAGGGTCCTCTTAGGCAATTGGCGTATTACATGAGCACTTTTCCGCTAGCCCTTCATTAATTGTGACGACGGAGGCACACTGTTGGAAGACATCACAGATACATCACCCTAATCTTGATCGTCTGAAATAGAAATTGATAAAGTAGAGTGACCCTGCGGGGAAAGGACCGGAGTGTCCAAATCCCCAACAACATACCGTGACATACGCTTCCCATATTGTCATCGAAATCATACGATACAGAACAGGAGTTAATGCGAGTACACTGACCACATATAGAATGATAATAAGGTCAGAGGAAGACTTCCTCCTAAAACAATAGATCAATATCCTTTCAATGAGAAAAGAAAACAAGTCCTGGTACTCGCACTAACCCCTGGCAATCAAATACATAATAATAATATGATCCATTAATATAGAAAAAATAATTGAAATCAAAATATTTTGAAAAAATATTTTTTCAGAACAGCCCAAGTTTCTGAAAAGTAACGTTGAGCCCCAATGGATCCCAAGCCTAAGTGTGGACAAAAATTTTAAAAATATTTTAAACAATTTATTCAACACTTACGAACAATAATAATGTATCTAGTTATGATTAAAATAACATAAAGATATTATTATTTAGAAATCCCCCCCTCACACAGAGGGCTGTTGTAAATGTAAACAATGAGTGTAAAAACACTAAAATAAGACTCCAGGCACCCAGGCCCGAAATCAGTTACCAAAAATACACCATCTGATGCAAAACAGAGACTTCCAGGGAAGAAACTGCAGAACATCAGATGGTAGATGCAGAACACAACGCCTAACCACCCGTAGGTGAAGACGTAAACATGGGGAAAGAACAGAATTCATTCTGTTATTAAGCTAAAACTCCCAAGAAATTTTAGTAATAATAATTACAGAAACTATGCCAAAAGCATGGGAGAATAGCAAGGGGGAACTTAAAGGACAGGGAGAGAGGAAAAACACTTGAAAAAACAGTGTAACTAAATAATCAGAATGACAACAAAATGGCTGCTGCCTTGAAAATAGGTAACTTAACATAATTTCATTAAAAAATTTTAAGTTACAGCCCTGATAATATTCTGTCACACATTCTTTTCCTCTCCTCCTTTTCTATCCTCCTTAGAATCACCATTTCACTAATATTTATGTGTCTGGCATCATTTAAACTGAGATTTAAAAGCACAAAGATCAGTCAGATGTTAACTGATGAAGGGCCAAACTTAGAATGATAAATGGCGCCAATTTCGGAACGTCCTGGACACTGCGCATGCGCAGTGGGGGCGAGGTGTGGAGGGCCTTTCAGGACATGTTTTCTTTAGTTTTAGATGCAAATTTTGGGGATTGGGGGGCAAAATTTGTGTTTGGCCCTATATTTTAAGAGTTAGCACCAGCTATGTCTGGGTCATTGGTACAGTATAAAAATATCTGATTCATATCAGGGACAATAAAGGATTCCTCAGGTAGAATGTAGCTACAGACAGTTATTGCCTGTCACTTTTAGTAAAGCCCAAAATAGGGCTTCCAGCACTCTACCAGTTAACAAACAGTGGATAAATGATTAGCAAGAATGACGTCAGGCGTATGTCCCGAAATTGGGAAACATGAAATAATTTTTATAATTATTATAAAGTTACAGCTCTGAACCTTTCCAACCACCGTTATTTCCTTCCATCATCCATTTACAGCTTTGGATCCACCAATTTTACCATTAATTTGTATCTGGCATCCTCAAAAAAGGAGATTTAAAAGAACAGATGTCAGTTCATTGTTGCTGACTTTAGGGCCAAACAAAGAATGGTGGTTTGCGCCAATTGCGGTACTTTCCTGGATACTGTGCATGCGCAGATCTCAAAAGTATGGAGGACCATCTAGGACTTAATTTTTTAAGTTTTTACATGCAAATTTTGGGGATTGGATGGCAAAATTTGTGTTTGGCCCTGGAATAATTTGAGTTAGAACCAGCTAGTCTGGGCCATTGGTTGTCATATAAAAATATGATTTGCTGTTCAGGGGTCAATTTATTTTTAAAAGTTAAATAGCACTCTTACACTTGGATAAATTTGGATTAGCATTTCCTATTATTTACATGATTTTTCATTTGAAATTGATTAGCTATAGTTGAAAATTGATACGAATGAAAGTGTCAATGACACTGTAGCTCAACTTGTCAAGACATGTACATGTATAGTATGTGACACAGCAATGACAAACATCTAGGTAATGACCTGATAACAAAGGTACATATAAAGTATTGTAACGGCCTGTACATAAATACTGACCGTAGCCTGTAACAAATGTACAGGTAAACTATTGTAAAGGTGGGTGACAGTCAGATGCTAAACTAGAAAAGAAATCTTTGAGTCCCAGAGTGGGTCTGACTGAACCCCAAAATATTTGTTCTCATAGCACAATGATAACAAAGGCACCCCAAAACACACTCATTCCTGTCCCAAGGAGAAAACAAAGGTACCCAAGAAGTTTCGTGAAGATCAGTTCATGAATACGAGCTGTATAGAAGTTGTGACAAAAAACTGATTGGACCTAATTTCGGTACAAAATGGCCACTGGCAGCCATCTTGAATTTTGGACCGAACTCAGAAAGACTCATTCTCGTCCCAAGGTGATAAAAAAGGTACCCAAGAAGTTTTGTGAAGATCGGTTGATAAATACAGCCTCTAACCCGAGCCGTATTGACATGGGCACTTACAGTGTATAAGTAGCACTAAATAAATCAAAATTCATCTAATTTGCATAATTTCTGCACGAGAAAAAAACCTGTACTGTATGTGTTGTATTCCATTTTACTAAACATTCATACAAAAAATTATTCAAATCAGAACTTTCATACAGAAGTTCTGTTCAAAAGACTGATTGCACTAATTTTGGTACAAAATGGCTGCTGGTGGCCATGTTGAATTTCGGACCACACCCATTCTCATCCCACAGTGATAACAAAGGTACCCAAGACGTTTCATAAAGATCGGTTCATAAATACGGCCTCTAGCCTGAGCCGTATAGAAGTTGTGTACAAAAAACTGATTAGACCTAATTTCGGTACAAAATGGCCACTGGCAGCCATCTTGAATTTCGGACCGCACTCAGAAACACTCGTTCTTGTCCCAAGGTGATAGCAGAGGTACCCAAGACGTTTCATGAAGATCGGTTGATAAATACAGCCTCTAGCCCGAGCCGTATTGACATGTGTACTTACTGTGTGTAAGTAGCACTGAAAAAATCAAAGTTCATCTAATTTGCATAATTTCTGCACGAGAAAAAAAAAAGGTTATTATATGTGATGTATCCTATGGTACTAAACATTCACACAAAAAATTATTCAAATCAGAGCTTTCATGTGGAAGTTCTGCGCAAAAATCTGATTGCCTCTAATTTTGAACAAAATGGCTGCCAGTGGCCATCTTGAATTTCAGACCACACCCAAAAACACTCGTTCTTGTCCCACGGTGATACCAAAGGTACCCAAGAAGTTTCGTAAAGATCGGTTCATAAATGCGGCCTCTAGCCCGAGCCGTATTGGTATTTGCACTGACAGTGCTGAAAGTAACACCAAATACATCAAAGTTAGTCTAATTTGCATAATTTACGTACAAGAAAAAAACCTGTATTATATGTGAAAACAACAAATTATTCAAATCAGCACTTTCATATGGAAGTTCTGTGCAAAAAACAGATTTCTGCATCGTCGGTACAAAATGGTGGCTGGCTGCCATCTTGAATTTCGGACCGAACCCAAAAACACTCGTTCTCGTCCCACGGTCATAACAAAGGTACCCAAGAAGTTTCGTGAAGATCGGTTCATAAACACGGCCTCTAGTCCCAGCCGTATTGAATTGTTTACGGACAGACGGACGACTGGCCATGGCATAAGCTCAAAAATGAACTGTGAATCGAGTTAAATCGAGCCCCTGTTGTTGTTATTAGTAAATAATCGATTTGCACATTTTTTTTCATGGAAAATGAAAATTTACCCTAATTTGTCATGGAAAATCGTGGAATCTCTAGAATTTTCAGAAACGTGTATGAGGCCAAGAGCCAGAAGTGATGTTTGTGAACACTGATAGAGTGATTCCACTCAAAATCCCCTATAATTGCAACTAGTCGAATGATTCGAGTTGAATGGTTTCGCGCACCAAAGGTGCACAGGGATGGTTTGAGGCAAGCCCCATTCAACCCTCTCTGGCAGTTTAGCGGCGTTTATGTTGCTTGTTTTTCTTTTTGGGTGGAGGTGGCAGTGATGGAGTGACATTAGTGGTTGTTGGTGTAGTTGGGCTGTTGATGTTTTTGGAGGACTGACTGGGGTGGAATGGTCGAGTCCTGGCTGCTTCAGGAGTGCTGTGGCTAGTGTGCTGTTCCAGGAGTGCTGTGGTTCTGTTGTTGTCAGCTGACATGTTCCTGACTTGTTCCCGCATGCTGTTTACTTCTGCCGTCATGTCCAGTAAGGTTTGTAGCATTTCCCATTCCTGATCCGGATGGAGGGGAGAGATTGGAGTAGGAGACTTCAGAGAGCCAGTTTCCATTTCCGTCTCCGCCTCACTGATGATGTCGCCGTCCTCCAGGTTACCGCTCAAAGGAGAGGCAGCTGGGGAGTGGATGGAGGTCACAGGAGTTGGAGGGGGGGGAATGGTAGTGGCCTCCTCTGTCATCTCTTCCGTCTTCTCTTCCTTCTTCCTTTTCAGGAACGTTTGGAACTGTCGGGCATTGCGGCGCCTGGTGGATGGGCTCTTCTTCCTCTTGCTTTTCTTTTCAGGGCCAGGTCCAGGCTTCTACGGGTGAGGACCAGTGTGAGAGGGGTTCCTCTCACAAAAGGTGCTACCTCTCTCCGAAGAAGGTGTGGTGGTGTTTTCCTCTGAGTCGAACTCCAGCATCAGGTGGACGCTCTTGCCTCTTGTCTGGAGAGTCCAGTTGAGAGGGCAAGAGACGCCCAGAGCTGACAAAGCTTTCTGTAAGTTAATTGGAAGGTCCAAATTAGCCATCGTGATTGCTTTGTGAATGTCCAGATGGTCTTCACACTCTAAAGTCAAAGGTGCGAAAAATGTCATGTGTGATGTTGAATGTCATAAAACATGTTATTTTATATCTTTATCAAGGATGAACCCAAACAATGGAAGGTGGATGACACCATGTCGTTGATGCATTGCATGATTGTCAATGATTGCACAATGTTTTCACAACTGGGATTATGGGATTATCATAGAGAGATTAATTACAGTTGAATTACTTCAATTTACTTCCATATTTGTGTGGATATCGGACCCTAGATTCACTGGACAGTGGACATTAATCTTGTTGCCACATTGAAAGATAAGGGGGGGGGGGGGGGGGGGGGGGGGGGGGGGGGACTGACCAAGAGTGTTACTGAAAAGCCCTGAAGTTGAAGAACATATATGTTTCTTCTACCTGATTTTTAATGAGTGAGGCGCATGGTACATGTACGAAGGACAGAGAGGACAACTGATTAGCTTGGCAAGTTATTTAATGAATCTCTCGATGTAGTGTGATGATTCGCAATGAATCGAGTAATTCATTAAATCACTTGCTAATAACTTGTCAAGTTCATGAGATGTCAGCGCTGAATCTGTTAAGTTACTGTACAGTTGAATGTTGGGAAACTGGGTCAGTTTGCGACTGTTTTCATTGTTCTATGCATATAGCGAATACTGTACTGAAACCGAGGTATTTACCCAAAAAATACCGACACCAGACCTGAAATTTCAATACCACACAGCTCTAACATTTGTATATTCAAATCTAAAATACCCTTGCAGCTAGCTGGCTAGTTATTTTTGCAGCTGACAAATTTAATGACAGCTGGTTGGAAAAAATTGTGGCTGGTGGTGGCTGCTCATGGCAGTGGCTTCTATGTCTAATATTATCATTCATTTAACCTTTACCACACAACAATGTAAGAAGCACCAGCAACCTTTCAGTTTGTGAACCATAGGATGCACCCTGGTGGTCAATGAACTGATATTTCATGGATGCTTCTTGGGTTTTTGCAAACCATATGCTTATTTCAGGCCTCTACAAATTTAAATTTAGGGTAAATGGTGTATTGTTTACACCCCAAAAATGTGGGTGAACAATGTGCGTTTGGGTGAGTAACTGTTTGCTGCCTAATAGACTTTAATGTCTCAGACGTGCACACACATCTGTACAAATTAGAATATAAAGCACTCCAAAAAAGGTTGTCTTACAAGTAAATTCTTCCAGGCAACCCACTTTCTGGTCACAAATTTTGTTGATATTTTAGGCACGAGAAGTTTGATAATACCAAAATGTTTTGCAATGTTTGTGACAATATTGAGATGAGAAACTCAGAATTCAGTAGCTAATTTCATGTTTTTTTTCATTACCCTGCATGTTATCTCATAACACACTGTTGGAAGAATACAATTCCAAAAAATGTAACAACTAAAGTGGGTAACATTTTCTTGCGTTTTGTCCGACAGCTAGAAATCTAGGAGTCTGAAAAATCAGTTGCACTATTTCATTTTGAAGGTGAACGATCGGCTAATGAAGCGATCATGCAGGCCATTTGTGCAAGCCTGTTGCAATACATGGAGAACACACACCATCCACAGACACACACTGTGTCAGCCTACGACACACAATACAATACAATATGCTGGATTCAACAAGTTTTAAACACACTAAATTCCGCAAGTTGCATCATGTGTCATAGAATTGTGAAAGATGTTGAACAGTGTTTGTCTGATGATCGATCACACTTTCAATTTTGAAAGGTGCAGGAGAACAATAGAATGTGTGACTGATTTTGAATTCAAGCATGTTGTTTTGTTTTTGTGCACCTACCATGATTTGCTTGAACTCGTATCTATATGTATGGGTATTTGGTAAAAATAAATCATGTTGCTTACCAAGTCACTTATAGAACCAAGATTCAAATCAGCTAACATTTTTATGTGTTTTTTCTACTCATGAATTTTTTTAATGTAATCAAGAATCTAGCCAGCAAAGCTACACTTTCTATCACAAGCACAACCAAGTCATGCTCATAATAGTAAGCATAGCCTGGGTGGCTAGATTTCACATTAACTTCACATATCCTTGATAAAACTTGGTTAACTTCGAGTTACACGTGCACAGTGAATGATGTCATTGCAATTACATAGCAAAGCCAACATGGTATCTTTCATGTTGTCTGTAACACTGTGCTCACTGAACAGCTGAAAATAAGTTGCTAGGGCACAGTCAGTTCTGATGGAATGGTAGTCAGGTGGCTAGCCTCTAACACTGCTAGTCTGCCACATTAAAATGAAATCTACTTGGTAACTGCGCATTTGTTGTTTTGTTGTGCCCTGCTTTTCAAATCCATGCGTGCAATGGTGTACAAGTACAATTTCATGCCTCAAAATGAAAAGTCTGGTTGATGTTCAACGGAATCTTGGGCACTTCTCGATATTTACTGAGCGATGCTGAACAATGGTGAATGAAGGTGAACGTAAGGCTCAATCAGCAGTGGGCTTCTAGTCACCTGACAGGGCACATATTCAAATAATAAACAATTCTGCCTTTTCCACATTATCTCCTTGCATGCTGCTGGTGGGTATTCCCTCCCAGGACAGGATTTCTCTTGTCATTTATAGAAATATAGTTTGGGCACATTTAACCCAAATTTCTACCTGTAAATTGAATTGATTTTTCCATCAATGATTTCTAAAGTTACATTTAGATGAATTTTTCATCACATTCAGCCATGGCTGCTGTACATCAGCCATGACTGGATGTGATGAAAAATATCTTGAAAATACTCAACAGGTTAAGAGTTAACATTCCCTTGTGTTGAGTGACAGGTTTCATACAACAAATTTAAAACTTGTTGAATTCAACATGTAGTGTTGTTCGTGACTGGCTTTAGTGATACGGTGGGGTCAAATTACTTGGATATTTTATAACTGAATAGTCCTATTAATTAGGCTTTCGATTTAGGAAATGGGAAGCACGTTGTATACTGCTTGCTAATATCTGAAGTGAAGCAGGCTATTGCCGAGTCCCAGAATAATTCATATTGTATTCTCACATTTTTGTGCACAGTTTGTATTATTTGGCCTATTTCCTACAAACAGATGTTACACCCACCTTTACAGAAAACATATGATATCAAAATTTTTGTTATTTTAATTTTTTCCACCCAGTTCTTAAAAAATTCAACAAAACCATATCATGTCACCCTCTCACTGGAACAAGCTCAATTAACGATAATGTTAGCATCAGTGTCCCCCTCCACTCTATCTCTAATACAAAACTAGTTGTGAACAGAGTTTGGCACAGGCTTTCTTAGTAACTCCAAAAGGACCATGTGGGAGGGCCTTGGAAACAGACTTTTAACATTTTTTAGGCCCAAACAAAAAACAATCAATGTTGTTTTGATGTCAAAGAGCTGCATTTTTATTCACATACATTTCATATTCAATATTATTATTTCTTGTGACAAATCGACTTTAAGTTTAACACACCCGGACCAAACACTTTATCTCTCAAAGGTTAGATGTATACATGCACCGAAGTAAATTTGACACACTACAGCTGCCCTTTAAAACTGAAAGATGATCCCCAGTCTTTGAAGCATGAGGGAAGGAATCCCTGATTTTGAACCCAGGGGTAAATCTCTGGATTCCACAGTAGAAATGACAAGAGTTTAAGAGGATAAATAGAGAGCAGCTCCCTCTTCTATCAAAGACAGAGGGTCTGTGATATACTTGTTGCAGTGACCGACTTTTGATCAAGAGGTTGCATGATAATCCAATTCAAGTAACTTGTATTGTTGGGTTTTTATTTATCATCTCATTGTTGAAAGTTACTATAAGCCACGCAACTGAGCACTGTTGGTCCTGACTATGACTGAAACTTCATACTATTGGGATGCACTTAATTTACAGACAGAATCAAATGAAAATTTCTTCATACAGATTTTGATTTATTTCACCTGATTTCTGAGTAATGAAAAGCATTCTCCAAAAATGTAACAAAACATTTTCTGATAAACAAATTTCAAATTTCATTGAGTCTCCTTTCACTGTGCTGAAATATACAATAAGTTCTCAGTATTGTGATCAAACAGTAAACAGATAATTTCGACCAGATCACTCCTCCATCATGATCTGGTCAAAATTCTATGTCCACTTACCTGCCAACAGCACTGTGGGATCTCACAACAAACAATGTACCTCAGGTGCTATTTTTGATAGTTTTTTCTGCTTTCATTTTCAAATTTGCATAACTGTATTTATGAAATTTGCAAATGGTGTAAATGTGTTGCACCAAGATGAGATCACAATCAAATCATGAAAAAGGTTGCTTTTTCAATTTCAATGCTTGAGGGTAACATTGCAGATTGTATCCCTGAGAAACCAGTATCTCCCAAGGCATCAACTGAGAGAGACATTGGTTCCAAGGGGAAGCAATATGTAATGTTACTCTCAAGCCAGGTCATTATTATTTTTATTGTACCAAATGGTTTTATTCTCCCCCCACCCCCAGTCCAATAAATTTGAAAAACACTGATATTCAACAACTCTATACTAGTACTTGAGCACTTGATTTCATGTTCAGCTCAGGAGCCTCAACTAGCCAGGATACAATATAGAATGAAGGAACTTTGAATAATTTAATCTCAATGGTTAAAATTATTGTTAAATTGAATGATTAAATTAAATGATCATCAATCTGAGAGGATTCAACATGAAAGCTTCTACTACTTCTGTTGTTTTTGGTATCATTTTTTGTTTGGAAACCTCGACCTGAGTGGGAGACATTGCTGAAAATGTCACACAGGAATATTACATGCGGGGCAATATTGTAAAATGATAAATCATATTGAATGGCAGTTTACTAAAGGCTTTTAAAATGAGGTATAAGTTTTTGCTACATGTACGTAACTGACATTTTCTTCTGTTTGCTCCAAAGTGTACCACGCAATATTTTGGAGGCTAAAACTAAAGAAAAAAATGTGAAAGGAACTTTTTGTGTTGCAACGCTGGGCAGATTATATCTTTTCCTTATGTTAAGAGTTAAACAACATGAAATATAAAGTTAAATATCTTAGTTACTCACCAATACGAAGTCATGCTCTCAATACAACCCTTTTTATTAGCAGTAGAACCTAAGTAGATGATGACCTATCACACTTGCAGAACAATGCTTACCCAGGGCTTCTTTGTATACAACAATGGCATCTCTGTATTGATTCTGATAATATTTGTAATCACCATCAAATTTCAATCTATGTACTAATGCTTCATCATATTCCAAAATATCTCTTTCTTGAAACCACTGAAATAAACAATAAAACTGAAATTTTTTAGGAGTCACCTCCTCAATCTCAAGGAAGAATTCTATCCATACACTTTTATTGTTTCTGAAGTAACATGAAAATTTCCACTTAGGAATTACTGAATAAATTACAAACATTAAACAACAAGAAGAGTTATTACATTTACATTTGTTCTGTTTTTTTAATTTTAGTGATTTACTCAAATATTATGCATCTCATTCTACACCATGCAGTAGAAATGTCAAAATATCGAGAAACCGAACCGATACGGATATCATGGGGAATACCAAAAAAAAACAAATCAAACCCATCACTGAATACCAAAACTGTCTTCACATATCATACTTATAAGGTATTGTTGAGGCTTGATAGCAGCTGAAGGGTTCATTTTCATGAAAGAAGTGACGATTTTGTTTTCTGTTTTGTTAACCATTAACTGGTCTGGGAAATTGTCCTGAATGTCCACTAGTCTATAACCTGTACATGTACAGTTGCTTTTCACTGATTTGTAGTTAAGTCTTGGCTGGCTACCCTAAGGGGCAGCCAAGACTTGACTAGAATCACTGCTCAGGTGATTTATCTAATGTCAGCAGGACACCCAAATGATAGCATGTTTAGGGCACATGGTCTGAGATCGCAAAAGCCTTTAATGTGAGATCGCAAAAGCCTTTAAAGGTTAAGGTGTGTTTAGAACAAGTCACAAAATTACTGTAGATTACAAAAATAGAGAGTACACTATTGAGTTAGGGACTTCCACTGTAGTGCAAGCCTGCTGTAAACAATTGTGAATAGGTTGCTAAGAAATGACTTATGTTGGCAAAAGAAGACCAATGTTGAACTCAGTGTCAGTGGCATTTGAGGTAGAATGATTCAAGTCAGAACAAATTATTCTGTATTTTCCTGATGTAAATTCCCCTTTGGGGTTATAATATAAGCAAATCTCAGTCAAGTCAGATACCGAATACCAAACCGATCCCTCAGTATACCCCACCCCCCTAAAAATACCAAAACCAATACCCAAAACCGAACATTATATTCCAATACCACCCATCTCTACCATGTAGATACAGTGAAACCCTGTTAACTGAATTTTGCCTGTACAAATATTGTTGTGATAAACTGAGCTTTTATTCTATTACATCATGTTTGACATAGCTTATGGAGCACTGACAAACAAGTTAAAATAGATTAACCCTTTACCCAACGTAACGGCCAAAACCGGCCAGCGCTATTCTCAAAAATCGCCAATTAATTTTCATTATTTTTTTCATTTTTTGTCTCAAAAACATAGGTTATGACCCCTCATTGGAACGAGCTCGTCGAGCTCGTTCCAATGAGGGGTCATAACCTATGTTTTTGAGACAAAAAATGAAAAAAATTAGTTATTCAAGAATTTTTTTTGCAAGTGTCGTCTGCTTTTCATGTTAGGTAAAGGGTTAAATCAATTTAATTGCTCATATGACATTGGATGCATCGAGGCAGCAGGGCCAGACAGACAAATAAACATGGTGGATTCAGTGGATATTCGGGTAATTCTTCAATAAATCACAAGATTTTTTTATCAATTAACAGAAGTTTACTCAGTAACCAATGAACAATTGCTAGTAATAACAAGTCAAGTTTGTCATGAATTGCCATGCATGTGTTATCTGTGAATTTCCAATATAAAACAATGGAATTGCCATCAAATTTTCAATGAAAGAAGCATCTGGTATGACCCAGTGCTTCTTTCTTGAATATTTGCTGAAAACTAATGATTACTAATTGAGAAAAGCACCTGTGAGCAAAACTGCCATTCCACGGAAACTGTACTTAGGTGTCAGGAAATTATATGCAATTACTGAGGTTATTCTATTAAGAAATAACCAATTAAGCGGAGGTCTACTGTATTAGGTGGAACCCTTTTGCTGATTTTGAACTACTGAGATACAGTTCTGCGATCACAAAAGTGATTTTTTTGTGATTAGATCACTTTCATCCATAGGTCGAGATTTTGTATCTAAAATACTTCAAAACAAAGATGGCATAAAGAAAAACCAGAGGCTCAAGCGATCCTAAAATGCTCACCAGGTTCAAGTTGTCAAAAGAGATAAGTGTATCAGTAAGTGATCAGCAGCAAGAGCAATTTTTTGATTTGCTATGACACAACCAAAGGCAACTTTTTTGGCCATTGATTTCTTCTGGTCCTTGGAAGGCTTCCTAGCATGCTCTGTTTTGTGAAGTATTAAAAAACAACCGAATGAAATTTTGTTTTGTTTTCAACTACTATAGTTCTCCGCCCCTCGCCCCCCCCCCCTTTGCCCCCCCCCCCCAAAAAAAAAAAAAAATTGAAAAAATTCCAGCATAAATGAAATACTTATGACATTGTTATATACTACATGACAAATTGGGTTCACATCTGCCCATTGGATCTGAAAATAGAAATTCTGAGTGTAGCCCAAATCTGGGAGCCCAAATTTTGACTTACTGAGTTTCTTTGAAAAAAAGTGAATCTGCATCACTAAAGTTCCAAACAAGGGATCTAAGCATTATTGCAAGTGGCTTATAAAAAGAGGATTTTAAAAGCATTTTAGGCTTATGGAGTATTAACCCTACCCCAAGGGAAAGAGTAATTTTGGGTGAAAAAAATCAGAAGAGAAAATTCCACCAGTCCGAAGATGTTAGCAGCTTCATTTGAAGAAAGGAGAAAAGGTTTACTCCAAAGATGGTCTGTGCCATAAATGAATAAATTTGGCCCAGGGGTTTTAAAGAATAAAAAAAAATTCGAACTAGAGAAACAGAATTTTACTGCCACCAATAAATTCAAGTCTGTGTGAAAATGGTTAAAGCATCAAAATTAAACAAAACAGAAAGATAATTTATGGAGGCTTATTTGGGGGGGGGGGGGGGGGGGGGTGGAGAGTAAAATATTTTTAAAGAGATCAGAAAAAGGTTTTCCTTAATAGTATTACATGAAATAAAATCTTTGGAACCCACATTAAAGTCTTGAGAGGGTTAAATTAAAGATATTCATGCAGGAATCAGATAAATTTTTTCCAAGAAACCAGAAAAAGAAAATATATGTGCACAGCACTGAAAGGGCTTGATCATGACATCAATAAAAGTTTGGGAATCCATATTGCAGTCTTGAGAGGGTTAAATTAAAGATACACATACAGGAATCAGATGTTTCCAAGAAACCAGAAAAAAAACATGTACGTGAACATCATTGAAAGGGTTCAGCATGAAATAAAATATTTGGAAAACACACTGAAGTCATGAGAGGATTAAATTAAAGATATTCATACAGGAATCAGATAAATTTTTTCCAAGAAACCAGAAAAAAAAATATATATGTGTACAGCATTGAAAGGGCTTGATCGTGACATCAATAAAAGTTTGGGAACCCATATTGCAGTCTTGAGAGGGTTAAATTAAAGATACACATACAGGAATCAGATGTTTCCATGAAACCAGAAAAAAACATATACGTGAACAGCATTGAAAGGGTTCAGCATGAAATAAAATCTTTGGAAAACACATTGAAGTTATGAGAGGATTAAATTAAAGATATTCATACAGGAATCAGATCAATTATTTTCCCCAAGGAACCAGAAAAAACATATATGTGTTCAGCATTGAAAGGGTTTGATCAAGGCATCAATAAAATTTTTGGAACCCACAAATAAATAAATGTTTCCAAGAAACCAGAAAAAAACATATATGTGCAGAGCACTGAAAGGGTTCAACATAAAATAAAAAATTTGGAAAACACAAAGTCTTGTGAGGGTTAAATTAGAGGTATTCCTACAGGAATCAGATAAATTTTTCCTCTGTCACTTATGTAAGTCTTGAGAGGGTTAATCTTTGAAGAGAATTATTTCATTCAATTAAGCTTAAAATAAATAGAGAACATGTGTGTTTGACAGGTGACAGGAGTCTTTCCTGTCTCTTGTTGACATAAGTGATGATAATAGCAAACAGTCTGAAGAACTCTTAACAATTTGCAGACCTTCATTTTAATGGTGTGCGATCGCTCTCACGCAACATCGCTCGTGCAATTACAAACTGCAGGAACGATCAATCACACACGTGGAAAAAGGCAGTTACTTTTTTTAGTTTACGTCAACGATATCAGAGTTTCAGAAACTGAGTCTGTAAACAATAGGGCTGCCTCGATTATTCGATTAATCGAATAACCGTCATAAGGTGCTATAGTCTACTATTATTTTTCATAGTTGACTATTTTTTTAGCCATATACATCATGCCACTGAATGATAATATTGGTCTGCGAGGGACACGAAACATTTCTTGGTACCTGTTATCCTTTGTATTCATTGTTTATATCACGAAAATGGGCAGTAATTTTGACTTTACCCTCACATATTATTTCATGAAATGGACGTTGTCATACCTAAACTCTGCTCTGGATCAAGCTATTGTGAACAAATTGTTGACAATCCATGTTAAATTTTGCGATTTCAGTTTTTAAATCAGATAAATTTAATATCGATGTGGAATTTATTGACACTAAATCTCTGAAAGAATGTCCATACTTCGAAGTGTTAGTTAGCATCACGTGACAGTGACTGACACAAAGTTGATCAATAAGCAATTCCCGGTAAAGCCTAGTTTTAGATAACCTGATTGGCTGGAATAAACACCGTGTGCTATATTCCTGGCAATTTTCATCAAGCGACAGTTTCTAGATCCCCAAAATGACCCAAATGAAAACTTCAGAGTCCAGGCGGTGCTTTAATTTTCACTAATGTTGTCAGTATTTTGAACTGCATTTACTTGTACCTCGCTAAATATATATGTATATTGTGCTTAAAAGTTAGAAATTTAGTGGTTAAGAAATTGTAGTGTTTGTATCATTAAACCAATTTTCACTTTATTTCAGTGCTTGATATTATTATTTCGTAATTGCATTTCCTTTTTCCTTTTTGTGCCCTAAGAGACGTTTTCTCGAATCAGCACGCCACCAAAGAAACCGCACGCTTTGGTATCATCTTGGGTGCGCGACGTATAGCAGGCCTGGATTTTAAAAAAATGAAGGTCTGAATTGGTATAGGGAAAAATATTACTGCAAAAATGCTGACTAATAATTTTTTCAATGCCTCCTACCACACACCCTAACATAACCAAGGGCAATGTTTTTTAACCATTCCATTCTACTGGTCCTAAGGATGCTTCATACAAATAACAGTTCTCTGCTCCATGTGGTTTGGGCTTTTGAATTTTTTTTTCATTTTTAAGCCCCAGGGACTGTGAAATTTTTTTTTTTTTTTTGGGGGGGGGGGGGGGGGATATCAATCAATTACTTAGGACCCACTTAATATTAAATGCCAAATTTGGTTGAAACTGGCCCACCGGTTCTTGAAATAAAAATTTAGGGCAGGGCCCAAAACGGATATGTCCCCACAGAGAGCCCAAATATTGACCCACCAACTTCCCTTGAACAACCTTCAATCTTCAACACCAAGGATTTTCCATACCAAATATCAAGGCATTCCCTCTGGTGGTTCGTGAGAAGAAGATTTTTTAAAGATTTGTAAGCTTTTGGGGCATTAACCAGAGCCCGAAGATGGCAGCTGCTTCATTTGAACAAAATAGAAAGGGTATACTTCATAGATAGTCTGTGCAATATATGTTTGAATATGGCCTAGTGGTTGTGAAGAAGAAGTCAAGTTTGCAAAAGTTAATGGACGACAGACACCAAGTGATGGCAATAGCTGCCACTGACTTGCAGTCAGGTGAGCTAACAAATGAAATTAGCATTCCAGATTAAATGATCTTAAACTTCTTTTTGACAGATGAGATTGTAGTGTTGCAGTAAGGAATGTGTATCAAGATTTCATCCGGATCGCAACCCATTCCAATCCAGTTCAAAATCTCTGTTTGCTTTTGTGTTCACAGTGCTTTATACGAGAAGTTTCAGGTGGATACATACAAGCATGTAAGAAAGCACTTCATTTCTGAGTTTTGATCGACAACTTGGCTTAGTGTTCATCAGCTTGTTTGTGGTATTTTCCCCATTTTGTTTTTGAAAATTGAAAAAGAAACGCAAGCATAACTTCTTCAACCCTTAGGTCCTGTAGAGTTTTATACATATTTGCCTAGAAAAAAGTACCAATGTACGTACAATGTAACTTGCTAGTTCCTCCATAGACAGCATGTTGGGCCACCTGTTCTGTTGCAAAAAAAAGTGGACAAAGTTGGAATTAGGCCCTGAAGGGTTAACCCTTTTGCTACTGTGCAAGTTTTTAATTTCCTATGCTGAGCCATATATGGGGGAAAATGGAAAAATATGATAAAAAATGAAAAAAATCAGAAACGTAAAATAATTTGTAATTTTCATCTGCTAGAACATATTTGAACATGTTTGGGGTCAAATGTTTATTTAGTTCCAATACTTAATTGTGGCGTGGTATAACCAGAAACATGGGTAATAGCATAGTCCAGGCCCACAACGGTCGCATCGGAACTCCTCTCAGATTAATCAGAATCGCTAAAGTCACTTGAACTATCTAAATCACCTGCATTACTATCATTGTCTGCATACAATTCTGCAACAACTTCTTCGGTTGTGTACAATCTTTTTGCACTACAAGAACATCAGGAAAAGTAACTCTCAATGGAAATTTCACATGCGGTTCACTCGGGTATTTCCGTAAAAATGACGGAAATTACTCGAAAAAATATCTGACGTCACATTGTCGGCCTCTGACATGTGTCACCAAGTGCGTTATATTGAGAATACCACTGTGCGGCGTATTGATGTTATCTGTGTGGTAACTCAGTAGGGACGTGGAATCAAATTTTATGTCTGTACTCTTTACGGACCTATAGCAGCGAAAGGGTTAAATGAACACTGAACCCAAACTAAACTCATATTTTCAATACTGATAATCTCCAGTGATGAAAGAAATTTTAAAATTTCTCATGTTTTTAACATTAATTTTGTACAGTACTGTGATCACAAAAGCAGTCTTTTTCTCGATCTTGATATCGGGTCACAACACACTTACACTAGTGGATGGTGATTTCATATGCAAAATATTTTAAAACTGGGACTGAATACAGAAAAACAAATGAAAATAATACTTGACAAGGAATGTTTTCACACAGAGAATATTTTAATTTTAGAAATTTGCACACCAATTGCTATACATATTGAAAAAGTGTATAGCATTTAACTCTTAACTGCTGGCACTCAGGTAGTATTTTAAATTTTTCGTCATTGACTCCATATTGCCCATGCAGCATGAAAAATTTAACAAATTATATCTTGTTTGACAAAGCTCAATGAGATCTGTCAAATAAGATATAATTTTATACATTCTCAGTTGCATTGTGGGAAATATTTGCTGCTGAAAACTTTGGTATTTTGACATCAGTGTGCAGAGGGTTAAAGTGACTTTTCAAAATATATGAAGCAGCCATGACTAGACTGATGAAAAATTCATCTAACTTTAACAAAAGAAATCAATAGTCAATAAGTCCATTCAATTTGCAGGAGAGAAATTTGGTTAAATGTGCCCATATTATACTAATTTCAGTTGCAAGATATTTTGTGTCCTGCACAAGAATATCTGTCAGCAGCATGCTAAGAGTTAATGAAGATTGCATAGCAGTTTTTAAATAATAATTTTCAAATCCTCATGTTAATAGATGGTAACAACCATGGATTTTGAATCACGTTTTAGCTTTCATTTGTACTGCAAATATTTTTATCACTTTTCAAGTGAAAATTTTCCATACTGAACAGTGTGAATTTATTTTTAATGATAATATTTTCCCAAAGAAACACCCTTTAATTCACAACTTGCCTCCTATTGTTAACCCCTTGCAACCACTTCAGCAATAGAATGTCTTCTTGTGCACCAGTCAGAATGATCCAACAAGGTATGCCACCAATGGTCGGAAGCAGAGGAGCCAAGCATACCACGGACACCCAGTCCACTGACACCTTGAGAGCTCCAGTTAGAGGTTTCTGTTGGTTTTGTTTTGAGGCAAGTATAGTCTGCCACTAGTAAGGCCAAAGAAAATTAAATAATTGATCCTCAGGCAAATTTTTTTTAAATGAATGAGGGAGGGCAGTTTTTATTTTTATTTTTTATTCCGGATGGAATGGTCGCCTATGCCTAAAATCCACTTGTGAGAGCCTAAAATTGAATACTAGAACTTAATTTTTGTTTTTGTAACAGGCATCATACAACACAAAATCAATATAGAACAACTAAAATGGAGATAAAAAATAATAAGGAGTTTTTGAACTGGTTGAGTGCAAGAAGCCACAATCAGGCCTTTCACAAAAATGAGGGTACCAGTGCAAAAGCCAACATTTTTCTTACACATGCTTTGTATTCAGTCAAACGTAAATAATTGTTTGTTTATACAAATTTGATCTATTACATATTATTGGAGAGTGCCTGTTGGCACACTCCAATAATTTGTAATAAAAATTTTTTTGATGAATAAATTAAGACCACCAAAATTAATCTAGCCTTCATCAGTTAAATAAATATTTATTTTCTACAAACATATAAGAATCATGTCGCATTTTGCAAAGTATTTATTTAGTTATTTATTGGTGTTTAAGGTCACATATTTCTGCACAATGGCTAATCATGACCGCGACAGTTTTATGGGTGGAGGAAGCCGGAGTACCCAGAAAGAACCACCGAGCAACTGTCAGCTCCCCAACATACTGACCCCACACAAGCAGGGTTAGCATTGGTTGAAGACAGGTGCACCATCGACGTGCAGTACGCCTTAGTACACAATGCCACCGTGCCCCCACGTGGGCAATGGGGGTGAAGTGTCTTGCCCAAGGACACAACGCAGTTGCTGCAGGTGGGATTCGAACCGAGGGCCTCTCGGCTTGCAGCCTGCACCTCTACCAACTGAGCCACCGCGCCCCCTCACATTTTGCAAAGAGAATAACAATAGTGTATCAATGTATGACATATTGCATCGCAAATCATAATGTGATACTGCTAAAATCACACCCCATGATAATTTCAGAATTTTCAATTTTGCCTTCGAAATAAATATGATGAATGCGGGCAGACAAAGCGAATGCACCGCTGCCTGAGAATCAAAAGATTAATTTCCTTTAGCCTAAAGGTATAAATTGCTTATAGTGGAGGTTGAGTTTTGGATGCCATCATTGACATGTAAAATCTGTCTCCAGCAGTTATTGTCTTCTTCAGATAGTTTTCAGGCAAGTAGTCTGCCAACTGTATTATTTTGGTCGGTAGCAGTTCTCAACAAATATAGTTTGTCTTCAGCTCTTTAGAGTGCACATCATCAAACAGACATGCCACCCTAAAGCTCAAGAATACACTCTAAGGCCCCTTGTGGAGTCACCCAAAAGTGCCAAACTATGCCAATGTTTGACCCAGTGGCATAGCTATGGGGGATGATGGGGGCACATGCCTCCCACCCCCAATTGCAGTCATCTCCCCACCCCCATGTTAACCCATAGAGAGAAAATCAGGCAAGAAATTTTAATATCTAATAATTTCCTTGATTCTGAGTCTGTTTTGTGGCGTAATTATTGATGCCTTTCACAACTTATAAATTATGGACACAAATGGACTCAGTCAAGGAAATTGCATTTTTCTGTAAAAATTTTTCCCAGGGGGTGGGGAAGACCCCTTCCAATGAGAGGGGTTACCATCTCTTGTGTGCAACCCCATATTGCTGCTGCGGGGTTCAGATAATGCAGGGAATCATATTCTGTATGCCCCCCTAGATATTACTTTTGCCTCTCTAACTTTGACACACTGGCTATGCGCCTGGTTTGACCAGAGGCCCTGCCTTTTTCAAAAGCCATAGTGGAGGTTATAGGACAAAGAGTAGGAAGCGCAGTGGCTCAGTGGTAGACTGCTGGACTTCCATGCTAGAGGTCCTGAGTTCGATCCCCATCCGGAATGACCCCATTGTGTCCTTGGGCAAGGCACTTTATCCCAGTTGCGTACATGGGGGCATGATGATGCCGAGTACTAAGACGTACTGCACGTCGATGGTGCACATGTCTTCAACCGCTGTAACCCTGCTTGAGAGGAGCTTGAACAGAATTAGAATGTTGAGGAGCTGACAGTTGCTCATCGATGCTCAGTGGTTCTCTCCGGGTACTCCGGCTTCCTCAACTGTCACAGTCATGATTAGCCATTGTGCATAAGTATACGACTTTAAACACCAATAAATAAATAAATAGGACAAAGAGTAAATAAATATAAAAATTGAGAAAAGAGTTCCAGTTGGGTTTCTCAGACCCTACCACCATCTTAACCCCAGGCTGTCCCTAGAGAAAGAGGTGGTGGTAAAAAAAAGTCCATAGAGGTTAGGTAGGGCAAGTAAGAGTAACAAGAGCACCGCTGGGCATTGCATCATACGCCCGTGAACTGTTCAAATTGTACCATTTTAACACATTTGCAATTTTTTTAGAGTGCGAGAAATTTATACTGGCATATATATATATGTTACGGTCAGACTTTTGAAATCAGTGATTTTGTGAAATCACTAAATTTTTCAGTCATTTGAGAAAAAGACTAAAAATTAAGGACAATAGCTTCACAAAAGGACTCAATAATTTAATAATTTCAAAAAAAAATTCTTGATTTCACAGTTTGACTGTAACATATTTATATAGATATATATATATTAGAAACACTGAAGCTTCCTATCTTTAGTTATTTATTTATTGGTGTTCAAGGTTAGAGGATTTCCAACTCAAGCATTGGTGAATGAATCCTATTTGGACTGTAAAATCTTATTTGTTTTCCAAAGAAAACAAGTACTGTTTCACTTCCTGTGGTTTACATAGAGGCATGTGTATAGAAAAAGATATAAAGTTTAAATAAAACACATCAAAACCATGAGATTTATTTGACTAGTCAGTTTGTTAATTGGGTAATTATTTGACCAATTAATTATTTGACACAGTAAGTCACACAATATCGGTGTGTTTTCTTTGAACTTCATACATTTTTATTTGCATTTTCCAACGTTTCATGGTAGTTTTGCAATATATCTGAAGTGAGTATTAGATTTATATGGTTGAGACCGCATGATCACACTGTGAACCTGTTCGACCTCTCTAGCTTCACTTGACAGTGATTTGTCATGCTGCAAAATTATAAAGGAAGCCAAAGTGGTTTCACTATTATGTATCAGTGCGAGAGGTTTCAAGAATTACTTTACCTTATACATCATATAATGTCCAACAGGGGCCATAATTCAGGCAAAAATTGTTCAGACCGACCCCATATTCGAACTTGACCTGTATTTTGTTGTGATTAAACTACATACCAAGTTTGGAGCCGATCGGAAAACAAATACTAAAGTTATCATCCGGAAACCAAATATTTGATGAATTCTAAGTCCAACAGGGGCCATAATTCAGGCGAAAAATATTCGGACCGACCCCATATTCGAACTTGACCTGTATTTTGTTGTGATTAAACCACATTACAAATTTGGAGCCGATCGGAAAACAAATACTAAAGTTATTGTTCGGAAACCAAACGGACAGACGGACGGACAACGCCATACTATAATACGTCCCGTTTTTCAAACGGGAGTATAAAAAAGAAAAAAATACCATATAATTGGAACTTGAACAGACATGTTAACTCTCCCTGAAATTACCTGAAACTGGATCAAAAAACAAAAACAAAAAAACTGGTAATTTTGTTTTCCCTTATTTTTGCACATTGTTATATGGTCTCAAATATCTTGGAGACAAAAATAAGGTAACTGCATTTATAATTATGGTTTTCATCACATAATATTAACTAGAGGGGGTATCAGTACCCCGTGGCTCACCAACAGGTGGCCAATGCAAAGAGGTGGCTGGAGTAAAAAAAAAAAGTTCAAAACTTGCACACAAAAGTCCAAAATTAAAGAAAATAAGCAGCTAAAGGGTTAAATAATATAATAATAACCCCTAAGAAGCATGCTAACATAAAATAGGAACCATGGCAATATGCTACAAGGTAAGTCTCCACTTTGAAAAAAAGAAAGACAAACCTCAAAACCTGCACATAAAAGTAAAAAAAGTATCACATTTGTTTCAAAGGGTTAAAATTTAGAAAAATACCCTGAAAATATTACAATAACCGGTGTGGCAATATGCCAGTGAGATAAAACTCCACTTAAAAAAAATATCAAAACCTGCACACAAAAGTACAAACCTGCAAAGAAAAGAACAAAATTAAAGTAAATAAGCAGCTAAAGGGTTAAATAATATAAAAATAGCCCAAGAAGCATCCTAACATAAAATAGGAACCATGGCAATATGCTACAAGGTAAGTCACCACTTGGAAGAAAAAAAAGACAAACCTTTGTCAAAACCTGCACATAAAAGTAAAAAAAAGTATCATATTTGTTTCAAGGGGTTAAAATTGAGAAAAATACCCTGTCACAGTAACCACAATGGCAATATGCCAGTAAGGTGAAACTCTACTTGAAAAATATCCACTTGGAAGAAAAGAAAGACAAACCTCAAAACCTGCACATAAAAGTATCACATTTGTTTCAAAGGGTTAAAATTTAGAAAAATACCCTGAAAATGTTACAGTAACCACCATGGCAATATGCCAGAGAGGTAAAACTCCACTTAAAAAAAAAATATCAAAACCTGCACACAAAAGTACAAAACCTGCACACAAAAGTCCAAAATTAAAGTAAATAAGCAGCTAAAGGGTTAAATAATATAATAATAGCCCCAAGAAGCATCCTAACATAAAACTAGACTTTATGATTCTGGAGAATCATGGCTTTTCCCGATGAGATTGCATGATTTTTCATGACTCCACAGTGTCTGATGAATTGTTTTTAACTGTCTCACTGAAGTTCCTTCATTGATGTTATGAGAAAGGTGAAGATAGTAGTCTCAAATGACACAGTTTGATAAAAAATTGTTTAGGTAAAAACCATCATTAACGGTGGAGTGGGTTAATGTCAATTTCGTCGTCAAACAAGTCAATGACCGACAAAAGGAGTTATGTTTGTTTGACACATACTCACTGAGTGCTGTGTCAATTTAAAAATGGTCCATTTTATCTCAAATGTATCCAAAATATTGATGTCTGGCAGCATGTAGAGGGTTAACAAGTGCCAACAGGAATATTTATTCATGCAACTTGTATTGTCACACCAAGAACTGTGAATGGCCATTTTTTCTTTAAAATCTACAAGATGTTTTCAGAGAAATCCAGGGAGAACAGGAATTTTAAGCTTTTGATGGGTATCATTGTTTTTCCAGCCCAAAACGGGTTAAGTGTTGTTTTTGGAATACTCTTATTACTTCCAAAAATAATTCTCAGTGAATTCTACTTCCACTTATTTTGATCTCTCCTCCCAACTTCAGGTGCTGTGGGTACGCAAACACAGCCTATTTTATCAACATTTTGATGTTTGAGAACCTGCATAGGGTTAACAAATGCTTAGAGGAATATTTTGTACACACAACTTGTAATGTCACACTAAGATATGAGAATGGCCATTTTTTCCTGAAAATCTACGGGATGTTTTTAAAGAAATCCTCAGATAACATGAATTTTTAACCTTTTGAGGGGTATCTCTCTTTAACCAGCTCTAAAGGGTTAATGCTTGGTTTTGTGAATATCTTCATTACTTACAAAAATGATCGACGGTGAATTCCACTTCCAATGAAGGTGGTTATGTTTATCTCGTAGGTACAGATTTGGTGTTATGGTTGCCCAAGAACAGCCCATTTTCTCCAAATGTGAATGCTTGGCAGCATCTGGGGGGTTAACAAATGGTTACCGAAACATTTTGTTCATGCAACTTGTAATGTCACTCGAAGACCTGCGAATGGTTAATTGCTCTTGAATTTTTTTTTTTGAGAAATCCACAGAAAACTGGAATTTTAAGCTTTTAAGGGGTATATCTCCTTAACCAGTTAAAAATGGGTTAAGACCTCGATTTTTGAATACATTTACTACTTACAAAAATGTTTCCCTGTCAGTTTTGCGCCCGGTAAAAGAAGTTACGTTTCTCTGTTGTATTCCCATTTGATGTTGTTGTTGTTCAAAAACAGACTATTTTTTCAAAATTTTGACATTTAGCAGCCCATGGAGGGTTAACAAATGCTTACCGGAATAATTTATCCAATCAACTGGTAATGTGACACCATGACCTATCAATGGCCATTTTCTCTTGAAAACCCTACCAGATGTTTGTAAAGAAATCCAGGGAAAACATGAATTTTTAAGCCTTTGATGGGTATCACTACTAATAACCACAAAATGGGTTAACGCTTGGTTTTTTGAATACCCTTATTACTTACAAAAATGGTCTTTGGTGAATTCCACTTCCAACAAAGGAGATTATGTTTATTTCTCAGGTACACGTTGGGTGATGTGCGTGCCTGAAAACAGCCCACTTCAACAAAATTACGATGCTTGGCAGCCTCTAGAGGGTTAATAAACGCTCACCGGAATATTTTGTCCATGCAACTTGTAATATCACACAAAGACCTGCGAGTAGTCAATTTTTCTTGAAAACCTACAGGATGTTTTTAGAGAAATCCACAGAAAATGGGAATTTTAAGATTTTAAGGGGTGTCTCTCTCTTTAGCCTGTCCAAAATGGGTTAAGACTTCGACTTTTGAATACCCTTACTACTTACAAAAATGTTTGTGTATAGATTGTGCATTCGATAAAAGAAGGCACGTTTCTTTGAGGCGTACCCATTGGGTGCTGTTGGCATCCAAAAACAGCCCATTTTATCACAATTTTGACTTTTAGCAGCCCGTGGAGGGTTAACAAATGCTCACCGCAGTATTTTGTCCATGCAACTTCTATTGTCACACCAAGGCCTGGGAGTGACAAATTTTTCTTGAAAATCTACAAGACTCGCTTAGAGAAATCCACGGAAAATACAAATTTTTGTGCTTTATGGGGGTATTGCTGTTTAACCAGCCCAAAATGGGTTAACGCTTGGTTTTTTGAACACCCTTATTACTGACAAAAATGATCCTCGGTGAATTCCACTCCCAGTAAAGGAAGTTATATTTATCTCTCATGTATTGTTTGGGTGTGGTGGGGGCCTGGAACCGGCCTATTTCATCAAAATTTCGATGTTTGACAGCCTGTGGAGGGTTACCGTATGCATCGCCTGATATGTCGTGTGTATCAAAGGACGTGTCACAGACAGGTCTAGCAATGACGAATGTATAAAAAAAATCTACAAGACGTGTTTCGAGAAAGT